>JAQBSW010000605.1:0-85000 GCA_029291075.1 Eudiplozoon nipponicum
TAATAGGACGGTACAATCTCCTAGAAGAATGTGTAAACCAGTAATAGTGAAGCTAACATAATCTAAAGTCAATGACAATGCGACTTCAATGCTAACTCACACTATATAATATATATACCGAGTCTGTAAAGGATACTAACACTATGGCTATTGTGTTAGTAACTGATACTTTTTTTGAAATCGATGAGTACCGGATACTAACACTATGGTTTCCGTGTCGGTACATGATACCAACCTGATTGATATAAATTTACGCTAAAGTTCACCCAAATTGTCGATACGTCGGAAGAATATGAAAAAGAAGCGGTTCTTTTATCTGAGAAAATTTATTTTTATTTTTGCACAAGGAAAGGGTTCTATCGATTTAATATGGTTCGCATTCCAAAAGCATAATTAAAAATAATTTCAGTTTAGCAAAGCCAATAGGTGAACGAAGGTTTTATTGCAAATAATAGTTAGTTAAGTTTCATTGATATAAAATTTTTTAAAAAATGGTTGATATTGAAGAAGAATGTCTATTGGAAGTATATTTACACTGGTATACTTATTTATTCTTACTCTAACCATCCGCATAGAATTAAAAAAGGCATTCTGAAATTTTGGATTCTATCAAGATGAAGATTTGAGCTGCCTTCAGGAGATATTCAGTTAAAATTTTTCATTAAAAATTTTGGAAAAGACATGATGTAACCTTAATGAAATTTTATTTGAAAATTAAATATGTAAAATATAGGGCATACAAGTTATAATATTTGCAGGAAATATATAACATCCGAAATGAATTGTAACAAACTCACATTTTACAGAAAGCTATCAAACCAATAAGGAGAAAACAAATGCCCTAAAAAAATCTGTGGTATTCTGAATATGTACAAGAGCTTATTTTAGTTATGTGGAGGAGAACGTGTTCTGAGGTTACGTCTTGACTACACAATCAGGAGACGAGGCATCAGATAGCAAGAAAGGACTGTAAGCGGATATGGATATGTAATCGCATTGAAATGACTAGCTCAATTAGAAAATCGATTAAAGTAAAACAAAGTAATTACATAATGGATATAACAGCGGAATAAGGTCTTCTTTTAAATGTTCAATTTGGAATACGAATTCAAGAATATAAATTAATGAAGCAGACCGATTTCGTCTTTATTGGAAACTTCAAATTATGTATAGAATATGCAGCTGATGGGACTCGACCTGAAGCATAAGCCTCGGAGTCGGGGACTATACACTGCGGCATCAGTACCACATACTACACGCGATTTTGTGTCAGATACAAACTTTTGGTTTATGGTTAGTCTTTCCTTCAGTCGAAATCTATATAGAATCTCTTAATACTTAAGGTTCTAACTTACCGCCTCTTACTGTCATTGTTCAAAAGATACAATGCCACTTGGGGAAGTTATATTGATTTTTAGACTAATGGCGGGATTTTGACTATATGCATTTTGTCAGTGAAAACTATTCATTGTTTTATGTATGGAAGGCAATTCATTCAGTAGGTCGTTCACGTCATTATTGGGAATAATCCGAACACTAGGCAATACTAGAGTAGTTCGCAATCAGGACAAAACCGATCTATTTGATGAATTGGCTTTGCAACCTGATGTAATATTTGGATTATACTGAAAAATGCATATCATCAAAATCATGCCATTGAACTTCAAATCAACATAACTTCTCCTAGTGGCATGATATGTGTGGTATAATAAAAAAATTAGGTTTAACTAGTTAGAACTTCAGACATTACTAGATTCCAAATAAGATGCGCCTAAAGGTAAGACTAACCAGAAGCATAAGTAGGCGTATGACACAAAATCGCATGTAGTATGTAGCACTAGTGGCGCATTAGACGGTTTCAAAAACTCTGAAGCATGTGCCCCGATTCGAGCCCTGCCCGCTGCAAATTCTAGACAGTAGTTACCAATAAGGACGGAAACGGTGAACTGAATAAATTGTCTTTTTTACATAGTGCAATGTTTAGTTTGTACTGAATAAATACATATAATTTAAAAGTTTTTTCCATTAGACGTCATATATATATATATATATATATATATATATATATATATATATATATATATATATATGTGTGTGTGTGTGTGTGTTTATTGGTGTACGCATATATACAAGTTTAATTTTTTGTTGGTAATAGTTATTAGAGTTCAGATATTGGTTTCATATAAACCTCGGGATTGCCTAAAGTTGATATGAATTGAGCAAACTAAACAAGAGGGTTCGATTTGCTTTCTATCTGTTTAATTATCGTTGTTTTCTGATACTGTGTGTATTTGATGAGGCTTTTACAATATAGACCAATTTGACTTCATTGCTAAGATTCATTCGACTAATTTTAAAACGTTTGTTACTTTGGAACTTATTTTAATTGAATTAATATTAGAAAAATATTTTTCTTCTATTACTTATGTTCTAAACATTTTCATTTGTTTTTTATAATGAATCTTTAGTGTTCAACGCCCATTGTTTGTCACTTCTTACTTTATCATATTTTATCTGACTTACTCTTAGAAATTGACATCCATACTGGAGCTTATGTGCATATAGGGTTCTGTCCAGTTAATCTAATTTAACTACTACTGCTTCCAACTTAATCATGTCAGTAATCAAATGCGTAAATGAGTAACAAGCTTGAGTTGGATTTAATGTCAATAGTAACGAAAAAGTGTCTGTTAATATAGACGAAATCACATGCACGTTTAAAGCACACATGCATAGTAATTTCATTCTTAAAAGCTAAACTATTGGCTTTGCAAAATTGCTTTCTATATGGCACAGAATGATTCCATAATTTAATTTGTCAAATATTTTATTTATTAAATAATGATTGTATTATTACAATTTAAATACGAACAGTCTATCTTGGAACTATGCTTGAAGACATCAGTAAGCTTTGTCGAGGTTTACCAATTCATACCCCAATCATCTTTCCGTTTTAACTGTGTTACGCAATTATGTTTGTATTTTAATGTACTAATTTTTGGTGCTTTATTACAAATATACATACACATATGAGATTTTACCGTCCAACTACCGCACATTTGACCAAATATAATTAGTATTTGTGGTGTAGTGCCGATTTATACCTAAAAATTACTAGTTAGGATGGAACGCACACGTGCATGAGGTAACGCCTTTTGCTAACTTTCTAATACGTAAGCCATGCCTTATATACAAATGGAGAAATCGTTTAGTCTGAAAAATACTGATTAATACGGGTTTCTATTTTGTCAAGTTTGTGTACACATTTCCTATGTTTATTCTAATGCAAAGAGAGAATATCACAATTTTCAATTTCGGTTATTCGAACTTTTTTTTCGATAGCCAACGAGCTGCATTGTTTAGAGTGATTTTTGGAAACATTGTGTTCAGCTCTGATGGAAGTATTTCTCCTTTGAAAACTGCTATTTTTGAACTTTGTCATTTTTGTAATCTTGCGAATGACAAGCTGTTATAATCAGCCGTTTACTTGTTATTTTTGTGATAAAATATGTTAAGGTCACGAAGTACCGGTTCATATTAAAGGCTGCGTCAATCCGAAAATAGAAGGCAGCTATAAGATCAAATTACCCGAAGGCACTACACCGAAAACACGGCAGCTATTAGACCAAATTAAAATGAAGGGTATGCGATATTTATAAGTTTTTAAGCACGAATACTTAAATTTCGCAATTTAAATTATTGATTTTATTAACTCTTACATATTTTATGTCTAACGACACATTTTCTCCTGTTTGATGCAATGCTTCACAATAACGCATAATTGTTGGAATTCGCTGTTTATCAAATAACTACATTTCATCGAGTATTCTGGAACAATATTTTAATTTTTTCATATGCTTAAATTTCTGAACTGGTTCTTGCTGCCAGTGGTCAAATAAACTGTCTACCTGGTTTCTCTGTTAATCAAGTTTGCGAGCTGGAAGTAAACACCAATCCCATTGTATTTAACCAGTCGATGAACAACATAACAAAACTACTGTCAGTCACACGTACTGACGCGTTTCGACCTTCAGCTTATTTCAAGCTCGCAAACTTAATTCAAAGAACAGTGTGAAATGTTTATATCGAAAAACCATTAGAGTTAGAAATACGGGATGCCAACCTATTTCTTAAACGTCGCGAAGCCGCAGACCCTGATAATTTTCTTCCGGAAATATTTAAGGATGGTGGCGTTATAATTTCGGGTGCGTTAACTAAACGTTTTCATACTATATGGAATGTGGAGACCGTACCACGTGATTGAAATGAGTCGATCATCGTTCCTATCTTCAAAAACAGAAATCGTAATTCGTGCGATAACCATTGTGGTATAAGCTAGACTCCGGTCGTATCTAGGTTTTTTGCTTCGATCATTCTACTTCATCTAAGCGCTTTACATGAATCACAAACTAGAGAAAAACAGGCCGGATTCCACTCAGGACGAGGTTGTTTAGATAATATTTTTCCGTTAAGGCAAGTTCTCGAACTGAGACATTTATATCACCGTCTCACAATAGCCGTCTTTCTAGACTTCAAGGGTGCATTTTATTAGGTGGATCGCAACGTTTTATTCCATATTTTGTCGAAAAGCGGTGTGCCCACAAAGTTTTTTTAATATTATACGAGCTCTCTACACAAATACTTCTGGGCGCGTTAAGGTCTACAACGAATTCCTGCACTATTTTACAACCAGCAGTGGTCAAGGCTGTCCATTTTCCCCCTTTTTGTTTAATTATATAATCGATGATATCATGAAAAACACTACACATTCAGGATGTAGTTGTTGAAGTTCTCTCTAGCGTTAACTAGTCGATCTTGACTAGGCAGACGATGTACTATTATTCGACAATAAAGATGCTGCTCAGGCCACCTTGAATAAATTGTCAGACATTGCTCCATCTCGATATGAAATTGGCGCCCTCTAAATATCAGATACTTTTTACAGGAACACCCACCAGTAACTCCAACTCAGCCTCTGCAAATGAAGGTATAGACATAATTGAGAGGTTTACATGTCTTGGCAGCTCTATCAATAACTAACTGGGGTGAGAATGAGAATCGCGAAAGCCTAAGTAGCCTTCTCAACCTTTCGTCATTTATGGAGAAATTCGACTATTCCACTTTGACATGGAGGTCGTGTATACAATGCACATGTTCGCGCAATTTTACTATACGATAGTGAAACTTAGACTCTTAGAGTTGATGATTTCAGACGCTTACAAGCATTCCAATATTGTTGTTTAAGATGTATAGAACATGTTGGTTACCAACAACGAATAACTAACGTTGACATCCGTAGACGTATTTTTGGATCTTCCAGTAAGTGCTCCTCATTAGAAAAACAAATGAAGTTCCATCAACTTCGTTGGCTTGCTCATGTGTTCTGAATGCCCTCAATTCGATTGCCCAATATAGCTCTGTTCTCTCGTCCAGCACCAAATTGGCTTAAGAAACAAGGTGGGTAGATTTTGACATGGCAGCAACAGTTGAAGTCACTTACATCCAAACTGGGTAGTATAGAATTACTTGTCTGTCAGGATGAGGTCCACGTGCACATCATAGTTCTTAGAAACACTTAATGATATGTCATCGAATCGAGCTCAATGGCGATCTTGTGGCAGATGTCTAGTAGAATCATTTTCATAGCCTTCTTTTCGTAGTAGGGTCAAGTTAGCTGCGAGGTTTGGTGTGTTTATGATGTGATACAGTGAAAGCCGCAAGGATGCTGTTTTGCTGATGTCGCCTTGCTCTAATGCTTACTTATCCATAATAGTGTTGTGTAGAGATTTAGTTTGCTCATTTCTGTGAGTTATCATGATAAATTTTCTCATAGTAAATAGGTATTATTTCACTCTTTCTCTCACTTTCGTAAATCTCAGTAATATATTGTCTAAATTCTCATTTTTGTCGTTATATATTTTTTCGCTTATGCTTATGTGACAGTGAAACATTAGTTAGTTTTGGCTTTTTTATGGCTGTGCATGATGATGATGATGAAACCCCTGACCCATTATGTAAATATAATTGTCAGTATAAACACAGAATTATGTAGTGTAGACAAGGCAATTTATCAAGTAGACCGGTTTCGTTATTATTGGGATTTCATCAGTTATTGTCCAGAATTTGCCACAGGCATTGCTCGAACTTCCGATTAGAGCATGCGATTCGGAAGCAGATTTGCCTAGGTTGTATTCCTGTTCGCGGCAAGTATGTCATCATCATCAACATGTGAAGCCGTAGATTAAAGTCAAAAGTGACTAATTTTTCACTGCCATATAGCCATAAGGAGTGATATATATATATAAATGAAAACGGAAATCATATATCAGACAAATTATTACTTAGATTTTCGAGAGAGAGAGAGAGAGAGAGAGAGAGAGAAAGAGAGATAAAAGGAACCCTAGTTACTATGAGTAAATTTATTAGGATAACTCACAGAAATGAGGCAACTAAGCCTCTCCACAACACCATTATGGCCAAGTTAGCATTCGGGCAAGTCATCGGCAATACAGCTTCCTTGCGGATTACACTGGACAATTACGTGATGAGTTTCCAATACGGATGAAACCGGTCTAGTGGATAAATTGCCTATTCTACACTATACAATGTTTGGTTTTCGCTGACAGATGTATGTACATATTGGGTCAGGTGTTTATATTAATATCGAATATGTAATTTTATCAGTACGTAAGATGTTTATTGAATTTCTTACACAGTATTGCTTATTTAACTACTGCCATCATTTGTATCTACTTTCTTTACGATGAAACAATTGTGCAAACTGATTTCGAACTGTTTTGTTTTAAGTTCATGTAGTCGTTCATTTAAATTTGTTTTAGACCTAATTATCCGATCTAAATTATGTGAAATACAGCCAATTGCAATAAATTTTTTCACAAAAATTGTCGTCTCAGTGCGACAATATTCTGATGAAATTTTCTATACTAAAGTGCTGCCATTAAATCATAACTTATATGAACCCAATCGTTTCTATCAATATCTATCAGGATTGGCTGTGCTGACAAGCACGAACTTGAGCAAAATTATGGCCATTCTACGAAGAATGGAATGACATTTTACATCGTTGATTCTTGGGCGGTCGCGGAAAAGACTTGATTTTTTCGATTCTATGGCTATAATCTCCTATAGAGTCCGCCATGCGGAAGATTGTTTGCGTTTATGAAGACAATAAATATTGAAAAAATGCCAATTTATGCTTACTTTTATACAATATAAAACAGCACAACTAGGCAGCGAGCGTAGAATTCTACAGCAGGAGGCTGCGAACTTGGCATCAGTTGTGCCACCACGTTTACCATCGGATACAAACATCGCTACTTCTGACAGATCTGAGAAACGTGTAACTAAAAAGACAGTTGTATCCTCAACGACAGGAGGCATCAATACTCATTCAGATGTAGCGTCCCGGCTGACTAACTCGAGGTCAACTGTGTCAGTTTCAAGCAAAGCTAAAAGTGGATCGGACGCACAACAGGCTTGTCAACTGCCTAGTCCTGCTAAAGCCTCAACTATGTCGATTGCTTCTTCTGTCGTTAGGGGTGTTAGTACTATTTCATCACTAAGACGAAAAACGGTTTCTACTAGGAGTGGTAGCAGCAGCAGTAGTGATGATGATAGTAGTAGTAGTAGTAGTAGTAGTGGTAGCAGTGGTAGCGAATCGGACTGCGGAAGTTGCAATGATGTGAAAAGTTGTAGCGGTGCTGGTATTAACAAACAAATATCATCATCTTCCAAGCGGATTGAAGATGAATCAAATAAACAAAAATGCCATGCCGGGAGATTAGTCTGTAAAGCAGAGATGTACAAAATTTCCAAAGACTGTCGTCCTCATCATCGTCATCATCATCATCATCGTCGTCGCCATCATCATCATAGTAATAAATCTCGCCATCGGTACGATGAAAAACGAAACAATGACGACAAGTCAGGATCTCTAATTAATTCTGGTGGTTCGTTAGCCAGTGGTACGGCTGTTGGACAGCCTTCCAAAACGAAAGAGGATCAGCACAAGATGCAGAGGCAAATCATGAACGAAGAGTGTGTGTTTGAAAAACAATGCCTGAACACTTCATTTTATAGCAACGAAGACGAAGATGAAGTTGAAGTAATTTTATCAAGGCACGTCGTTACATATATTTTCATTTTCGATTTCAATGTTCAGATTTTGACTGGTAAAACCCAGTAACAACAATTTAGGAAATAAATTTGGTCTCGGTGTGATTGTCATGAATTTATCCGAGATTTTTTCCCCATTTTAATCTAATTACAGTGCCAAATAAATCAAGCATTTAATGAATCTTTCGAGGACCACCAAAATTAGCTGAGAAGCCGCTGCACTGAATAGCCTAACGTTTTTTCTGGTACAATAATGGTAGTACCAATGCATTACATTAGATTATTTTTCAAATTTTAATCTTAATAGTTGTCGCTGTACCATTGAATAAAGACAATCAATGGATCATTTTTCAAATGAATCTTATGCTTTGTTTCCTTAGTGAGACTTGTATCGGAAATTTATTACGATGACTTACCTCAGGCCGACGGAAAGCACATCGCAGTGATAATAATTATCCTTACTTGCAATCTAACTTTATAATATATTAAAGTTTTTAATGTATAGCTTTGTTACACAGGTTATCATAGTATGGGTTTAGTGGTAGTATTTTGCTCTCTGTATTTTTTAATCGTCAGAGGCATGGTTTTTTTACTGTTTCTTACAGTTTATGCCAAGCTCGAAGCCTGTACATGACGGGCATTTTCTGGCTAGCAGAAGAAATTGCGAATGCGTCTCAAACTTAGATGCACCGCGTAAATAGTGTTTTACAGCCTTGACAGGCAAGCCATTTAAACGATCCATTTCCACCAGGAATACGTGACACAATACTATTTTAAAGCTTAAACAATTTGAAATATTGCTTCATGCGTCTGCCGTTTTTTTATGAAGATTATGAATGTGGTTTACTGTATAGAATGTTTATGATGTTATTTGATAATATTTTCTATCGTGCAATTCCAGGCAGTCTAGTGAAGCTCAGCAACGCGGCTCAAGAGCTCTGACTGTTCAAAGGCCTTTAATAATAAATGGTGGTCCAAGCTATTATCTGCAGCATCAGCAACAACAACAAATGCGGGCAAATCCACAGCAAACTAGTGTAGCCGATACTAACGCCGCACTAGCTATAAATCATTCCTGCCCATCCGGAAAATTGACCCCAACTAGCGGTTGTACAAAGAATGCCACGCCGTCTGTATTCTCCCGTTTAGGTGGACCGCCTAACTCTGCACCTTCTACTGCCTCAAAATTTCCAGGCACTGTTTCCGTCGATCAAAAACGATTAGCCAAACCTGGAATGGATAATGGATCTGTCATGCCCCAGAATCTGTATGACAATATACCGTCCAGTGCTGTTCTGTCACTAGCTGGTCGCTTGGGCCATACACAAAGCAGCTGTCAGCTTACTTCTACTACGCCTGGTTATTTTTCTATATCTGAAACATTAACTACACCTGTGCCAAACTCTCTTTGTTTATCGGGTTCAAAATCATCAGAAGTCCACCCAACCAGTCACTTGACAAACGGGCAGTCGACTCGGAATGAATCTCTGTCAAAGCCGGTTATGAACTGTAGTCCGGTTGCTGCTAAATCAAGCAAGTTTTTCCATTTTTCATTTATTCGCGTAATTCATTTGGATTTATGCAGCTGCTTTATATATATATATATATATATATATATATATATATATTACTGCGGCTGACTCCTTTTGGAGGATAAGCCGGCTCCACATTTCATGGAGTTTCTTGGGAATTTGGTACAAGTGGTGTCCCCTCACCACTCGGCTTTTTGATCGAGGACGCACCTCTAGCCTTTGCACATCCAAGCGCAGTCTGCAAGGCAGCAGTTAGTTGCATGGTTGCCGGTGGCTGTTGAGAGCTCATTCGCCATTCGGAAGTACGGGGTACTGTCCAGGAGTCCATGTAATCCTGTGGCTGTTGAACCCTTTTGTGGCGGGGAACACACGCCGAGTCATGGTGCCGTCGTCGGGCTCATGTGGTCTTTTTATAGGAGATCCGATTGCCGGTCGGAAATCCACCACGCCCTGGTGACACCACCGCCATAGCCCCGTTAGCCCATGTACGATCGGCCATCGAGACATGGTTGACACCGTCGTACCACGTTGAGGAGGGGATGGACTTTACGACGGATATATATATATATATATATATATAAGACTAAAAATAATTATTATTACCTCCTTCCTAAAATCTGTGAGCTCTCATCATTGCTGATAACACACAGACCCAAAAACAAGTTTAATAAGCTCGTTGTCAGTGACATCCAACGTTGTTTGAAGAATACATAAGCAAAATAATAGACGGCGAGTGAGAGTTATTGGAGGCTATCATAATTGAATATTTACTTAAAACCAATTAGCTTATTAGAATTTTTCATAAGAGCAACCTGCACTATGCATAGGTTAGAGGCAGGTTTCATCATCACGCACAGCCATACAAAGCCGAATTTACTAATGTTTCATTACCATATAATCATAGGAAGCGAACATTGTAATTAGTATTGTTCATGGTTAAATGTGGGCTGTAAAAGAACACTTGGTCGCCCATTCTTAGTGAGGGTGGTTTGTATTCGGAGTTTTCCTTCTACTAGATAGTCTGCCCTCCACGGCTGATGAGCACTATCTGCTTAGATGCCGGTGGCCAAAGTTTCCTTCAGCAGCCGAAATTTGCCTTTCGCGTCTGCACAATTGATCTCATTCCGTCACTATGCATTTAACAATTAAAGTTACTGCGCAGTTAGACCAAACTCGAGGCTTCACATGAAACGGGATGATGGCTGTTAATCGGAATAAAATTAGTAAGATAAATAAGAATACAAATAATTTCATTAAAAATAGTGATGCAAACATAAAATCAGCATTAAAATTATATGAAACTGGTCTATGTCTATTCTCACAGTTGGCACTATCATATTCAAGGCTGTTGTCCTCAAAGTTTTTTCTACATATGTTACATTCAGGACGTCGATTCTTGATTTCTTGTTTTAATTGATTCATTTATGTACTTAGAAAGTCTATTGCGATTACACCATGATGCTTTCAGGGCCTTACAAAAAACAAAAGTGACTAATATTTCACTGTCATATAGCCATAAGTCTTTCATGGTTATATATGGACTGTAAAAGAACATTTCTAGTGAGGATGGTTTGTATTCGGAGTTTTCCTTCTCTTAGATGGTCTGCTAATCAAGGCTGAAGAGCAGTATCTGTCGAAACTTGTCCTCCGTGAGTGTGCCTCAATTATTAATGGTCAGGTAACGTGCTCGATGGGGTGATAAGTACACGGTGGTTTATAAATCAATATTATTAACATTGCACTGAGGCCACATGGCCGACAACTATGAAAAACCAACTTGCTATAAAACATGTTTTACACATATCAATATTTTTTTAATCTTTTACATACTTTAATTAACCGTGTTCAAATTTAATCTCTTGACAGCAGTTGCATCGGTGACCAGTGCGGGTTCAATGTCTGTGTTAAACAGAGTGGTCAGTCGGTCACTAGCTTTACCCTTGACCCCACCAAATTCGCTCGCTTATTTGTCCTCATTGGTAAGTGTCGAAGGTGCACTCGCCTCCTCTGACATAGCGACCGCATCATTTTGTGGAGGAGATCAGCGGCCAAACCCGGTGTACGCAGGTGGAAGCAGCACACCTGCACTCAACAAACAATCACTGGCCACGCTTACTCGTAAAATTGCCTCAGCTGGTGAATTAAAATCGTCTAATCAGGCACCCACCTTGAGCACACGCAATGAACAAGCTTCAGCTCTGGCGTCGAACTCCTGCATGCTGAGCAATGTTTCGTCGCGTAAAAGAAAAGTAGGCTTGTGTCAACATTTTGTATTTTATACCTTTTACGGATTTCCTATGCATATATTGACTCGTGTGTATTTCTAACTTAATAAGGATTATCTTGACTTGATGAATGACTATTTTAGTCTGCTACTTTTAACATTCATCCGGTTTTTAGTTTTTTGAAAGTGTATGGGCAGGACAAAATGTCGTAATCAGGGTTGTATCCAGATGCACGGGGATCTCATCACAATAAAACACTACAGACAAATCAAAGCAATTACTAGAATCAAGGTTGCAAACTTGATCTAAACACCTGACCCATTAGTTACATACATTTGTCGGTATAAATGTAACTTTTTGCACCTTTCGCCACACGTATATCAGTAATACGGCTAAATAATCATAAACTAAGTAGATGGCGAGAACAACTAATCAAATTTAGTTTGCAGATGTGAGATTAAGACGAATCCTGTTATATTTAAAAACATACAAACAAGCGACACTTGTTCGTATGCATTGAAGCGCTTTGGTCGTCTATGATCATCACAACATGACAGCAAACTAACAAATTTGGATTAAACTGTACTGCATATAATTAAACGAACATTGGTTGCGCGGGAGGTGATAACAATTATTATAACCAAGGTTGCGGTCTTGATATAAGCACCTGGTCCATTAATTACTTACATATGTCAGTATAGAAAATTAAGTATTTTATAGTGTAAAAAAGGCAATTAATTCAGTAGATCGGTTTCGTCCTTATTGGGAACTCATCACGTACTGGTCAGAATTTGCCGCGTGATGAGTTCCCAATAAGGACGAAATCGGTCAACTGAGTTAATTGCCTTTTCTACATTATACGGTTCTAACTTTATATCGACAAATTTATGTACTTAATGGCGAGTGGTGAGGGGACACCACTTGTACCAAGAAACTCCATGAAATGTGGAGCCGGCTTATCCTCCAAAAGGAGTCAGCCGCAGTAAAGTAAGTAAAGTAAGTACTTAATGGGTAAGGTTTTTACATCAAGTTCGCAACCTTGATTCTAGTAAATGCTATCACCGACCGCGCAACCAATGCTCGTTAATTCTATAAATCAAGGCAATGTTTTTAGTCTTAAGCGGGACAATCGTTTTTATGAAATATATTTTCACTTGTTCACGGTGTAAACTGTACAACGCTAAACTATCACAAACAATATTTCTATTTCTTTAAATCAAGTTTGTGAGCTTGAAGTAAACACCAATCCCATTGTATTTAACCAGGCGTCGAACAACATAACAAAGCTACCGCCAGTTGTACGACGACTGGTTAAATACAATGGGAATGGTGTTCACTTCAAGCTCGAAAACTTGATTTAAATAATTGTTACCACCACCCGCGCAAACAATTAATGTTTAATATTTCTATTTAGCAACAAATTAGTTCAGATAAGATTAGAAGGATATGCCAAAGTCAGGATGACGAAGCTAGTGATCACGATTTGTTAAATCAATTTTGCTAGTTTGATATAAACACCGATCCTATTGTATCTAACCAATCACCCAACAGAAAAACTACCGTCAGGCACACGTGCTGACATGTTTCAACCTTGCATAATCATTATCAACTGACAATGCCAACCTGACCAACGAGAATCAATCGCGATTCATGACCAAGTTATGGGAAATCAAATATGCGGCTCTCGCTTCTAGTGGTCTCGTATACCATTTACTCGACGGGAAATGGTAGCTGCACAATTTCTATGCTGCCACGAACATTAACATTTTGCAGCATTCATTACATTTGCAAAAATTATACAATCAAAAAGTAATTAATTTCGTGGGTGGTGATAGCAATTTTTAAATCAAATGTGCGAGCTTGATTTAAACATCAACCTCATTCTATCTATTCAGTCCCACAACTTAGAAAATCTACTACGGGCAAGTTTCGACCTTCCATGATGATCATCAGAGTACGACGGTAAACTTACTTGTCTTATTAGAATTGATTTGCTACATGGTCATCATCATGCCCAGCCATACCAAAGTCAACAGTGTCTAATGTTACACTGCCATATAAACATAAGTGAAAATAACAACATAAATAATATTTAGACTAATTATTAGTGAGATTTACGTGAGAAAGACTACCTAGTTACCATGAGTAAAATTTTTGTCCATAACTCACAGACATTAGGCAAACTAAACCTCTCCACAACACCATTATGGCCAAATTAGCATTAGGGCAAGGCAACATCAGCAGTACAGCTTCCTTGCGGATTTCACTTTATCACGTATAAACAAGCCAAACCTCGCAGCTAACTTGGCCCTACTAAGAAAAGAAGGTTACGAAAATGATTGTACTAGAAATCTGCAACAAGATCGCCACTGAGCACGATTCAAGAAGCACTTTTTGGCGGATCCAAACATACGTTTTCGGATGTCAACGTTAGTTATTCGCTATTGCTAACCAACGTGTACTATATTTCTCAAAAAAAGATAATCGAATGTCTTTAAGTATCTAGAATCATGAACTCTAAGAGGCCAAGTTTCACTAGCATACAGTAAAACTGTACGTTCCATTGCATTGTAAACATGGCCTTAAAGGCAGAGTGAAAAACTCGCGTTCCTCCATAAATGACGAAGGTTCGGAAAGCTACTCTAGCTTTCGCGATTCTTATTCTCACCTCATCGAAAATATTGTCTAAGTTGTTGATAGAGCTCCCAATCTATGTAAACCTGTCAAGTATACCTAGATCTTCATTCTTCAGTTGCAGCATTAGAGTGAATGATGGGTGATCCTGCAAAAGTATCTTACAGTTTGAGAGTGCTAATTTCATACAGAAAGACGGAACAACGTCTGCTAATCTATTCAAGATGGCCTGGGTAGCATCTCGATTGTCGATATCGTCTGCATAGTCAAGATCGACTAGTTTAGCGCCTGGGAGGACCTCCGAATGTGTGGAAGAGTGTTGATCATAATGGCATCGATTAAAAAATGGGGGAAAGTGAACAACCTTGACGAACACCACTGCTGGTTGTCAAGGTATGCGTTAATTCGTTGTAGACCTTAACGCGACCAGAAGTATTTGTGTAGATAGCGCGTATAATATTAACAAATTCTGTAGGCACACCACTTTTCGACAAAATATGGAATAAAACATTGCGATCCACCGAGTCAAATGCACCATTGAAGTCTAGAGATACGGTGATATAGATGTTTCTGTTCAAGAATTTGCTCTAACGTAAAAATATTATCTTTACAACTTCGTCCTGAGCGGAATCCGGCCTGTTCTCTTGTATGTGATTCACATGAAGCGCTAATACAACGTTGGATAATCGAAGCAAATAATCTAGATACGATTGGAGTCAAGCTTGTACCACGATGGTTATCGCACAAGTTACGATTGCCTTTTTCGATGTTAGTAATGATGGTCGACTCATTCCAATCAAGTGGTACGGCTTCCTCATTCTATATAGTATGAAAATCATCGTGGCCTGCGGCTTTGCTGCGTCTAAGAGATGGGCTTGCATCGCGTACTCCTAACTCTGTTGGTTCTACGAGACTAACATTCCACACTGTTGATGCCGGCATACCTTCGGGAATCGGACTTGAAAAGGGTGCCCATGAAAATTGATCTTTGAGGTGCTCAGCCCATCTATCAAGACGATTTATTTTATCGGTTATTAAATGATTGTTACTATCATTTATAGTTTCACTAACTTTTGATTTTCTCGGACCTGTTGCGCGAATAAGTTTGAACAAACATCGACTATTACCTGACGCGAACGCTTCTTCCGTTTATTCAGCCTTTCTGGTCCAAAGGTTTTCGAGATCGTCTTTTAGACTGCGTTTAAGTTGACGTCTCATATTGCGACGAGTATTTTTATGAGCCGAGCCAGGCGGAATTTGGCGCCTTGTTTTGAGTATTCATAGATTTTACAGAGAGCCAATGATTATTTCTATAGGGGCCTGTAATGCCACATTCAGTATTACCTGCTTTGTGCAAAGTGGAACTGGACCAAAGTAAATACTTACTTTTGCCATCAAGACAAGTTAGCTTAGACTTTAGAATATCTTCATATTGTTTGTCGGAAGGACGGCTGTTCGAGTTTGCCTATATCAATTTTGGGTTTAATCTTATTTCCCCGGAAAATGTTGGTGCAAATCTAAAAAGGATAAGTGCATGGTCAGAGTCGACAAAAGTGTTCCAAAAAGAACGACAATCCTGGATTCAACCGCGCCATCTATAACTAATTGTTACATGATCTATTTGGGTCCACCGTTGTCCGGGTGCTGGAGTACGGCATGTAAAGCGCAACGTCTAACACTTCGTCTGAAATTTGTACTACTTAAATATAATCTATGCTCCGCGCAGCTATCCAAAAGCCGTTCCCAATTATCGTTGCGCGTCGAGCTTTAAGTGTATCTTCCACTTAAATGAAAGTCTGCGCTTAGCGCCCAACTTGAGCATTCATGTCACCCATAACGAAGATTATATCTGAACTTCGTGCTCTACTTAGTAAGGAGCTTAGTTCGGAGTGAAAAGCGTCTTTGCATTGTCTTTGCTGCAATCGGTAGGTATGCAGATACAACGAATAGACAACGTGGATAACAGTTTTTTGCATTGATTTTAGTAGATGTATTTAAACGTGCCGCACACAGTCGACTATTTAAAGGGATCCATTCAATTAAGCAAGCTTCCGTTCGTGCGCTAAGGACAATACCAACGCCCAATTTACCGTCTTGAGAGAACTCTGTGGAACCAGATGTTCGAAGCCAATAACGCGTAGATAGGGATGATGCAACCAGTTCTGTAATGCACGTAGGGTACTGTATTCTGGTGTCAGATACGCAACATATGTCGATTTCTAATTTATCCAACGTACATGCGAGATATTCTTGTTGTCCAAGTTGTTTTAATGTTCGCACATTAAATGCACCTACGTTAAAACCTAATCTAGGTTTAATGAATGGTCGCCTACCAGAAATATTTTCGATATTTGGCAACCTGATATTGGGCTCAGTGATATTATCTACACCAACCATATTCATAGTATCTAAAAGTGCGTTATTGTTAGATTGAGAAGAGGAAGGGAAAGGAAAGGAGGCAGAATCGGAGATAAAGTTTCTTGCAGTAGCCCGATTTAGCTTATCAACCCTGTGCGGCTCAGCAGATAAGGCGACCCTTTTTATACTGCGCGACGGCCGATGCATTATGTAATCATTGTAATTTGTATTTTTCATGGTTATATATGGACTGTAAAGGAACAATAGGTCGCCCATTCCTAGTGATGGTTTGTATTCGGAGTTTCCCTTCTCTTAGATAGTCTGCCAACCAAGATTGATGAGCACTATCTGCCCAGATGCCAGCAGCCGAAACGTGCCCTTTGCGTCTGGAATGCTTGCTCTCATTCCGTCACTAAACATTGAACAAATAAGTTACTGCGCAGTTAGACCAATCTCGAAGCTTTACATGAAACGGGATGATGGCTGTGTTTCTCTTTGACCCGGCAAGGTTCATGCTACCATTCCCGGGTAGAGTAGCTTGGACATGCTGGTTGTCAGGCCGGAATTTTTATGGCTTCTATGGTACGCGATACCTAGTTTCAAAAAAAATTTAATTGAAATATTTCGCAACTCACTGACTTGTTCCTTCATCGGTCTACAGCTCATCACTCCAAATAGAAGCAACATATTATTGCAAGTGCGAAATTTCGCCTACACAGTTTTATTTATATTTATGGCAGGTTGATTTTTTAATAGCTAGTGTTGTTGCACTAGATACGCGTGCGTCGCGTATTTGTGTATCATATAGAAATAAATTCATATATGCCACTACTACTACTACACAGTGTGACAGCATCACAATAGACTGTTGTTTTACTGTCGCGTATCAGTGAAAAACATCGTTATTTCTTGACTGTATATGCAATATTTTTGTCAATACATTTCTTTCACTCGCTTTTGCCTTTGAACTAAATATTTTTCAAAACTTTTTATTGGTTTATTGTTTTATCGCGTCTCCTAATTAGTCGAGCGATTCAGTCTTCGCAAGACTTGGTAGTTTAGGTGAAAAATGCAAAACTGTAAGTGAGCCGAATGGAAGCCAGCTTTCTAATCAACTGTACCTCAAAGCTGCAGTGGCTGCAGGCATTATTCCTGACGTATATTCCAATGTTTTTGGCACTAACCAATTAGGCTATTCGGCACAAGACAACAATCCATCACTAGCGATTAAGGATGTCTGTGGGTCTCATCTTGACTCTTCATCACCAGATAAACGTGCTCGACGAAGCCTTGATTCGATTGACCAGTCGTCAGAATTTTTTCAATCTGGTCTACCCGCTAACGATGCTAGAAACCGTCTTTTAGCAAGTGCTAAAATTGTTGGCACGTGTGATACTGTTACTACGAACCCAATGAGTTGTAAGTATTGATCTTAGTCAGTGGAATAATACTTATATCGTTGTTTTGTCATTTGTCTTTTCAGCTATGAAATGGGAATTCTATAACTTGTTTTATACGAAGTCAAAAGATTGTTAATTTTAAATTGATTTTTGTTTACCTGGCATTCAGCAAAAAAAGGGAAATCATATTAGTTCCCGTAATATAAGTATTAATCAAGGCATGTACATTCACACGCACTAACTCCCACATATACATACTTACATACATAAATCATCACGGACAACAATACGGAATCCGTTAGTAGCTGATGTTTCACTGCCATATAACCATGGCGAAAATCTTTCCGAATAAATTAAATTAAAAATGTAACATTATTGTCAAATATAATACCTTAGGCAAAAAGTATAAAGGACGTGATTTTTGATGGCGAGGATTTAGGTCATTTTGGGATACCTACCTAGATATTACACAGAAATGAAAACCTAGACATCTACACAACGTTATTATCCAATTAAGCTTTAAGGCAATATGACATCGGCAATAAAATTTCATTGTGGTTTTCACTGCACCACACAATCTCGACCGGACCTCTTAGTTAGCTCTGAGAAACTAAGAAATGCATGTGAAGAAGATGATTCTATTACAAATTTCTAAGAAGATCTCTTAGCTTGATTCGATACCATATCACGCAGGGTGCCCAGTCAAGACTTATCGTGCGCACGTGGAATCCATATTGGCAGACGAACAGATCCATACTGCCAAAAATTGATTAGTTGAACTGAACTGTTTCTACCATACTAAAATCTATTCCGACATTGAGCCTGAACTGGAGGAGATGATCGCAAATGATTGGTCGTTCCTTTATTTTACACTATCTATCCGTTTAAATTTTCTGTTTGTATTGCCCTTCAAAAATTTTGTTCACTTGTAAATACTTGGGAAGAAAATGAGGAAGAAACAGTTCTTGTGTATGATAAAATTTCTTTTTTTTACACTTGGAAATGGTACATATTCATATATATATTTTTTTTTTAATCGGAGATTCTTACCATACAGTAGCGTAATCTTAATAATCTGGCAAGCAGAGTGTATCGGCATTCTCCTGTCATTGCCCCTGTTAATACAGTCGATGTTCTAGTTGTAGCGGCGCAACTCCGCCTGTCGACATTTCAGTTCTATTTCCTTTTGACACCACATGGCGTTTAATGTCAGTGTTAGATTAATCGATTTGAGCGATTGCATCTTTCTACAAAGTTTCTTAGGCGGCGGCTGTTGTAGTCTGTCTTCTTCCGTGGAATGTGCACGCGGTTATACTTTTCGTTCCAGCTGTCTTTGGTTTATCCTTCTGGTCACAGCGGAACTAATTTGTTACTAGGTTCGCAACACCTAATGCATACTTGCATATATATATTAGTTCTCCGCAACAAACAGTATTTAACTGTTATATATTGAATTGAATGATGTCATGCTTACCGCGAAATGTGATAACTGATATCGATCAAGGCCAGAGTGTGTGGATTGTAATTCTCAATTTTGGTGAACTATAGCATAAATTGATATCAATCATATTGGTACCATGTTCCGACTCGGAAACCATAGTGTTAGTACCATGTACCTTTTCGGTACAATAATGTTGGTATCGGTTACTAACACAATAGCCCTAGTGTTAGTATCCTTTACAGACTCGGTATATATATTATATAGTGTGAGTTAGCGTTGAAGTCGCATTGTCGTAGACTATACGATGTTAGCTTCCCTATTGCAGGTTTACACAGTCGTCTAGGAGATTGTACCGTCCTATTATCCCACATTCTTGACCAAAATATATAATGGTTAATGGGCGTAATACCGGCTCCTACTGATGAGTCGCCAGTAAGCACCAAACGAATGTGCATGAGATTATACTTCCCGTTCATGCTGTCTTTGGTTTATCCTTCTGGTCACAACTGAACTAATTTGTTACTAGGTTCGCAACACCTAATGCATACTTGCATGTATATTAGCTCTCCGCAACAAACAGTATTTAACTGTTGACTCACTGGTCCCAATCACAGACTCCGAAGTGAAAATGCCCAGAGTCGAGCCTTGTCCGCAACAAATTCTGAACAGTACATGAAGAGTTCCTCATAAGGACCAAATCGGTCTACTGGATGGTACGCCTTTTCTATACTATACGATTCGTATTTTATACTGACATATGTAAATATAATAGGAATGGTATTTATACTATGCATGACATATTGATTCAAATAATTGTTTCGCATTTCTTGACCTATTATATATTAGGTTTCCGCGTAATTTAGATGCCTCACATTATACTCTTTGTTAATTATAACTTTGGTATATACTTGTTATATTTTAACCAATGTTTAGAAGGTACGTAATACCTATTATATAGTTGAACAACTATAGCCTGTAGCCATAGAAATTTTCGGCATGAAGATCAGTGGGCGTGAACATTGCCGGGTCTATTTGGATAATGACATCATCCAGTTGCATGTAAAGTCTAGAGAAATGCTTATTTCCGTAATAGTGATGAAATGAGAGCAAGCGTGTCAGTTATCAAGGGCAATTTTCAACTGCTTGACGAAACTGATCACGTGCGCCTATACATATACTGGTCATCAGCCTTGGTTAACAGATAATCTAAAAAAATGGAAGCGAAGTAAAAAATATCCCCTCTAGGATTAGACGACCTTTTGTTCTTTTAGAGCCAACCTATAACGATATGAAAATATGAACTATAATAGATACATATTGCATCAGACATCGCGCAGGATAAAATTGATCACGTTATCTTCTAAGTCGTTCGTGGTGGATAAGCAAATTCAGGTTACTACATACATCTTCATTTCTGATTCTTCCTCTTTAAATTCTATTCTCAATCTTGCAATAACGTTATTTTAGATCTCTATGTATATAGTATATTTTTTATGATTTCACTGATCCCTATTTCAGATTGCTGAATATCGAACATATTTCCAGCAAATTACAATTTTTATCTACTAATACTACACAGCTTTACACCAGAACAACACACGGACGCTTAACTGCTGCATCACCATGACATTCAAAGCTATTTATGGGCTTTAAATTATCACTAAGTCGCCAATTTCTAGTGAAATTATTCCTTATTAATCAGAAGATTTTGTATATCAAATTGAATTGGCTTTAGAATCGTTCAATGCTTGTGATAATAAACGAAATCGCCTGTCTACTTACAACAAAATGTTGCATTTTAGACATGGAAAGCATATAGTCTTATTTAAAGAATGTTAGCATAATATTTATTAGCAACATTCATTTAGCGTCAACTTAGTATCATTTTCTAACTGAAAATATCTATTTTACAGATCGAAATATAACTACAGTTGATATCTGTTATGTTATGCTCATAAAAAATGTCAAATTCCATAATTATTTCTTATGTAATGAAATCATTTCTCTGATCCTATTATTTTACTGCAAGTGAATTGAAAGTTGACGCGTATTTTATAAGTGAGTTGGACTTCAATCGCTAGGAATTACGCGCAGGTTGGCGAATGAAAAAAATAGGTTTTACTATCTCCAAATGCAAATACTGCTTGGTACTCACATACCACTTAACTTATGAAATGGTTACTTTCGAAAAGATTGTGGCTAAATTAGAGAAAATGGAAAGAAATGTGCAAGAACTTAACTCCAGTGTGGAATTAAGACTAAATGGATGAGTATACACAAAAAATGAGCGATAGTTGGAGTTTTAATAGGCGTTGAACATTAAAACCTTTTTCTCCTGAAGCGAGTGATTTGACTATCTACTACAAAAACTGCTGATAAACCAGTGCTCCCGTGGGAATTTGTTAAGAAATGCAAAATCGTAGTCAAATTCTTGTTTGGAGGTATGCCAATACGAGAGCTTCTTTTGCTAGTCTTATCATCTAGAATGAGGTAACACATTCCTTTATTCTTATCCGTACTTCGGCTATGAAATTAGTGTAACAAATGAAGAGCAGCCCTCTTGTTTATCTTGCCAATGGGAACAATAGGAACGATATCTAGACACGTGCTCCTTTTAAAAACAAAAGATAGCTCTACATCTTACATAATCATCTGAGCATGTCTATCAATATTTTTTCTGTTATTGACCTCTGGTATTTCGGAATTCTCTTAAACAGCACAACTGGAAGTCGACATTGTACTTCACTCACGCGGCGAAGCTAGTTTAATTGAATGGATCTCTGCAAAAGAACAATTTCATGCGCCATTCTTAATATCAATGCCAGACACCCTACTTAACTTTACCTTCCCGTTGCATATGCTTGTACCCCCACCGATTGAACGCAGGCCTTCTACTCCGACAATTTCTGTACTAAATAGAGCTAAGAGTTAAGATTCGATCTAATTTGCGGGTGACATGAATGATCAATTTTGGCACATCAGCGCTGCAGAATATCATCTAGGTCGCAGGTACACTTTAAGCTCAGTACACAAGGACGACTTATGATGAAACATGAGTCACTTTTGGCTTTTATATGGCTGTGCATGATGATGATGATGATACAAGGATAATGTTGAACGACTGTTAGATAACTGCGCGCAACATAAATTATACGGCCTCAAGATGTAGTGTCAAGCGTTGCGCCTTATGCTGCCGTCCTCCAGCCTCCGGACAACGTTGGGCCAAAAATATGCAGCAATTATAGGTGGTGTGGTTGCATCCGGGTTTCTTGTCTGTTTTGAAACACATAACCATGTTCAGCCATACAAAAAGCAAAAGTGACTAATATTTAATTGCCATAAAGGTGTGAAAAAATGTATAAGTGAATTTAGACAAATTATTAGTGAGATTTACGAGAGAGCGAGAGAGGCAGAGAAAGAAGGAATACCTTGCTACTGACTAAATTTATCAGGATACCTCACAGAAATGAAGCAAGGCCAAGTGAGCATTCGGGCCAGGCGACATCAGCAATACAGCTTCCTTACGGATTTCACTGTATCACGTCATAAACAAACCAAACCTCACAGCTAATTTTGCCATACTAAGAAAAGAAAGTTAGGAAGATGATTCTACTAGACATCTTCAACAAGATCGCCACTGAGCTCGATTCGATGCCATATCACTAAGGGTTTCTAACCAAGAACTTTGATGCGCACGAGGGCCCCATCATGGCAGACGAGCGGGTCCTATACTACCCGATTTGGATTTAAGTGACTTCAACTGTTTCTGCCATGTTAAAATCTGCCCACCTTGTTTCTTACGCCAATCTGGTGCTGGATGAGAGAACAGAGCTCTATTGGGCAATCGGAATGAGGGCATACGCAAAACGTGACCGAGCCAACGAAGTTGATGGAGTCTTATTTGCTTTTCTAAAGACGAGCACTTATTGTCAGATCCAAAAATACGTCTACGGATGTCAACGATAGTTATTCGTTGTTGGTACCCAACATGTGCAATACTTCTTAAGCAACGATGATCGAATGTCTGTAAGCTTCTCAGATCATCAACTCTAAGAGGCCAAGTTTCACTAGCGTATAGTAAGACTGCGCGTACAGATGCATTGTAAACACGACATTTAAGGCAAAGTGAAATATTTGCGTTTCTCCATAAATGACGAAGGTTCGAGAAAGCTACTCTAGCTTTCGCGATCCGTATTCTCACCTCGTCGGATATATTGCCTACGTTATTGATAGAGCTCCCAAGATATGTAAACCTGTCGACTATGTCAAGATCTTCATTTTGCAGTCGCAACGTTGGAGTGAGTGGTGGGTGATCCTGTAACAGTATCTTACATTTAGAGGGTGCGAATTGCCTACCTAAAGACGGAACAACGTCTGTTAATCTATTCAAGGTGGCCTAGGCAGCATCCTGATTTTCGAATAATATTACTATTTCGTCCGCATAGTCAAGATCGACTAGTTTATCGCCCGGGAGAACTTCAACTCCAGCATCAAAATAGCGACGATTACAAAATTAAACAAAAATGGGGAAAGTGGACAACCTTGACGAACACCACTGTTGATTGTACAGTTATGCGTTAATTCGTTGTAGACCTTAACGCGACCAGAAGTATTTGTGTAGGGAGCTCGTATATTATTAACAAACTTTGTGAGCACCGCTTTTCGTCAAGATATAGAGCACATACGTCGACTCGGACCATGCTCTTATCCGTTGTGGACTTTCATTCATGTTTTCCGACAAAAATAAGATGGTACTCTGTAATCGATATTATCTAGGCCAGAATTATGATGCTTAGATGATATTTTTACCTATAAACAATTACCTTATCAGCTATATGTATATCGTCGTCCCAAATTAGCTGTTTTTCTAGACTTCATCGAGGCAGTTGACTCGGACCATAAGGCTCTATTTAATATTCTGCCGAAAAGTGTTGTGCCAACTAAATTAATAAATACTTTTCTTCCTCTATACATAAACATTTTTGATCGCGTTAGGGTCTACAATGAATTATGAAACAACATTTTACTAGCAGTGGTGTGTGTCACGAGTGTCCACTTTCTCCGTTTTTGTTTAATTTTTCCCAATAAGTAAGGAATTTACGAGGACTTTGAGCTCTACGATGCCAATGTGCAACACCTTTCGGATAAACATACCATTGGCCCAGGTGCTGATGCTCTCAGATCTATATTATCGGATGGACCTGAAGTAACATTTCACACTATATGTCTTGCATCTAGAGGTTGGGGCGTCACTATTAAGATAGCACCTACAATGCCAAGAAAATTAAAACCACAATATGTTGATCAAAATGCGCATTTGTTCAAATATCACTTGACTGCAATGTTCGTTTGGCATCATTTCCTTAAATGAATGCGCTTGACTCCGTATTACTTATTGGTAAACTTGATTTTTTGTGTGAAATATGATGTACTTTATTTTGTAGTTCTTAATGTTTATTTAGCATTCTGCGATTAATCAGCTTGCTAACTTTGAAAGTCTAATTTCTATTTTATGCCACACTTTTGCCATTTAGTGACACACTTGGAAAAATTACAGCCAAAAAAGGCACATGTCATACAGTCTCCAGACCTATTGAAACGAAATAACGAGCAGCTGAAAACACGAGGAGTTCGATTTGCGGATCCGACCAAACGTACTGCCGGACCTCCAACAAGTGAACCTAACGACGCGCTGCCGTACTGCGGAGTATTTAAGAACATGCCCGCACACTCGCAACAATATAAAAAAATGGACTATGACGGTCTTCAGGCAGTTTCAAATGATCAATATATGGCTACATTACAATCAGACCTATTAAAAACTAATGCAGATGGTAACAAAAGAAGTGAACGTGGCCATGTAAAGAGCAGACTTGGTAAGGTCCACACTAGTTTGTCTCTATTTAGCAATTGCGTATTATATTCGTTCACCTATTTTACAAAGTTCCTTCTGGATGTCATTTTTATTTCTACGTTTGTCGAACTATTCTTTAGTATAAAGTTAAAGTTTATTCGTGGTTATTTTATTAAGTTAAGAACAGTTAATTCATCTGGAACAAGGCTTTTTGTATTATTGTACACACTGTCAGTCAAGCGGAATTTTTTGTAATAGCAGAGTGCTGTCCTTGGTTTGCTGTCAGTGTCTCTTTGTGGCCTATTAAAAATACAGTCAGTTGATGACTTGTCCAGTGTGCTGACATGTCACAATTAACAGGTATTGTCTAAGGCACTCAAGCATTTTCTGTTCCATATTTAGTGTGAGTTTCATCCCACGATCATTTTGACTTTAACTACAGTATTTAACAAGGTAAAGTCTATTTCTCATAAATTTTTCATCTCATACAGTGCATGCATTAGCTGTGTCATAATCATTTAAGTTATTTTTATTCACCACTTTCATTTGGCCATTCTACTAATAAGCACAGTTAATTAATAATACTATGCTAACATGTTCAATATACGCCATTCCTATTATATACATTTATCAGTATAAACTAAGTATTGCATAGTGTGTAAAAGGCAATTCACCCGGTAGACCGGTTTCGTCCTTATTGGGAACTCTTCACGTGCTGTTCAGAATTTGCCGCGGGCAAGGTTAGAGCAACAGGTTCCCAGGCAGACGTGTCATGTTCGATCCCTGTCTATACAACCTATGCACGTTTAATTACTTAAATGTAAACATTCGTTTGCGTACCATAACTTCCGTGTTATGAGTTCACGGGATTGTTTAGACAACGTAGTGATATAGACTAAGATAACAATAGCTAGTAGCCTTCAAAGTAGACGAGGCTTGTTCGATTAGTTATGGAAAGTCAGTCAGTTATTCATGTAACCTGTATATATAAAGTCTCTTATAAATGAACGAGCGTCCTAGTGTTCTTTAACAGTTCGAACGTAACCGAATATGGATCCTATTTATGAGACAATCAAGTATAATTTCTTTAATGCTGTAGAAATGCTATACTGCTTGTCTGTCAGCATATTTGTAATTGGCATGTGGAGCATTTTCTGAGTTAGGCACCAAGCAAATGGCTTGATAACTTTTGCATTCTTTTCTACACATCACGTCATTCACTTTTTTATCCTTCAAATTATTTGTAACTTCTCATGATTTGTCTATGTTCAAAGTTTGCCTTAAAATATTTTATTCTTAATGGTAATTTATAAACTACGTTGTTGTTTAGGATTAGTAGCTAGTACAAATAATGTGACTCGAATCAGTGACAATCGGCTTATTAGGTAGTTTTTTTATATAACTATTGGGCAACCGAGATTTTGGATATAAATTTTGTGTTTAATTGTTTATTCGTTTTCTTGTCACGTTAAAATTAAGTGATGCAATTACATATTATTCTATTCTTGACTTTTTGCCATACAGAAATCACTCTGAATTTAAAATATTCCATTATACTATACATAATTTTTTTCTTTTAGGAAAAAAACCTGAGAATTCCGGTCGCTTACCTGGTAAGTCTTCACTAGAATATTGTTTTAGTTTGCCTGTCTTTAAACGATTAGTGATTTACAATAAACATGTTATTGGTATTAATTGATTGGTTGTTCCATTATTTCACACTCTCTTCATGTTTACATTTTTCTATCTTGTTTTGACTTTCAATTTATATATAAATATATATATATATATATATATATATATATATATAAAAGAGATGTATTTGTATGTACTTGAGAAGAAAACGAGAAAGAAGCGGTTCTTGTATCTGATTAAATTTCTTTTTTTTTGCAGATGGAAAGTGCACTACGAATAATTTTTCATTTCACAAATCGTATTAAGTTGGAATTGTCGTAATTTAGTAGGCACTTAAAGCCCTAACTCTAACCTGCTCTGATCATATTTGTTTTAAACGTTTTCACACCTGTCTATCTGGCTCGTGGCTTAAATAGAAAAATGAGATGTTTAGATATTTTGTCTGATAATAAAAATTAATGGTAATTCAACGTTGTATGGGAGTTCAGCGTGCCTTTTGCAAAAAACGCTGTGAGAAATACGCATACCTACGCTCCTTCATCGGGAAAGTAATTTAGAATGATTCATAGATGGCAAGGGTGCATTAAATTGCTAAAAGCAGTTTAAATATTTTCACATAATTTCTAAAAGAGTAATTGTATTATCCTTGCCAAGAATCAAAGTCGAGAAAAACACTAAACACAAGAATTATGCCGATGAAGTCTGTTCCGCAATACGTAATCGAAAAAAGCTTTAAATGTTTTCAAAAATTTGTCTGGGACGCGATATTTCCGTAATGACATGCACGCCACAGTGTCGAAAGTAGATAAGTGGACTAGAACAGTGTGGTGGGCTGCTGATGCCGGGGGCGCAAGTACGTGAATTTACTTCTCACAAATTGCATTTGCGATCAAACCCTCGCCCGAGTTTCCTCGCTTTATTTCTCTTGCTCTGAACAGATTACGCAGAAGATAGTAGTGTGGACCATCTCTGATACTGCATATATCGAGATACTGATTCGTATTCTCTTTTTGGAATCTAATTGGCCGCGGCTGAAGTTTCGTATCCGAATTTCCTGGTCTTTCATGCTCACACAAATGGTGACACAGAGGGCACAATAAAATAAATATTTGGTGGGAGTGATAATGTAGCGTTTTTTTGGATGGGCATCACAGCGGCGCTCTTCCATTCAGTTAAGATAGATTTATCCCTATAAATCGTGGCGATCAGCTTGTGAAGATTCTTGAAAACATTGATTTTCCCATTATAGAGTAAAGGCTGTTAATTCCTGCGGCTTTGAGATCGCCTATGAGGTTGCAAGCGTTCGTTGCCTCAGCAAAACGCGTTTCAATGCCGATCACATAAAATCAATAAGCTACCTCGTAGTTAACCTGGCTTTCCGAGATATGTGGATTTTGTAAGTGCTGGTCGAGCAACGCTTCGGGGAATGGAGACAGTTTTATTTTCCTGGCGAAATGACCACTGATAAAACTTCGTATATTTGCTAAAATTCAAATGTGCCTTCACGCTTCGCGCTGTTTGGGCACTCTTTCTTTCGTTATGCAGTAGTTGCAGCCTGTTAAGGATTGCGTACAGGTTCTCAGGTTCTTAGGCCGGTAGACTAATGGAAACGTTTTTTAAAATTTTCCTACATGACCTTGCAGATTCTGTTTTTACGTTATGGTTTGTAGTTACGAGTGTCTCAGCAAAATTTTTGTTGTCTTACCAGATGCACATTTAATCATTATGTGTGTTCAACTGAAGCGGAAATTCCTTTGAAATGTGGCGACCCATAACTGATCATATCCTTTAATTGAACCAGTTTAGCATCTGTATTAATCTCTCATCTTTAGAACACGAACAACTTTCAACCTTTTACCAAAATGTGGTGTCTCTGGGTACGTGGACATGCCAACATCCTATATGCCTAATTTGAGTTGCTGTGTATTATGGCATGAATCTGTCTGTTATGTAACACTGGATAGCTTGGTGGCGTTATCAAAACTATTTTCAGTAAAAATCTGCCGCAGTTCTAGCTGAAATTACCAGGAAATCACTATTATGCCCGAACCACCCTCAAGATCATATATTACATCTAACAGTTATTTAAATAATTTCTTGATATTTGCATAACGGCTCATAGATTTGGTGTGAACACATTAACGACAACAAAGAAAAGGGTTTCTACGTGGTTGCTGCCGTAGGTAAAACTAGAATTTGTATCACTAGTGCCAAGTGTGGTCTCTCTTGCTGCATTTTTAATAGAACGTCTACAGCATAACTGGCTGAATTACTTGCTCTGACTTGTAAGCCTTTTATTGTGTATTCGAATAAAAACGTGCTATATACAAAGCTGAAAATTCAAATTCACATGCCACTATTGCATATATTGCTGTATCTTTTTAGCATATTTTAAAAGATGCAATTTTTTTCATTTTATTCAGTGCGCTTGCGACTTGGATAATTGACGCGACGGACTAACTGATGAGGTGGTGTTCCGATCTTCCTGATTTATGTTTATATTTCCATCTTTTTTATTTGCATTTAATTAATTTATTGAATTACATATTGTATATAGCTCTGCAGTGAACTCAATTTTAATCACAATTCAATCCGTTACGTTGATATATATTTCTATTTAGGAGAAAAAATACATTAATAAAAAAGTGGACAATGGCCATTTATGTCGAGATTACTAAATTTCACTCCACAATCTTTCATTTATATACCTTCTGCATTTTCATTTGATTATGTGAGTGACAATATACTGTGTAATATTCGAAGGCAATGGACATAATAAAGATTTATATATATATATATAGATATATATATATTGTTATTTTAATTGTATAATATATTTTGTTATTTAATGATAACTTAAAAATTTGATCGTTATTTGAAAATAAATGTTGCATTGCAAAGTTTATCTTCATAATATGCCTTCACTATAAGACGGTATATTTAGACGCAGTTTTACCATTTATAATGCATAAGTTTCTACTGCGTAACATACACTGGCACGTATAATTAATTTCCAACAGGTTCCTAACAATTAATCTAAAGTAATCTGCGTATAATTAACTTAATAGTGTCAACGTCGTCCTACGCTTTTGTGGCACCCCCTGTTTTCGTTTTACCTTCGTCGATTTAACAAAGCTCTAATATTAAGAATAATTCACTTTTGGTGATTGCCTTAACCTCGGAGAATTATTGTTGGTTTTAAGTTGATATTACGTTAAGTAATTTCGTAGTACCTTTTGACTACTTTCAACGTATATATATTTTATTCCTAAATTACCTATTTTCGCAATTAATTTTTATAATATTTTATTAGCCATTTACGTCAAGCATTAAAAATAGTAAGCCTAGATAAACGACAACTCGCTATGTACAAGTCGGTTAACAAACCTGTATGAAAAACGCGCCATTGCATTTTACGTTGTTCTTGTACCACTGCCCACAAAATAAATCAGATTATTTCGCTTTCATTACACTAGCGTAGTTTCAAACTAAATATGAATGATTCAGTATCAACGAAACTGTTTATCCCATTTCTTCTATCTCATCAGCTGTATAATTACACTTTAAAATAATATTAACTGTGGAATACTGGCTCTAGCACGTACTACTAAATATTAACCAAGTAACTTAGTTAATTTAAAGTGATAATTTCATTTCATCAATGAAAAGAAATTTAATATTACGCTCCATTCATTGGTAGATGTGCTAGGAAGCAAAAGCTCTAGGATAAATGCGACTGCTGTCCTTACTATTCCCAAAGTAGGCATCTCCTTTAGAGGTTCAGTAGATTCCAATTTTCCTTAGTTGGGCCTCTAGATTTACGTGGGGCAAAGCCAGTGTAATATACTATATTGTCAAAGTTCTATCTGTGGCTCTCTATGAAGCAAACTCATATAGGTTTATGTATCAGATATATATAAATTCGTTGAAGTATTAACTGGTCAGAAGTATTTGTACTCGTGTTAAGCTTATGTTACCAGACTAAAATTTTATTTCAAATAATGCCGTCTGTAAATTTTGTTTTATTTTCTTATGTTAGCAGTTTAATTTATTTAAGTTTATTTATAACTTTGATATAAACACCTGACCCATTATGTACATATTTTTCAGTATAAACTAAATAATGTATAGTTTGGTACAGGCAGTTCAGCCAGTGGACCGATTTCGTCCTTATTGGGAGCTCATCACATACTGTTCAGAATTTACCGCAGGCAGTACGTGATGAGTTCCCAGTAGGTACGAAACCCGTCTACTGGATGAATTGCCTTTTCCACACAATGTTTATTTTATACAGGCAAATGTATGTTCATAATGAGTCAGGTGTTTATATCATTAGCGTAACCTTGATTAAAAGTACGTTATCACCACCCATACAACAAATGTTCGTTTAATCATATTTATATCCTGTCGGAAGGAACCGAAAATCGTATTAAATTTCATAGGAGTATGCATATTAGCGCAGTTTTGTTTTAGTTGGCGCGGCAATTATTTAAACACGACGGTATCTGGTTCAGAGTCACGCAATTCATCTTCAACATCACGAAAGCCTCACATCTCAAGCAATTTTTAACACTATACCAATTTGTATATTTTAGTTAGTTTTCGCCTCAAGTGGATCCCTGGAATATCGCTTTCTAGTCATCTCAAAATAAAGTACATGCTTCTGCATTGAAATCTGGGCATCGAAAATTTTAACTTCTACCGATGAATATTCAGCAATAACTTTTCTGGTCTAGTTAATGCACTAGATTTGCTATATTTTGTTTAGCCTAGTTTATATCGAGAAAATATAATTGCAATGACTAACGCAGCTATTATTGTTCCAGTAGTTTTTTTTTCTTTAAAATATTTCGTCTACCTTTATCGGTAGCCTTTTTCAGGTGGTTCAGTCTCTCAAGTTTAACAAAACAAACTATTAATCCAGTTTCGCAAAAAAATTCCATCCAAGATATATTTGAAATGAACTGCATCCTGTATACCTTAATTAGATTGTATTGTACTGAATTGAATTTTTTAATGCGGTATATGACTGTGTTTTTGTTATGTTATCTTAATTAACGTTGATCGGATGTGCAGGTTTTTAAATGTTATTGCGCATAATTCAGATTCCTGTTAAATGTTAGGTAATTGTGAATATTAAATTTCATCGTAATGAAACATTTAACGATTAAAAACTAATGCATAATTAGGTAATTCTTATTCGCACAACACAAATTTGTTATATATTGAGCATTTAACCCTATTTTGCATTGAAAAGTTACGGGAATACATAGTACAGTGTGACATCGTAGTTAAAAACAAGATCTTGTGAGTTCGATGTCCAAAAAGTTACAATCACTCAATATTTTGTTGAATTTTTGCGTAAATTTTTACTGCCTTGAAACCACATAATTACCTAGAACCCAGAGAAACTGACATCGGGACGTATTCTTAACGATACGTTTTGCCTATGTGAGTCTTCTAGAAACAAAGCAAAAAACTAATCATTTAACTGTTTACACATGGTGCAGTCGAATGGTCTGTGTATTAATGTGCATGTTTGCTAATTCACGATTGCTCTTATTAAGACTATAGCAACAAAACTATGAAGTAAAATTAGTATCTTATTAGTTACTATTTAACTGTTCCATTTTCGGTTCTTTAACGTTCCATTACTATTGGACATCGTTATTAAACATCAATTGCGATGTTCAAGACAGTTTTGGAACCAATGTCACTTGCTCGCCAGAGATCCGAATATAATCATGAGGTTAGCTCGTACCGCAGAAATTTATACCCGGTGTGATATTCTCGATATCCGTAACTTAATCACAACGCACCGCATTTTAATCACTCGAGATGCAACTAATAGACTGAAAATATGTGGGAGTATAGCGTAAAAAAGGGCTCAGTAGAGTGGCATCAGTATATATGCGGTATTTCACTTGTATCCTCTGAATATTAATGTGTGGAATATCTAGGACTCTGTTTATGGTATTTCATCAATTCGTTGCAAGGTTGGTTAGACTGCACTAAAACGGAAGATGCTTTCGGTCGTACGTATAATTAATTCCTAGAAAATAGTTCATGAGATTTATACTTTAAATACATCTACTAGACTAGTAAACGGACCAGGCATAAATAGCAAGTTATGACTTCTAAGGTAAAGTAGTCACTGGTGCCTCAAATACTGAATCTCGAACAAATAGCCGCCTTTGTTGTAAAATTATCTAAAATAATGAAAACGTACTACAGGCCATCTCCACAGTCAGCCTAGAAGTATATCAATTCTATACTAAATACGAGTCGCGTTGAATATTTTGAATCGCGTAATCTTCTGAATCTAGCATGGTGTAAAGACAAAACCTACGTACTGCGGACACTTTCTTATCCATTTATGCCATTTGTCAGTCAAATAAATTTCTGATTTAGATATAATTAATAGAAAGTAGATGATGAAATCACAGATTAATGTCGTATTACCGAATGTCTAATATATTTCAGGTGAATCTCCACAATAAAACTGGATTAGACATTTTGGTCGACGTATTTGGTTTACACATGTCTAAAAATATTCACATTTAATCAAGTTTGCAAGCCCTGGAGCGTACGAGTACTACGGGATTTAGTTCATTGTCAATAGTATCGTGCTCTTGCTTCTAGCCGTTGATATCTCAGAATAATCCTAATCCGGATACTGGGGCTCGTTGTTCCTGGTTCGCTAGGTGATGCTTCTCTAACCCAATTGATCGCTGCGAACATTACATTTTTTCAACATGTTTAAAGACCAATGCCAAAAAATAAATTTCTGTTGCCGTATCGTTCTATCTGCATAGGCTCCCTTCGTATGCAAAGACATCTATCCTTTCTGTCTGGGCTGTCGTACTCTGATGATGATCATGGAAGGTCGAAACGCGTCAGTGCGTTGCGGCTGGCGGTAGTTTTGTTATGTTGTTCGACGACTGTTTAAATAAAATGGATCGGTGTTTACTTCAAGCTCGCAAACTTGATTTAAAGAATTTTTACTACCACCCGCGCAATCAATTATTGTTAAATTGTGTTGCCTATAATGTATGTGGCGAAAGCTACAAACAGCTAATGTTCGTGACTGCATAGAAATTGTGCAGCCGACATTTCCAGTTAAGTTCAATGTATGCGAGACTGCTAAAGGTGAGAGCCGCATCTAAATTTGATTTCCATATATATTCAATGCGGTTTGATCCTCGATAGTCAGTTTGCCGTCGTACTCTGATGATGATCTTGGAAGGTCGAAACGCGTCAGTGCGTTGCGCCTGGCGTTAGTTTTGTTATGTTGTTCGACAACTGGTTAAGTAAAATGGGATTGGTGTTTACTTCAAGCTCGCAAACTTGATTTAAAGAATTGTTACCACCACCCGCGCAATCAATTATTGTTAAATTGTGTTGCCTATATATGTATATGTGGCGAAAGCTGCAAACAGTTAATGTTCGTGACTGCATAGAAATTGTGCAGCCGACATTTCCAGTTAAGTTCAATGTATGCGAGACTGCTAGAGGTGAGAGCCGCATATCTCAATTTGATTTCCATATATATTCAATGCGGTTTGATCCTCGATAGTCAGTTTGCCGTCGTACTCTGATGATGGTCATGGAAGGTCGAAACGCATCAGTGCGTTGCGGCTGGCGGTAGTTTTGTTATGTTTGACGACTGGATCGGTGTTTACTTCAAGCTCGCAAACTTGATTTAAAGAATAGTTAAAAATCATTGTATGTGCCCCTTTGATTTTTCGTAATTATTTCATAATTCCCTTTGAAATGAAACTTTGGTGTAGTGTAAATCTAAAGATTAATTTATTTGTTTTCATATACTCAATTTATTTTCAAGAATAGCTGAATTCAATAAATAGCATCTGTACTATTTGTATTATCGGAAACGAAGATGCTACTGTATCTATTCTTGATATGCTGCTCAAACGTAGAATTTTTAGCACGTTCTGCAGATCAGTCCTCCATTTGTATATATGAACATTACAGTATTTACGTGTCCACAACTCGTGCCTTATGAAATGGGACAAGGCTAAGTTAAGGCATTTTGTATTTGTTCGCTTGTTTGTTTACACATTTACTTAAATGGTGTGCGTCATAATTTATCATTAATGGTCGCCCACCACATTTTACAGCTAACCATATAGTAAAACTCGATGTTACTGTTTCCACTGCTGGCAAAATACTGGTGTATATTAAGCGATAATAAAATGCTGGATAGGTAATAATGCGTTCGAATACATTGGAGTTCAATTAGTTGTGATTACATCCACTGCAAAACTTCATCTACTAAGCAAGAAAAACAAATTTCTCCTTCAATCTGCACTCACTGTTACTTACGATAGGAATTGCACCTGCGGAAGGCTCAAACCAACATATTTTGTGAATATTTTTTTGTCTGAAAAGTAAGATCGGTGCAACACGTAAATTTGTAACATATATTTCGACCTATGAAAATGCGACATGCGAACAATTAAATTCCAATTTATACTTTGTCTGTGATTATGCGCCCCTATTTGTGTGGTTATCGCAATAAATAGGCATTTTCAAGAGCTTTGTAAACAAAAATAACTTTCATGCACTGACATTACCATGGTGATAAATAAAAAGGTTGAACAATGGAAAATTTTACCAAGTGCTTGCCTAAATCCCAATTTCCAAAGTATGCCCGTATTAACAGTGTGGAGCGTTACTCTCGAAATACCGAGGGTTAGAATGCAAGGTCCAAAAGATATGCTATCGACGTTATTTAATGAAGGAGATTCTCAAAACTAGGCGCCAAATTATAATAGTATTCGTAGAATTGTTAGACGTCAACTTAAGTAGTCTAAAAGTTTCTCGAAACCTTTTTGATTAAAAGCTTTCGCTTTTGTTAATAGCCCGTATTTGTTTTAGCCCATTCGCGCAACAAGTCTGGGTAAATTCAATGTTAGTTAAATTGAATGATAGTCGAAAACATCTAATTACTAAAAAACGTTTTGTCTTGCTAGAAGGCTGGGCACTTCAAAGGTAAACTTTTTAGACACCTCCGTCAATCCTGATCCACCTTGCATCACCATGTGGAACGTTAATCTTGAACAGCTAGCAGAGTTAGCAACATGGAATGTAATCCAATCTCCTAAACGTCGCAAAGCCACAAACCCCGACGGTTTGCCATCAAGCTTATTTAAGGATGGTGGCAACAATTTCTGAGGTTCCGGTTAACCTTTTTCGTAATATATGTAATGAGATCCTGCTTTTTGCCTCAAGTGAGTCTGATAACCATCGTGGTTTAGATAACTTTGGTCGTATCTAATTCATTTACGTCTGATATCGTAATTTTTCTTATCACTTACGAAACAGGTGCTGCAGAAGAAAACTTTGGATTCCGACCAGGATTAGATTGTATAGGAAATATTTTAACCTTCCAGGTTGCCAGGATACACAAAACTCAAAGGATCGATTTGATATTCTGCCTGAAATGTTTATGCCCATTGAAATTGTACATATCATGCATAAACTCTACACAGATACTTATGGTCGCATTGGTGTCAACAATACTCTATGGAAAAGCTTTATTATTGGCAGTCTTGCTCGTCAAGAACTTCCATTTATTTAGTCCTAATTATTTTTTTAATAATTCCTTTAGGAAGTATACTCTTCTACACGTTCAGGTTGCATGCATCGAAATACTCGCCCTTAGTAGATTTGTCGATCTTGAAAATCGAGATTCTTTCCAGACAATCTTAAATAGATTATCTGTCGGGGTTTCCCATTTCAAAATGAAATTCTCTCATTGAACTTAAGATATTTCTACAGAATCAGTTATCACTCATTTGAACTCTCCAGCATAAGTGTGAAGGTTTGGATGTAGTTTACAGGTTACCATATTTTGGCAGGCGTTGCTGTAGTTGTATGCTTTCAATGCATGGTTATTCGTAGGGTATACAAGATGCCGCGCCAGCTTAATTCCGATTCTATTCTAGCGGCAAATAAGACTGTAGTTAGACACACTGACTTAAAAAATAAAACATGTTATGATCTCGCACCACGGACAGAAGACAGCTATCATCTGCTTATCAGAATGTGGTCAATCTGAGTACGATGACACGTCGTGACCCATATGCATGCAAAGCGATGTCGCCTACTGTGTTATTAAATTGAGCTCACCACCACCACTTTACGACTAAGGACATCCTATGGCTGTTGCTCATATTTCTACAGATCCGATATTGAAATCACTGTAGATCAGGATGTCCGAATGCCGCTAAAGGCGAAATCTAAATTTGAAATCCATAGTAGGTGTGAATAATTTATATATATATATATATATATATATATATATATATATATATATATATATATATATATCCAAATTTCAGATGTCCTGCCACAAACAGATGAAGACTACTGCCTGCGCATTGACTTATATTCAGCTGAAGGCTACCATGCACCAGTTTCCCATAATTTATGTTTCAATGCGTCATGAGATGCTTTTGTGTCGTCTGTACGTAGCAGTCACGCTTGGAACATGTCACTAGCTCAACTCTGGTTGTCCACGACTATTGTAGGCATAAGTTAATAAATCACCGCTGAAACCGTTGAGTTTAGACAACATTAAACATAATTGATTTAAAATTCCAGTTATAGTCGCAATACATGTAAAATTTTGTCTGAGATTCGCGAAAACTTTATAGATGGGATGGTGTATAACTATTCACCCAAAAAGTACGCGCAAATAATAAATATCCATCAGTTCAGTTAGCTAATGTCATGATGTAGATTTGTACCGATAGCTTGCTTTTATCAAATAAACATAAAAACAAAGAACAATATACAAGTATCTTTAAAGGAATTTTATAATAATTATAACAGAATTTGCCGGAAATATAAAGAAGCAGATTAGAAATAAATTGAAAATTAGCTGAATATATGCAATGTTCTTAATACTTTGGCAATTAAGAATTGCTTATAGTCACAGACATTGTTTGATGTGAACATAGATCTAAGCATAAAAATAATATATCCCTAAACTTAATATTCCAGCAATAACAAAAAAGAATACTAATAAATATCTCAAACATCAGAAAGATTTACATTTATCACCAAAAAGCATTGTAGTACGTTGTAGGAGGTCAGATTTCAATGTTCAAATGTAGAACTGTCTAAATCAAGTCAAAAGATAACAAAAATCACACTTAGTCATCATTTGAGGGCATCTGCAAACATAAAACATACTAAGGCTTAAATATGCTAACGGTTTCCTAAGAAAGCTAAAGAAACAATGGATACTCATGATCAATAAAAATAGAAAGTAAAATAAAGAATTTGATTTACACAAAATTGGCCTGGTTATATATAAATGAAAATACTGAACCGTTGATGTAAGATTTAAAATTATCTAGAATAACAGATATACGTTTTGGAAATATATGAATAGAAATAAAACGCAGTCAATATTTACAATAAAGTTACACTCCCACGGCCATCGACCAAAGAGCCAAGAAACTAGAACATGCAAGCAAGCCTAAATAAACAAAGAGCTCAGAACTATGAATATTTCATGATATTATTTTAACAGCTGGACAGAAACCTAACAATCAAATTTACATCTGTTGGATGGAAGAACTCACGAACAAACGCGTACAAATATGTCGGTGACTGAGCACCGAGATTTGTCAGAAAGAGCTCGATCAATCCCGGTGGTATGTATTCCCATCGAGGAAGCCAAATTACGGGTTCTAATGGATTAGTAGATATTTCAGCTACAATGTTGGGTTTATCCTGACAAGCATCTTTGTTTACAAAGCCTGATCTTCCTGTTTCAGTAGAAGCAGGTTCAGGATGACTTGTATTTGATTTGCCTTTTGTGGAGAAAGATGAGTGGGAATTGCCATTTGCACCGGCAGGTTTAGAGGAAGTAATTAAATCCCTCAAGCGAATTACATATGGATCATTGTCTGGCAAAACTTTGGCTGGGAAATCAAGCCAGTTCGGATCGCTATCCATAGTGAATGCACAACCCGATGGAGTCTTAGATGACTGAACTGCAACAGTTGAAGATAAACACTTGATGTCTCTATTAAAATAGCAGGCTGATTGATAGGAGATAGGCACGATCTTGTGTTGTGGTAGGCATACATAAATCTTCAAAGATTTAAAATAATAAAGGAAAAATAAATATTGATTGCTTTAACATAATTACAAAAGAGAAGCAATTTATGGAATTTAGGGAGAAAATATTTAATGATTTATTAATAACATTTCGTCTTTAAATCTATGATTGTCTGCTAAGTTCGCATAGTTGCAGTGTCTTATTAAAGTGTCGATAAATAACAATTAAATACCAGATTTCAATATTAACGTCAAATAAGATACACACATTTATATACGCATATCTACATACACAAGTACGTTTATAAATATGTAAATTTTTATGGCGACTACAAATCAAGTTTGAGCTCGTAATTTTAGATGGTTGTATTCCTACATCCATACATAAATAAGCATAAGCTTGTATCTCGCGGTTATTTCTCGAAGAGCTTATTTCAATAAGGTAAAATTTACGAAGCCTCACCATAGGAACCCAGTCTTCCGTAGATTCCAACAGATTTTCGACTACTTTAGGATATATATTCAATTTAAATTTCAGTATGGCATGGTCAAGTGATAAATATAACGAATAATATTAGTCAACAACGAGATAACAGTTTTTATTATAATCAAGGTTGTGGTCTTGATATAAACACATGACCCATTAATTACTTACATATGTCAGTATAAACTAAGAATTGTATAGTGTAGAAAAGGCAATTCATCCAGTAGACCGGTTTCGTCCTTATTGGGAACTCATCAAGTACTGGCCAGAATTTGCCGCGGACAGGATTCGAATCTGGACACGTCTGCTTCGGAATCTGGTGCTCTAACCACTGAGCCATCTTGCCGCACACTACACTGCACACAATTTTCAGTTATATACTAACTAATGTAACTTGGTTAGTCTATCTTTCCTTCAGGTGGAGCTCATATGGCATCCATTTAGACCCAAAGTTCCAAATAACTATCCCCAATCTGTCATTACTGAACAGACACCATACTACATGGGGAAGTGGTATTGAAATGAACATTTATATAACTAAACGAACATTGGTTGCGCGGGTGGTGGTAACAGTTTGTTCTCTGCAGTCTAAGCTCTTAACCGGAGTTCCGGTAATAACCCTAATCTCTAAAGCAATTCCCACGCCAGCTAATCTCAAATACTAATCTAAACCAAAAAAATCTCTTCGCACAAATGTGTAGACTATGAAAGATAAAGGCGTTCATCGACTGCTTCAGTGGTATAAAGAAGAGCCGGCAATATGCTTGACATGGAAACTAATTTTTGCTTATAGAAATTGTACAGTGAATCCATATCTGTTCGCATAAATTACTAAAGGCCTGCAAATTTCGGCTGCTTCCGACCTATCCGGTATTACCACAGACCACGGGAAAATCAACTTGGCGACTGACAGCATAAACTTTGGCTTCAGTCGACGAGATTACAGTTTGTTTTCTGCAGTCTAAGCTCTTAACCGGAGTTCCGGTAATAGCTCTAATCTCTAAAACAATTGCCACACCAGCTAATCTCAAAAAGTGATCTAAACCAAACAAATCTCTTCGCACAACTGTGTAGACTATGAAAGGTAAAGGCATTCATCGACTGTTTCAGCGGTATAAAGGAGAGCCGGCAATATGCTTGACATGAAGACTATAATTTTTGCTTAGAGAAGTTGTACAGTGAATCCATATCTGTTCGCATGAATTCCTAAAGGCAACTGCAGAAAGTGTTGTCTGCAAATTTCGGCTGCTTCCGACGTACCCGGTATTACCAGACCACGGAATAATCAACTTGGCGACTGATAGCATGGCATTGATCGGCATAACCTTTGGCCTCAGACCAAATTTAGCTTGAATTACCTGCTCAGTGTATTTAACTTTCAGTCCTACAGAAGGAAAACTGACTTAATAAAATTAATGGTTGTCTGGATCTAGACTTTGTTTTCCGCTTAGAGAACAGCATCAGCGGAAGCGGGTTCGGCAAGCCATCCAACACAACTGTACTACTTGTTTTTAATTTTTCCAGTAACCCAAACAGCAACGACCGGCGGGCAGAAGATAGTCAGTCCTGAAATGGTAGCATGAACCTTGTTGGGTCTAAAGGGACACAGTCATCATCCCGTTTCGTGCAAGGCCTCGAGTTTGGTCTAACTACGCAGTAACTTTTATTGTTAAATGTGTTTGATGGAATGAAAGCAAGCGTGCCAGACGCGAAGAGCAAGTTTCGGCTGCTGTTGGTTAGCGAGTGCGATGCGCCTTAATCAAGTGACTGATATCGCGAATAACAGCGTCAGAAAAGAGTTGGCTGGTCTTACACACCTGCGATTCAAGCCACCCACCGGAATTGCTTCGGTGGCCTGGCGAGCAGAGTGAGAAATTGGCATTCACGAATAGTGCCTCAACTAGCGCGTTTAGCGTTCTATAACACGGAACGATAGCGATTTAACGCCAAAGAATGTTTGTTTAGCACAAATTGGTTCAGAAACATTGCTCCTGATTATTTCCTTCTGACACTTAGCTATCAATGACCTAAACCAATTAGAACAAATATATCGATTAACATAGCTGTCTAAATGATGGCAGCTAAACTGTGCCATCTCCCACGTTTCCGTAGCATAAAGCAATACCTACATTATGTTTTTTCTGACCTTGCACTTGGTGATTTTTGAAATAAGGGGGTGATTCCAAATTGGTTTACAAATTTATCCAAAAGCGGCTACAAAACTAACACCTCTGGAAAGCTCAGCAGAAGCCGATTAACCTTGCCTCACCAAATCCTAGCGAAACGAAATCCTCGACGATTGACAGTAGAGCGCCATATAGCATGATCTTAGATTCCGGATCAAAAATGACCATAACGACCGCTTTATTACTTTAATGGGTACACATCTTAAGCAAAAGTAATGTCTTTTTTAAGTTTGTCTTCAATTCCAGTCAACAAAACAGCAAAATCAAAATATTCTGAATAAAAAACCGGCCACTACCACCGATCTCCACTACGGGGATCGTAACGATGACCTCAGCAGAGAACGCATCAATTCAATAATTAAGATAACAATGACATCTTTATTCAAAGCCGGAGCCAATCGAAAAGTGTTCATGGAGACCCTTTATAGTGCGAATGAATCCGATGAGTCATTAAAATAGGCTACGAGCAATCTCAAAATTCTGACCAGAACACCATCATTTAGCATAGCTAAAATAAAGACACATTCGGGACAGAATAGAACGCAATGAGTAATCTAGGAAAGCAACAATGTTGGGCCGCGTGTATGAATTTGGTCGAAACACGGCTCGGATTGACCTAGGTTGCTTTTCTCGTTTTTTTCGAATCCTTGTGATGATATGAATGCAACATACAAAAAAATCGATACCACATTAGTTAGTAAGAGTACAAGATTCACCTTTTTGTTGGTGGGCACCAAAACAGTATTGTTTCAGTCGCTCGGGACATATTAGTTATTGTGCGTATGAATATATTTTTAAACCTATATTCCCCGAACTCTGAACATACACAAGAAGGGCCACTGGCCTGGGAGAATTTTTGGACGCGTATAATATCGGAAGTTCCTGTCATATAATCAAAGTAGTCGTATTGAAGTCCACATTGTAACACTCATTCACTACACTCAATTATCTGCAATCCAGTACACTTTAAGCTCAACAAATCTAAACAGATCTTTATGAGCCAATTTGAATCGGAGCTTAGTTACGCTGCTGCCAGTCATCATAGAATTACTCTATTTTAATAGTGGTGAATCTTGACGGATCAGACGCTGCCGAGATTCCGAGATATGTAAGCATCGCTGCAACTTGCCTAACAAAATTAGGCATATTACTATAAAATCACACATATGCATCAATTCCAAGACCTCCAAGTCAATTACACTATCGGTTCTCTTTTATACCATTGAGGTATTCGAAATTACCGAATATAGCTACTAACTACTGGACAGTTGTCAAAAAATACATTCCCTAAGCTTGGATTACGTCATTGCCAGCTGAGTATAAGTAGGTGTTTACAAAGAACAAAATTTACGAGCTGACTTGTCCTATTCGGTTTCTACGATTTATCATCTGCATTCAACCTAGCTATGGAATGCTATTTGCGGCAGCTGTCACTGGCTAAGTAGACGGCTTACATAGTCTACTATACAATCTAATGGAGCAAATCAGTTGGCCGGCTGAATTCTGAAAAGAGGTAGAACAGCGATGGCAGAGCTCGACATTGTTATTCAAGATATCGGCCAAGTGATAACGCCACATACACTCCCACAAAATAAGAAATATTTAAAGGGTCAAAGTTCTGTGGTTCAAGCAGAAGACTAGTTCTTGTAATAGACTTAGTAAGCTCTGCCTCATATGGATATTCTCTTTTGAAATTCACCGTACGGAAGACGTCGTTCTCCGTTTGTGCATGCATTTATATTGATTAACCAGCCAAAAAAACGCTATCCATAACTATGCTTTTTGTCTGCTTACAATCAAGATCTACAAAAATTAACGCACAACAGAAAATAGGACAGATGTAAAAAAACACCTAAACTGTAATTGAAAGTAAAGGTTACGTTTCTAACTGTAAAACAGTGAAAAAAGACGAAATTCTAAAAATCAATATAGTTTATAATAAGATAACTTACCGGCACGGAAAAATTTTTAGCTGCTAGCATAATGCTATGTGTTCCAGTTTTTGCCTTTATTGTTCCATCAGTGTAAATAGCATGGCAACTTACGATTACCTATAAATAAATAGAAAATAAGTATGTGCATTTATAAACGAACAATAAAAGTTATTTAGAAGATTAGCGAACACGAAGACAGTCAACATGGTTGAACGAAATACAAAAAGCAAGCAAGTGTATTATTCTTTCAATCAAGTTTGCACACTTGATGTTAACACCAACCCAATTGTATTTAACGATTCGAACAGCAAAGCAAAACTATCGTCCTTCACACCTACTGACGTGTTTAGACCTAGGATTATCATCAGAACACAACGGAAAACTAATTAACAAAAATCAAACCGCAATGCATATGAGGAAAGCAAAATTAAAGATGCGGCTCTCACCTCTAATAGTCTCGTATACATTTTGCTTGACTGGAAATACCGGCTGCACAATTTCTATGCAGTTCAATTGTATAACTTAAATAAATTTGACTAAAACAGCAAAAAGTTAATGTTCGTGACTGCATAGAAATTGTGCATCCAATATTTCCAGTCAAGTAAAACTTATGTGCGACTGATAGAGGTGACAACTGTATATCTAACTTTGTTTTCCTCATAAACGCGCTGCAGCTTGATCCTTGTTAGGCGTTTTTCTATTGAGCTCTGATAATGATCATAGAAATTCGAAACGCGTCAATATGTGTAATTGAAGGTAGTTTTCCTTTGTTGCGCGACTAATTGGATATATTGGATTTGTGCTTATTTATTTAATGAATTGTTATAACCACCCGCACAATCAACGATTATTTATGTTTAATGATATCAAAACGATATTATATGGCACCACGATAACTTTCTGACAAATTAGTGTTACCATTTGGTAGGTGGGCACAACAGCTATTCTTTTATTTTGAAACGGATAAACGACTTCAAAAATACCATTAAGCCCTTGCAGATATATATGAGCCTCTATTCCTACGAACTACAAGACCTCCAAAGAGATTCCATTCATTTCAGCAACAGCGCTCACAATGTTCCATTGATTGAAAAATTAAAGTGCCCTAATCGATTCAGTCACCTTAAAAACAAACGTTCCAGTCAATTAATATTTTTTAAATTCTTTTGGAATGCAAACCTAAATAAAATTCATAATATTCTTTTCATATGAAAAAAAGAAATTTTATCAGATACGAGATCAAATCTGATAATTTTTTTCTTTTTGCACATGGAAGCGTGAAGTCTCTTTTGACTAGCCCCACCCCTTTCAACCATTCGCCTCTGATTCTCAAACTGACTCACTGATACCACTTCTATTCTCGTTTTCATTCTACTGCCACAATCTGCTCTACTAAATATCTTCTTTTTGTTTCAGCAAACAATTGGAAACTCAAAAAGCCTACTGAACCATCTAGCATTCATCGGACGCTGGTTCCTCCACGCTTTTCATCAGCCGAAACCTCGCCCAACTGAAGTTAATGATCCCTGCACGCGACACTGGCGTGCAGACTTCTATTTAGTCGATCCTTCCTAGTCCAATGGAATCTCCATTCCATCAGAACGATCTATTACGAAGTTGATTATAGGACTTCTCTTTCTCAACTCCCTCCTCCCTTATGATTATATACTTTGCTAGTCGCAATTACATCCAACTTTACATATCCTACTTTTGAGATGCACCTCATCATTTCAATTGTTGGGCCTGTTGGTCTTTGTTGCCAAATAAATTCATTACTTTTTTAAACGCTATATAATTTTTACTTTAGTTTCTGAAATTATAGGTTATAATGGATACGATGCCAGATAATAGTTAAGATTCAGTAATTTCCGTTTAACTGTCTTAAAATCGTGCTATTATAAAGAGCTTGACAATAATCCTGGAGAAGAATAAATCAAAACGCCTTTTGCTAATCTACAATATCAAGTATATATCAATTACCAATGGACCGAATACAACGCGCAAAATATTTCTTAGTAGCACTGGAAACAGTTGAACAGACCGAAATGTGCAATAATCCAGCGATAAACAAAGTCCAGTTGAAGTGCTTCGTGAAGCCAGAACAGTGTGGTTATTAAATATACGCAGGAATCTGATATGTAAATAGTCTATGATTAACTACGGATTCTTTAATACTAGTGGAAAGTCAAAAGTCTACATCCTATTTTGTAATAGTAGAACTTTACAGAAATACACATCATGGAATTCTCTAATGTAGTCAAACAGTGAATGGTCCATCGAACAGATCTGACATATTTGAAACTAACTCAACATTTATACGCTTGTTTTGAAATGCGAGCTTTAATAAAATTCATTGTACCCTTCCTGTGTGCAAAAACAAGAAGAAATTCTATCAGATATAAGAAACATTTCTTTCGCATAATCTTCTCAAATATCTACTAATGAACATATCTTTCTATATAAATTGGAAAGCAAAACAAGATAGAAATATGTGAACACAGAGAGTGTGAAAAACGGAAACCAATCAATTGCGTGGGTCACATCCAGTTCAAGCTCAATGCTTGTACGTGCTTCTTCTGCTTGCATAAATCCGGCTGCAATTTGTTTATCCATAAGGCTTTGTATGTGGCTAGCTCCTTTTGTTTATGCATTTAGTAATTATTTTGAATGCTACGTCTGGAGAACATACGTGCGATGTTTCGGTGATGTGTTGCGCAATTGCAGACGTGTATTCACCATTTGATTTAAAACAGACGTTTAAGTTACAATGTTCTCTCATTTGAGTAATTAACCGCCTGGTCGATCGGCCTACGTAAGTTGATCAACAACTTGCGTATGTATATTGGTAAATAATATTTGATATCGACATTAACGGCTGTTTCCCTTTGATTGCTGGTAAAGGCAAATGTGACGCACGCAATTGATTGGTTTCCGTTTTTCACACTCTCTATGTTCATATATTTCTATCTTGTTTTGCTTTCCAATTTATATATAAAGATATATTTGAGGAGATTATGCGAAAGAAATGTTTCTTATATCTGATAAAATTTCTTTTTGTCTTTGCACACAGGAAGGGTACAGTGAATTCATTCGTTTGATTTTGCAAATGCCCAGTGCACGAATTTCACGTTATAAAAGTCAAACATTAATTTGGTATTTCCGCTGATGAAGTCCTTCTGCAGGTATTCATTAATTAACACTATACCCGTAGTGCATAAAGTTCACCACCCAGCCCTTTCTGAAAATCGGCAATTCGTCGATTTACAAATTTAAGGAACTCAATCTCATCCCCATCATTCTTGACGGAATTCCTTATGATGAAATATAGCCTTTTATGAAATCAATATCCAGTTTCTCTTTTTTGAACAATTATCATTGAGATAAGAAGGAAATTAATCTTAGCAAATAGCAAACACATTCTACTTATATTAACCTCAATTTTGATAACTGCTCCAGATTAAAAATACTCCTACCTTTGCCATAAATAAATAATTAATTTAATAAAAAGGAAAGTTATCACTAATAAAAAATGCACAATTTTACAGGAAATGAACGAGCAAATCCACAAACAGTGAAAAACTTTTCAGTTTCCTGAAACCTTTAGAGCACTTATTTGAAACTCACCTTGTTTATTCTGGACATCAACGCAAAAATATGGCTATCTGGAATAATAATCACCGATATATCAGCTTTAGACAAAGCAAGAGCCATTTTGTGACCCTCTTTTAAGAAAATAATTACATACCGATTTATCTGGATAACATTCACAAACCATGACCTTAAAAAGTCTACCTCTTTTCGCAGCAACTTTAAGAAAATGAAAAACTGAACTAGAATATCCCAGGGTGAGAATGAGCTCATCTGAATGAATATGATTAAGCGACAAATTTGATATTGATTCAGATGACGATTTATATTCTGTAAGCAACTCCGAAATTGCTGCCAGTATAGGATCTGTTATGCCTTTTTTATCAGCTTCACTATAGTTAACATCACCTATGGCAAATAATCGATTCTGCATTTAAACATTCCAGAATGTACCGTTAAATTCTCCTGTGGCTCTGCATCGTTCCCCTTGATGCATCGTAAAGCTACTTCCCTAACTATCTTAAGAATACGCAATACTGCTGATAAAACTATAACATTGCGATTAGATTCCTGCAAAAAAATTTTACAGTTGTCATGAATAATGGACAGAAGCTGACTGCAATTAAAAATATGAGTTTACTCGGCATTTTCATATCTTCCATATTGTACAATATGATAAAGCAATTCCGAGTACGATATAACGAGCGAGGTAGACCTGCAATATGTTAGGTACAAAGCCTACCCCTCATAGTTATCTGGATTCAGAGAAGCAAGCCGCGACACACCGGTTTCCATTTTATAGCAAACGTTTAAGAATATGCAAGCGATATATCAATACTGAAAAATATAGCAAAAAGCTTATTAATTATTGTATATTTCGAAAAGTACGAAATCGAAATAATTTTTAGTAGGCACAAGAATTACAAAAGTTTCCAACACGAAAAAACTTTTAAAATATGCTTTAACGATTAATAAATTATGTGTTATATGAATTTATACGTTTAATATGTGACATCAACAAATTTGGATCTGAAGCACTTACGTATAAGGTGAGATGTTACAATTGTAACGACACAAATCAATCTCCGACATATTGCGTAAATTAAATTCAAATTTATTTACGTTGCACCAATGAGAAAAAAGCAAATTGCCGTTTAACCACGTTTAACCACGTTTAACCAATAGTATGCAAGTACACATATTGCATGCTATTTAAGCACGGTAATTTACCATGCAAGTCAGTTGGTCATATCTGCTTTCTGCCTCGTGTTACACATGTGCGTGCTGTCGGCTGTCAATACCTACGCTGGATATTGATTTGTTTCACCAACAATTGGCAACATTCGTGACTCACCGTGTTGCACTTCAGCCAGCAAGACGAGCCAATTAATGCAGAACTTCAACACACATGATAACAACAGCAGGAACCACAACCAGAGTCCACCCAAGGAACAGAACATCAACTTACATACATATAACTTACGCGAACGCCACCAAGGCCCTCTTAAGGGCCCCCATATCAGTAACTAATCTCTATTCAGAGCACCTTAACCGAGTTTGTAACGTCGTACGGCATTTACTTGAAGCCGGGGCGTTTACAAAATTGGCGACCGCGCCAGGATATTGATTATTGTTCTGATTTTTTTGGTATAAATAAAATTGACTTCCTTTTTCATCTATTTGGGATAAAAATCGATTAAGATTTGCGTTTTATCTACCGTGATCGTGAATTTTGTTGGGTATATATATATATATATATATATATTCGTGTTTTGTGTTGGGGGGATATAATAATAATAGATTGACATTTGTGTTTTCTTTACCCTGATCGTGGATTTCTGGGAAATCTGTTGGGTATATATTCGTGGATTTGTGGGGATAATAATAATACATCGGCATCAAAGGCCAACGGGGCCTTTGTTCATCTTTTCTACGTACAAAACGGCACCGTACGTACTCAACAACTCAACTTCGGATTTTTGGAAACAGTGACTTTTTTGTTCTGCTCTTATTCAACTGTGGAAGCTGTTTGTGGGTAAGCGTTTCGTTAAAGTATATTTATATATTTTCATATTGCTTTTAATTTATGCTTTTAAGATCCCGTAAGATTGTTAAAATGTCAGGTCCAATTTTAGATATTGATGTTCCTGTTTGGGATGGAGATAGTGAGCTATTTTTTATGCGCGTAGACTCCGCTTTCTCCCCGTTTCCTGATTATGACAGTCATCAAAAACTGTCGAAGGTTTTTGCTAAACTACCTTCTGAATTGCAGCGACGGATTTATCCTAAGCTTGAGGCCATTAGGAAGCTACCTAATCCCATTTTGGGCCTACAAAACGAGGTAGAATCCTTGCTTGGACCCACGGAAACTGAGCAGATAATAAACAAATATGCGCAGTTAGATATGCCAAATCTTGGCCCCATAGAAATACTGAGGGAATTACGGAAACGTTGGTATAAAACCAACATTTCTGACCATGAGGCTAAGGTTGTTTTTATTAACAATCTTCCCCAAACATTAAAACTCTTTGCCAGACAGCTCCCCAACACTCTCTCTATAGATGACTTATCTGAGAGATGTGAGTTAGAATATAGGGTTTTGGAACCCAAAGTGAATCCATCATCCTTTTCTTCACCCCCGCAAGATGATAGAATCTCCTCTTTAGAGAGAACAGTGGCGAACATGGCCAAAGTTCTAGAAGGATTGGCCATTACCAAATCTGAGATAAATCAAGTGAATTCTCGACCAAAATTCGTTTCCAAGTCAAATTATAATGGTAGGCGGCGATCGAGATCTCCGCAATCCTTTAATAAATATGCTCCAAAGAACTGGTGTTATAACCACCAGAAGTTTTTTATGCTTGCCAAGTTTGTCTTTGTCGTTCCGAAGAATTTCCGAATGAGTGTCAATTTCCACAGCTGACGGAGAGGACAACAGACCGCAGGCACAAGGGTGCATCAGTATCGGGAAACGTCTGGCGCAGGAAGTAGAAGACCGTACTTTCTGCACATCAACGGCATCAACGGCGCTACAGGGAAGAAGCCAACTACAATCCGACATCCCTGTCGACTCTTTTCGTCCACGCCGAATTTTTCACATAGAGAACCAAACAGACAATGCCGGTCGCAATCACCAGCCTACTTGAAAGAGTTTCCTTGATGCGGAACTGGAATAATTGTAATTACCTGATCTGCGTTTTGACTAACGCAGCTTTCATTGTTCCAGTAATTTTCTTTTTCTATGATATTTCGATCTTCCTTACCGAAGATCTTCATCAGATGCATTTCACGAAACAAATGAAGCAGCCTACTTGTTTGCATGACCCGGCCAAACAGCCAAACGAACTTCTGCACCTTCTTGATTTCAAAACTGGCGAAGAGTACATCGTAGACACAGGTGCGGCAGTCTCAGTTCTCAAAGGTGATTCAATGGCCGAGATGTCGCTAGGCGTTCTTCTCGCAACAGCTACAGGCGAGCCCATACCAACTTATGGCTGCCAATACCGCACACTCAACATAGGTCTACGACGTGAATTTTCCCACAACTTCATCATTGCCAAGGTCTCACATAATATAATAGGCCTTGATTTCCTTCTAAAATTTCGGCTCATTGTTGATCTTGCCAATCAAAAAATCATCGACCCCTCCACCGGACTTGAACAAAGCTTTTGGACACTTGCCTCCGAGCGTTTGGAGTTACAGGTCATTCAGCCAACCCCAGTGCATCATTCAGCAGAGATATCAGCAGCTCTTCGAAAATACAAATCGCTTTTCGATCTTAACAAGTCAGAGCTACGAGTCTCCAACACGATGCATCATATCGTCACAGAAGGACAACCTATTGCACTCAAGAAGCGACCACTGGCTCCTGCTAAGCTGAAAGCTGCCCAAGAAGAATTCTCAAGGCTTTTGGAAGAGGGAATCATCAGACCATCGAAAAGTTCATGGGCGTCACCACTGCACTTAGTCTCAAAATCAAACGGATCGTACAGAGCCTGTGGAGACTACCGTAAGCTAAATTCAGTGACAAAATCTGATGCATATCCTATTCCAAATATCAACACTTTACTTGAAAAACTCAACGGCAGCAATTTCTTCTCAGTGATTGACCTCAGACAAGCGTACCATCACATACCGGTAGCACCAGAGGATATCGAGAAAACTGCAGTCATCACTCCATTTGGCCTTTTTGAATATCTTTACATGCCTTTTGGACTCAAGTGTGCTACTCAGACATTTCAAAGATTCATAGACAACATACTTCGCGACGACTCTGCTTATTGTATGTCATATCTAGATGACATTATGGTATTCAGTCCAGATCTAGAATCTCATGCGAAACATCTACGAAATGTCCTCTCACGCTTATCCAACCACGGACTCAAGATCAACTGTGACAAGACGCAGATTGCAACTTCATCCGTCGACTTCTTAGGGCATCGTATCACGGCCCAAGGTATTCAACCGTTGCCGTCAAAGACGAATTCAATCAAGAATATCAAGTCACCAAGGACTTTGAGCGATTTGCAGAAAATCCTGGGAGTACTAAACTATTATCGCAAGTTCCTTCCAGGCCTTTCAAAACAACTTTATCCTTTGTGCAGGCACCTGCGGAACCGAAAAGGACTTAGCAAGAATTCCATCATTGCTTGGTCATCCGAAGACGAGGAATTACTTCGACTTGCCATCAACTCGTTAGCAAATGCCACAATGCTAACGCATCCAGATTTCGAAAAGCCATTTCTACTCACGACAGATGCTTCTGAATTCGCTATTGGAGCCACTTTGGAACAAGAGATCGACGGAGTTCGGAAGCCTATCAGTTTCTACTCGCGTACTCTCCAACCAGTAGAAACGAGGTACGACACTTTCGGCCGAGAACTTCTCGCCATCCACGACGCAGTGCGCCATTTTATCAGCATCATTGGCAGTAGCAGATTTGTTGTTTTCACAGATCATGCACCACTAGTTAGCGCACTTCGAAACGCAACTTCATCTATCGCCAAGTACCCTGCCAGAGTGGAAAGACAGCTTTCTCGTCTAAGCGAATGGCAATTTGACGTCTTTCACGTCAAGGGCAAACAGAACTTCATTGCAGATGCCCTGTCCAGGCCAGACGTCTCTCTACAACCACCTTCGCCGTCACCATTCACTGTCAACTCCGTGGCACTCAGTGAACCTGCACTAACGCCAACTCTCCTGCGAACTGAACAACGCGGTGACATTCACATTCAAAGATCAATAGCCCGTCACCCAACCAAGTTCATATGCCGTCTGTGGGAAGGCTTACCAATTGTTTACTTCACGGGTACGCAGCCCAACAAGCCAGTTCTGCCGACCAGCCTTCAGAGAAAAGTTTTCGATTCAATTCACTCAATTTCTCACCCAGGAAGCCAAGCGACTGTCCGACTTCTTACAGATCGTTTCTGGGGTCACAGACTTAGGCAGAATGTTAAACGATGGGTCTCAGAGTGTGCAATTTGTCAGAAAAACAAGATCACACGACACACTCGTTCTAAGTTGCAACATTTTCGGTCTACTTCTCGCCTAGCCATCGTCCACATCGACATAGTTCATCTGACAAAGGTTCAAGGTTTCAGCTACCTTCTAACTATGATCGATAGATTTACACGGTGGCCTGCGGCATTACCTCTTGGCACCATTTCTGCAGACGAAGTAACTAACGGTTTTATCTCTGCATGGATATCCAATTATGGTGTTCCCAATGAGGTCATCACGGACAGAGGCACTTGCTTCTCATCTGATCGTTTCAAAACCACCTTGCGGTACATGGGATGCATCTTACGCCAGACGACTGCCTACCATCCCCAAGCTAATGGCATGGTAGAGAGAATGCATAGGGAACTCAAAGCAGCTTTAGCATCCTCGTCCATTAATGGCAACTGGGTCGATGCACTACCTTTAGTTCTGCTTGCCATGCGTTCCCGTACTCGTGAATCCATTAAAACGTCTGCGTCACAACTCTTGTATGGCATGGATCTACGCCTGCCTAGTCAGCTCCCACGTCTACTACCGGCACAAGATGACCCACAAGACGAAGCTACCCGCCTTCGACTTCATTTCGGTAACATGTCCGAACAGCAGCCGAGACACACGCCTCGTCCAGTCTTCGTTCACCCACAGCTCCACAGCTGCAAGAGAGTACTCGTTCGCAACAATAATGCTGTTGCACCACTACAACCAAAGTATCGCGGTCCTTACCCGATTTTGCTCAGACAGCCAAAATACTTCATCATTATGCAAGGCGCTACACCGACATCAGTAAGCATAGACAGGTTGAAACCGTTTATCGAACCACCTGATCCTGAGAGCGTTCAACCTTCTACACACGTCTCAGGCTCCGTCTGCCCACAATCTCAATAACCTGCTTTGTATAACGCGTAATTAATTTTTTTAAACATTAACATTAACTATAAAATTTTTTAACCTTACGTTATTTTTCGTATTTGTCTCACGTGGCATAACCAGCTGTTCTTAGCTAACAATTGTGTAGCATTTTTGAACAGTTCTTTGGTATTATGCCATCTCTGAGGCAATGTTCGTGTACATATTTTTATGCAGTTACCTTTGATTTTAATGTATATATTTTTACATTATAATGTATTTCTCACACATGACATTACACTGCCTATTTTGGTATGACCAGCTACTTAGAGCTAACGCTTTCGTGTAGCAACACTAAGTAGTGATCAGCTTCATATCATGGTACAGGCCACTTTCAATGCATATCTCAACTTTATCTATTTCACAAAGACCACTCTACAAATGTCATGACCACAACGTCGAGCACTCTAGCTCCTTTGGTCGTATACAAACACATTGACAACGATCCAACCTGCTTAGGTTTTATCTTAAACCTGGCAAATTCAGAGGCGATTTACCTCGAAATCTTCACGCTGCGGCTCCAAAAACTTACACTGCTCTATTTTGCCTCACGTGCTATGACCGTCCACTAGAGCTAACAATTTGTGTAGCAATTCCTAGTGGTTACCTGGCATCATATCATTGTTGAAGCAACCAACAAGCATATTTAAGCCCAGCACTTATGGTTCATCATATTTTTGCTTAACTTGGTTCGAACTCTGTCATGCATTTCTTATCTAGCCTCGCAGAGAGGAATATTTTTTTCTTTTTTTTCAGAGAGGAAAGTGTTGTAACGACACAAATCAATCGCCGACATATTGCGTAAATTAAATTCAAATTTATTTACGTTGCACCAATGAGAAAAAAGCAAATTGCCGTTTAACCACGTTTAACCACGTTTAACCAATAGTATGCAAGTACACATATTGCATGCTATTTAAGCACGGTAATTTACCATGCAAGTCAGTTGGTCATATCTGCGTTCTGCCTCGTGTTACACATGTGCGTGCTGTCGGCTGTCAATACCTACGCTGGATATTGATTTGTTTCACCAACAATTGGCAACATACGTGACTCACCGTGTTGCACTTCAGCCAGCAAGACGAGCCAATTAATGCAGAACTTCAACACACATGATAACAACAGCAGGAACCACAACCAGAGTCCACCCAAGGAACAGAACATCAACTTACATATATATAACTTACGCGAACGCCGCCAAGGCCCTCTTAAGGGCCCCCATATCAGTAACTAATCTCTATTCAGAGCACCTTAACCGAGTTTGTAACGTCGTACGGCATTTACTTGAAGCCGGGGCGTTTACACAATTTTAATCGCTCAAGAACATGTAAACGCCCCAGCTTCAAGTAAATGCCGTGCGACGTTACAAAGTCAGTTTTGGTGCCAGGATGGCAGAGTTAGTACTGATGGGGGCCCTTAACAGGGCGGTCTTTCGTTCTCCGGCAAATACCGTGAAGGTCAGTTAGTGTAGCAGTGTCCAGAAGTACTCCTAGACAATTGAGACCAGCTCTGGTTGACTTGGGTTGTGGTTCCTTCTGTTTGGCGTTGAAATCCGTGGTGATAGATTAGCTGAGTAATCTGAAAGAAAAGTAGGAAGTGCCAAGAAAAGATGGGCACTAATAAATCGAAATATCTTATCGAATGACATAAAACTTAAAATGTATATAATATGGATTAGACCGATACTAGAATATGCTGTCGCTACTTGGAATCCATTAAAAAAGGGTTTGTCCAATAAGATAGAAGCTGTACAAAGAAAATATGTGAAACAAATTAGTCCTATCTCCTGCACTATATACGCCTCTAGATTACAGTTTGTGTCATAGCAATCTTTGTCGTTACGGAGGATGTGCTATTGCATAAAAGTTTTCCATTTGAACCAGTGGACTGGTGCCTATATGAATCCAATAAGAAAGTTTCATGAAGTTGGAACTAGATCTGGACATTTGGCAATATCTCCTCCTTTGGTGGGGAATGTTGCGAGCAAGTTATTCTTTTTCGAAAATCTACAAAATTTATAACCAATTGCCAAAGGGGCTTAGAGAAACGCCTCCATCTAAGATGTCTTTTAAATTTTTATCTACTGAACTAGAAAAAGTCTACAATCCTGCTGATATTTTTTATTTTGATTATGATAATACTTTCTCATGATTGAATAAAAGACAAGGATAATTGTTATCGGAAACAGAATTTCTTGAGATTTTTATTACCAAGTTTTGTATTATTAAAATTGAAATGTTATGCATTATATCATCATGTTAGTCAACAATACATACAATCAATTGTTAGTCATGATTCTCATTTTTTGCAATATGTTACACTCGAATTATACCTTAATTTTTCCTATTTTTGATGTTGAATCTATTATTCTTTACAGCCAAACGTTCTGATATTGATATACTGTACAGTACATCTAGTGAGATTTACTTATCTACATGAGACTAATTGCATATATTTATGGGATGTGATACCTTTTTTTATATTGTGCATTTTCCAATTTCATTAATTGATGGAACATGTGTGGTTTGAATACAAATAATGATATTCTATTATATTCGAAAAAAAGTTCTGCAGTAACTGGTTCGTCTCACAAGATGAACAACAACAAGATTGGCGTGACTGAAATTGCCAATGTGTGTAAAGCAAGCTCAAAAAATTAGCGTAGGTGACAATAGCAGGCAGCATGTGAAGGAAACGCACAGCAGAAGGCAAACGCGACAACTGACTTGCATGGTAAATTCACCGTGCTTAAATAGCACTGATTGGCTACTCATACACCATTGTGTAACGGCAACTATCGCTTTTTTCTCATTGGTGCAGCGTAAATTGAATTGAATTTAATTTACGCAATATGTCGGCGATTTGCTTTACATCATTTTCCTTTCTGAAAAAAATAAATAAATTCCTCTTGGCGAGGCTAGATAAGAAATGCGTGGCAGAATTCGAACGAAGTTAAGCAACTGGTTCGTATTCTGCACATAGATATAAAATATGTACCGTAAAGGCTTGGCTGAAGTATGCTTGTTGGTTGCTTCAATAATGATATGATGCCAAGTTACTACTAGGAATTGCTACACAAATTGTTAGCAGTAGTGGCCGGTTATACCACGTGAGGAAAATAGAGCAGTGTAAGATTTGAGAGCCGCAGCGTGAGGATTTTAAGGTAGATCACCACTGAAGTTGCCAGGTTTAAGTTAAAACCTGGGCAGGCTGGATCGTCGTCAATGTGTTTGTATACGACCAAAGAAGCTAGTATGTGCTCGACTTTGTGGTCATGATATTTGTAGAGTGGTCTCTTTGCAACTGATGAAGTTGAGACATGCATTGAAGGTGGCCTGTACCATGATATAAAGCAGATAACTACTTAGTGTTGCTACACGAAAGTGTTAGCTTTAAGTAGCTGGTCATACCAAAATAGGCAGTGTGGGCTCATGTGTGCGCCATACATTATAATGTACAAATATATATGAAAATCAAAGGTAACTGCTTAAAAAATAAGTACTCGAACAGTGCCTAAGAGATGACATAATACCAAAGAACTGTTCAAAATGCTACCAGTTGTTAGCTAAGAACAGCTGGTTATACCACGTGAGACAAGTGAGTGTGAGACAGAATAAAATGAAACATGTGGATTCATAGGTCACGTTGCGTGACACAGGGCACACGTGTTGCGCGTAAAGTTAAAAATTTTGATACGTAGAATAACGAAAAATTAATGTTTAAGAAAGTATCAATTACGCGTTATGCAAAGCAAGCTATTGCTAGATTGAGATTGTAGGCAGATGGAGTCTGAGACGTGTGTAGAAGGTTGAATGCTCTCAGGATCAGGCGGTTCGATAAACGGTTTTAACCTGTCTATGCTTACTGATGTTGCATAATAATGAAGTACTTGGGTTCTCTGAGCAAAATCAGGTAAGGACCGCGATACTTTGGTTGTAGTGGTGCAAAAGCATTGTCGTTGCAAACGTGTATTCTCTTGCAGCTGTGGGGCTGCGGGTGAACGAAGACTGGACAAGGCGTATGTCTCGGCTGCTGTTCAGACATGTTACCAAAATGAAGTCGAAGGCGGGTAGCTTCGTCTTGTGGGTCATCTTGTGCCGGTAGTAGACGTGGGAGCTGACTAGGCAGGCGTAGATCCATGCCATACAAGAGTTGTGACGCAGAAGTTTTAATGGATTCACGAGTACTGGAACGCATTGCAAGCAGAACTAATGGTAGTGCATTAACCCAGTTGCTATTAATGAACGAGGATGCTAAATCAGCTTTGAGTTCCCTATGCATTCTCTCTACCAAACCGTTAGATTGGGAATGGTAGGCAGTCGTCTGGCGTAAGGTGCATCCCATGACCCGCATGGTGGTTTTGATACGATTCGATGAGAAGCAAGTGCCTCTGTCAGTGATGACCTCATTGGAAACTCCATAATTGGATATCCATGCAGAGATAAAACCGTTAGTGACTTCGTCTGCAGAAATGGTGACAAAGATAATGCCGCAGACCTCCGTGTAAATCTATCAGTTATAAATAGAAGGTAGCTGAAACCTTTAACTTTTGTCAGATGAACTATGTCGATGTGGACAATGGCTAGGCGAGAAGTAATTCGGAAATATTGCAACATAGAACGAATGTACCGTGTGATCTTGTTTTTCTGGCAAATGGCACACACGTAGACCCATCGTTTAGCGTTATGCCTGAGCCTGTGACTCCAGAAACGATCTGTGAGATGTCGGTCAGTCGCTTGGCTTCCTGGGTGAGAAATTGAGTGAATTGAGTCGAAAACTTTTCTCTGAAGACTGGTCGGCAGAACTGGCTTGTTGGGCTGTGTACCCGTAAAGTAAACAATTGGTAATCCTTCCCAGAGACGGCATATGAACTTGGTTGGGTGACGGGCTACTGGTCTTTGAATGTGACTGTCACCGCTCAGTTCCGTTCGCAGGAGGGATGGCGTTAGTGCAGGTTCACTGAGTGTCACGGAATTGACAGTGAATGGCGACGGCGAAGGTGGTTGTAGCGAGACATCTGGCCTGGAAATGGCATCTGCAATGAAGTTTTATTCGCCTTTGACATGAAAGATGTCAAATTGCAATTCGCTTTAACGTGAAAGCTGTCTTTCCACTCTGGCAGTTGAAGTCGCGTTTCAAAGTGCGTTAACTAGTGGTTCATGATCTGTAAAAACAACAAATCTGCTACTGCCACTGATGCTGATAAAATGGCTCAAAGCGTCGTGGATGGCGAGGAGTTCTCGACCGAAAGTGACGTATCTCGATTCTACTGGTTGGAGAGTACGCGAGTAGAAACTGATAGGCTTCCAAAATCTGTCAATCTCTTGTTCCAAAGTGGCTCCAATAGCGAATTCAGAAGTATTTATCGTGAGTAGAAATGATCGTTGAAAATCTGGATGCGTTAGCATTTACTAACGAGTTGATGGCGAGTCGAAGTAATTCGTTGTCTTCCGATGACCAAGTAATGTCGAAATTCTTGCTAGGTCCTTTTCTATTCCGCAGGTGCCTGCACAAAGGATAAAGTTGTCTTGAAATATCTGGAAGAAACTTAAGACTCCCAGAATTTTGAGCAACTCGCTAACAGTCTTTATTGACTTGATATTCCTGATATAATTCGCATTTGACCGCAAAGGTTGAATCCCTTGTGGCGTGATACAATGCTCTAGGAAGCAATCTGTGTTGTGTCAAAGTTGATCCTGAGTCCGTGGTTGAATAAGCGTGAGAGGACATTTCGTAGATGCGTGATATGAGATTCTAAGTCTGGACTGAATGCCATTATGTCATCGAGATACGTCATAAAGTAAGCGGCGTCGTCGCAAAATATGTTGTCCATAAATCTTTGAAATGTCTGTGTAGCATACTTAATTTCAAAAGCATTCATAGATATTCGAAAATGCCAAATGGAGTGATTACCGCAGTATTTTTAATATCTTCTGGCGCTACCGGGATGGGTGGTAGGATAGTCTGAGGTCAATCCCTGAGAAGAAATTGCTGCCGCTTAGTTTTTCAAGGAAGGTGTTAATATTGTGAATAGGATAGGAATCAGATTTTGTCACTGAATTTAACTTTCGGTAAGCTACACAGGCTCTGCACCATCAATTTGATTTGTAGACTAGGTGCAGTGGTGTCGCCCATGCACTTTTCGATGGTCTGATGACTCCCTCTTCCAAATGCCTTGAAAATTGCTCTTGGGCAGCTTTCAGTTTAGCAGGGGGCAGTGGTCACTTCTTCAGTGCAATAGGTTGTCCTTCTGTTCCGGTATGGTGCATCGTGTGGGAGACTCGTAGCTCTGACTTGCTAAGGTCGAAAAGCGACTTTTGTTCTTGAAGAGCTGCTGATATCTCTGCTGAATGATGCACTAGGGTTGGCCCAATGACCTGATAGGCTTCCAAAATCTGTCAATCTCTTGTTCCAAAGTGGCTCCAATAGCGAATTCAGAAGTATTTATCGTGAGTAGAAATGATCGTTGAAAATCTGGATGCGTTAGCATTTACTAACGAGTTGATGGCGAGTCGAAGTAATTCGTTGTCTTCCGATGACCAAGTAATGTCGAAATTCTTGCTAGGTCCTTTTCTATTCTGCAGGTGCCTGCACAAAGGATAAAGTTGTCTTGAAATATCTGGAAGAAACTTAAGACTCCCAGAATTTTGAGCAACTCGCTAACAGTCTTTATTGACTTGATATTCCTGATATAATTCGCATTTGACCGCAAAGGTTGAATCCCTTGTGGCGTGATACAATGCTCTAGGAAGCAATCTGTGTTGTGTCAAAGTTGATCCTGAGTCCGTGGTTGAATAAGCGTGAGAGGACATTTCGTAGATGCGTGATATGAGATTCTAAGTCTGGACTGAATGCCATTATGTCATCGAGATACGTCATAAAGTAAGCGGCGTCGTCGCAAAATATGTTGTCCATAAATCTTTGAAATGTCTGTGTAGCATACTTAATTTCAAAAGCATTCATAGATATTCGAAAATGCCAAATGGAGTGATTACCGCAGTAATTTTAATATCTTCTGGCGCTACCGGGATGGGTGGTAGGATAGTCTGAGGTCAATCCCTGAGAAGAAATTGCTGCCGCTTAGTTTTTCAAGGAAGGTGTTAATATTGTGAATAGGATAGGAATCAGATTTTGTCACTGAATTTAACTTTCGGTAAGCTACACAGGCTCTGCACCATCAATTTGATTTGTAGACTAGGTGCAGTGGTGTCGCCCATGCACTTTTCGATGGTCTGATGACTCCCTCTTCCAAATGCCTTGAAAATTGCTCTTGGGCAGCTTTCAGTTTAGCAGGGGGCAGTGGTCACTTCTTCAGTGCAATAGGTTGTCCTTCTGTTCCGGTATGGTGCATCGTGTGGGAGACTCGTAGCTCTGACTTGCTAAGGTCGAAAAGCGACTTTTGTTCTTGAAGAGCTGCTGATATCTCTGCTGAATGATGCACTAGGGTTGGCCCAATGACCTTTAACTTCAAACGCTCGGAGGCAAGTGTCCGAAAACGTTCCTCAAGTCCGGTGGAGGGGTCTATGATCTTTTGATTGGCAAGATCAACAACGAGCCAAAATTTCAAAAGGAAATCAAGGCTTATTATGTTGTGTGAGACCTTGGCAGTGATGAAGTTGTGACTGAATTTACGCCGTAAACCTATAATGAGTGTGCGATACCGACAGCCATAAGTAGGTATGGGCTCGCCTGTAGCTGTTGCGAGTTGGTCGCCTAGCGACATCTCGATGGAAATGTCGGATTGTTAGTTATTTCTTCTTTGTGGTGCCGTTGATGCCGTTAATGCGCAGAAAGTACGGTCTTTTACTTTCAGTGCCATATGTTTCCCGATCCTGATGCATCACTGCGCCTGTTTTCTGTTGTCTTTCCTGTCAAATGTGGAAATTGACATTCACTCGGAAATTCTTCGGAACGATAGAGACAGACTTGATATGAATAAAATAACTTCTGGTGTCGCGCCAGTTCTTTGGGGAACCTTCCAAATATTGCAGGCAGTCTGTGATCGCCGACAACCTGCTTTCTACTGTGTTTTGGGCGTGAAATTAGGTTGAGCGTTCCCCTGATTTTCGCAAAACTACCTTCAGAACTGCAGCGACAGATTTATTCGATGCTTGAGGCCATTAGAAAACTACCCAATTCCAGTTTGGGCCTCCAAAATGAAGTGTAATCTTTGATGGGTCCCACTGAAACTGAGCAGATAATAAATAATAAATATGCGAATTCATTTATCCAAAATTCTGATCATAGAGCTAGGGTTATTTATTATTAACAAACTTCCTTATCGTAAAATAGTTTGCCAGACAGCTCCCCAACTCACTCTCAATAGATGACTTATCAGAGGGATGCCAGTTAGAATTTAGGGTTTTATAACCTAAGTTAAATTCGTCATTTATTTGTCCTTCCCCGCTAAGTGATAGGGTCATCCCTTTAGAGAGGACAATAGCGAACATGGCTAAAGTTCAAGAAGGATTAGCCATAGGGAAATTCGAGCTAAATCAGGTGAGCGCACGACCCATTTTCCATCCAAAACACGAAATAATAGTAGGCGGCGATCTAGATCCCCGCAATCTTTTAAAAAGTTTGCACAATAAACTGGTGCTATGATCACCGCAAGTTTTATTCATGTCAAGTCTGTCTCTGCCGTTCGGAAGAATTACTGAATGAATGCCAATTTCCACAGTTCACGAGCCAAGCCTCAGAAAACAGGCGCAGTGGATCATCAAGATCGGGAAACGTGTGGTGTAGAAAGTAGAAGACCGTAGTTTCTGTGCATCAATGGAATCAACGGCGCCACTAGAAAGCAATCTCTTACAATCTGACATTACTACTGACTCTATTTTACACGCCAAATAGGCCACAAAGAGAGCCAAACTGACAATATCACTTGCAATTACCAGCCTACTCGTTTGTATGACCCGGAAAAGAGCCCAACGATCTTCTGCTTCTTCTTGATTTCAGAACTGGCGAAGAATACGTCGTAGACACAGATACAGCAGTTTCAGTTCTCAAGGGTGATTCAAAAGCCGAGATGTCTCTAGGCGTTTTACTTGCAACAGCTACAGGGGAGCCCACACATACTTATGACTGCCGGTATCGCACACTCAACATAGGTTTATAGCATAAACTTTTAATTTCATCATCGTCAATTCTCACACAATATAATATGCCTTGATTTCCTTTAGAAATTTCGGCTCATTAATGATCTTGCCAATAAAAAGATTGATTCCTCCACCGTATTTCGGCAAAGTTTTTTTGAATATTTGCCTCCGAGCGTTTGGAGTTACAGGTCATTCAGCCAACCTCAGCGCATCTTTTAGCAGAGATATCAGCACAAGTCGCATTTCGATTTCAGCAAGCCAGAGCTACGAGTCTCCAACACGACGCACCATATCGTTGCAGAAAGACAACCTGTTTCACTCAAGAAGCGACGACTGGCCCCTTATAAACTGAAAGATGCCCAAGAGTAATTTTCAAGTCTGTTGGAGGAGGGAATCATCAGATCATCGAAAAGTTCATGGGCGTCACCACTGCCTTTGGTTTCCAAACTAAACGGATCGTACACAGCCTGCATGGTTTACAACAAGTTAAAATCATTAACAAACACCGATGCATATCCCATTCCCAATATTAACACCTTACTTGAAAAGCTCAACGGCAACAATTTCTTCTCAGTGACTGACCTCAGGCAAGCCTACCACCACATCTCGGTAGCGCCATAATATAATGAAATGACTGAGGTTAACACTCCATTTGGCCTTTTCAAATCTGTTTACATGCCGTTTGGACTTAAGTGTGCTACACAGACATTTCAAAGATTCATGGACAACATACTTCGCGACGACATCGCTTATTGTATTTCACATCTCGATGACGTAATGGTATTCAGTCCAGACTTAGAATCTCATGCCAAGCATTTACGAAATGTCCTCTCACACTTATCCAACCACGGACTCAAGATCAATTGTGATAATACGCAGATTGCAACTACATTCGTGGACTTCCTAGGGCATCCAATCAAGCCACAAGTTATTCAACCTTTGTCGCCATAGGCGAATTACATCAGGAATACCAAGTCATTTCCGAACTAGATCACGCCTAGCCATCGTTCACATCGACATACTTCATCTGACAAAGGTTCCAGGTTTCAGCTGCCTTCTAACTATGATTGTTAGATTTACACGATGGCGTGCAGCATTAACTCTTGGCACCATTTCTGCAGACCAAATAACTAATGGTTTTATCTCTGAACGGATATCCAAGAATGGTGTTCTCAATAAGGTCATCACTGACAGATGCACCTTACGCCAGACGACTGGCTTCCATCCCCAATATAACGGTATGGTAGAGAGAATGCATAGAGAACTCAAAGCTGCTTTAACATCCTCGTCCATTAATGACAACTTGTTTGATGCACCACCTTAAGTTCTGCTTGCCATGCGTTTCCGTACTCGTGAAACCATTAAAACGTTTGCGTCACAACTCTTGTATGGCAGGGATCTACGGCTGAATAGTCAGCTCCCAAGTCTACTACCCGCAAAGGATGACCCACAAGACAAAGCTACCCGCCTCTGACATCCTTTCGGTAACATGTCTGAACAGCAGCCAAGACATACGCTTCGTACAGTCTTTGTTCACCCACAGCTCCATAGCTACAAGAGAGTACTCGTTAGCAACGATGCTGCTATTGCACCACAACAACCAAAATATCGCAGTCCTTACCCGATTTTGCTTAGACAGCCGAAATACTTCATTATCATGCAAGTTGCGAAACCAACATTGGTAAGCATAGACAGGTTGAAACCGTTTATCGGACCACCTGATCCTGTGAAAATACAACTTTCTACACGCTTCTCAGGCTCTATCTGCCTACAATCTCGACCGCGCAATAGAACGCTTTGCTAACGCATTAATTTTTCATTATTCTACATATCAAATGTTTAACTATATGCGCATCACTTGCGCCCTGTGTCATGCGATGTTTCCTCTATGAATCCATATGATTCATTTATGTGTCTCACACTCACTTGTCTCACGTAGTACAATCATCTGTTTTTAGCTAACAGTGGTATAGCATTTTTGAACAGTTTTTCGGTATTATGCCATCTCTGTGGTAATGTTCCAGAACACTTTATTTTTACCTTTTGATTTTCATGTATATATATATATACTTTTTACATTATACTGTTGCAACGTACGGTTCACACACGGAGCTCGCTCTGCCTATATTGTTATGACCATCTACTTATAGCTAACGCCTTGTGTAGAAAAAATAAGTAGTCATCAGCTTCATATCATGGTACAGGCCAGTTTCAATGCATATCTCATCTTCATCCGTTGCACTGTTACCAATCTACGAATATCATGACCACAACTTTGAGCACACACACTAGTTCCTTTGGTCGAATTCAAGCACATTGACGGCGATTCAGCCTGTCCAGGTTTCAACTTAAACCTGGCTAATTCAGTGGCAATCTACCTTGCAATCCTCACGCTGCGGCTCTCTACACCTCACACTGTTCTATTTTGCCTGACGCGGTATGACCGGGTACTACAGTTAACAATTTGTGTAGCAATTCCTAGCGGTTATTCGGCATCATATCATTGTTGAAGCAACCAACAAGCATATCGCAGTCCAGCATTTACGGTACATTTTTTTTAAACATGCAATAGTTATGAACATAAAAATAACCAATTGCTTAAATTTATGTTTTTAAGATACCGTAAGATTATTAGGATGTCTGGTTCGATTTTAGATATTCATGTTCCTATAAAGGATGGAGATTGTAAGTTATATTTTATGCGCGTAGACTCTGCTTTCTCCCCGTTTCCAGACGGCCCCTTATAAAACGGAGTCATACAATTTTGTCTGATCTCGTTGGTTGTGTATACATATGACGCCTTTATTAAATCTGAAATTACATAGCATTTTGACCATAATCTTCTAATCTTTGGTGAAACTAAGCGACACATTATGTCCCTCAGAGCTCCTACAAACCAATTTACTTGGCTAGAGGCCAAATGGAGACCACTTGGAAAGTCTATAAGTACGTCATTAAGTAACCTCATTCGCTCTACATAATAAGACTCTGCTATGGATGTTCCTAGCTGTGCTCTAGACCTGTTTAGCATTTCAAGCAAAACTATAGGGCAATTATGTATACAACCAGATCAATCTGTGCATCGTTATGCAGCCTTCAGTTCCTTGTGCAGCATCTTAACCATACCATTAGCTCTGGGTTTGTATGTACTTGTATGCATCTTATCAATTCCCATGTTATTCAATGATCTGAAAATTATATCAGATATAAACTGACTACCACGATCACTAGTTACCCTTAACGGAACTTCATATTGTGACACCAAATTATGCAGGAAACTAATTATAACATCCTGAGCTACGATCACCGTTATGATCGCAATTTCAAACTGCCGACGATAAAGGTCAACCATCAAGAGATGACACCTCTGACCACGGATTTCTGGCATTTCTACAGTATTGGTGTGTACAGGCATTAAATTACTCTCGGATATGCCATTTGTTTTCACTTTTGTCTTAGTATGTTGCCAAACATCATAAGTTTGACACTGGGTACATATTCGTACTCAAATATCTCCTTCCAAAACGTGTTATATCGCTTTTCACGATCCTGGAGTTTCCTACTATAAAATCCTTTCGGATTGATAATATCATTTTCTATCAGATGTAGCTTTATTGGAAGACACTTTAACCAGCTCAAATGGCTTAGTTAATTCCAAAGTTGCTAATGTGGTTATTTTACTCAACAGGTTTTATGCACTCTGGAAATTCTGTTTGCCCTTTCTTTTAAATTTGATAGGCCAAGATTTCTTGATCGTACTCGTTTTACGTATCAAATGTCGAGTCAGCGATCCCGAAATTCCAGCAAAACCGGGTATAAAATGACGGTTAAATCTAAATATTCGAAAATATCTACACAGTTGACATCCAGGTCGGGGTATCGGCAGAGTATTGATTGCCTGGACCTATTCCTTTAAAGGTTAATTCCCCTGGAAACGTAATGTCTAATAAATTATACGGTTGGTCATACAATCTTGCTCTTTACTTGTTTGACAAGCAATCTATAGTGTTTCAGCTTTGACAACACTGTGTCAAATTGTTCTCGGTATCCATCACGTGATTGATTGCATATGGCAATGCCGTCTGTGCGCACTCGGGTGTATGGAAATTCCTGAAGGACTTCTTACGTCAGGCGCTTGAATGTCTAAAATGCATACTCTAGTCCAAATGTCATGTATAAGAACTCGATCGATCCATCTACAGAAAATCGCACTACGATGAGTGATGTAGACTCCTTCTTAATAAGTTATTGAGGTTACGCTTTCTGCAGATCTAAAGTAATATAAAGCTCATGCCACATTCTATCCCAGAAAATTACTCTAATTCGGTAAATTATACGTATCATGCGTGTTACCGAGTTCAACAGTAGATATTTATGACAAACACTCCATTGTCCCGGTTCAGGTTTTGAAACTTAAACTGTTGGAGATGAAAAGTTGAAATTTGAACGTTTACACATTCCATTCTTCCTTAATCACTAAAATTTATCGATAACTACCTGTTGCTTATGCTGCACTATCGGTCGAGCCCCTGGCAAACAGGACAATGGTGCCATCAACTCAGTTTGGTGTTCTCTTTCTGTTCTCAGCAAATTGCACTTGGCATTAAACGGTAGAAACACTGCCAGGTGTTTCTCGATAACTTCTACTAAATCATCGACGAGAATGGGTCGTGGTAGGAAAACTGATATACCCACTGAGGTTCCAATCTCAGTATACGTCATTGTCTCTGTGCTATGTCCAATTGCCCGTGTCTTTAGTTGATCGCTAGGTTAAAATGGATAAAAAAATCTATCAAAATGATGTTGTATATAAGTCAGTGACCAGAAACGTCAACGTAAACGACAATTTTTGCTCCATAGTTACTGATAATACTTCGATGCTGTTAACCATAATTGGACTTATGTTCACACCCTGTTGCTGACATTTGAATGTTGAGTAAACTATTTCTACCACATCGTATCGATATATGCTCAAAAATTAAAACAACGTAGTTCATTCGTATTGACGAACTCGTTGCCGTTATAGCCAACAACCCCATCAAGATCAATATCAAAACGGAATCTCATTGTCTTACTGACTGAACCAGTGCGTATATCCTCCATTGAAATGTCGAGCCTGACTTTGATGATTTCAGGATACCTCTGATAGTCATACACAATCACGCTACGCCTTCTACTAGTATGGATTCTATTAACATTCCATAGTATTAAGCCTCACTACTTGATGAGAGCTACTTTCCACCACGGACCACACAAATGCGGAAAGATAAATATTTCATCTTAAAATCTTACAAAATCGGGATACCTACAATGAGAAATGATGCATTCACTTGTTAATTAGAGTCTCACACGGTTTGCTTGCCCAGCGCTTGGAATTCACACGTTGACCACGAGAATGTGACCTACTTCTGCCTGAATTTTCAACATTGTGTTACATCAAACGTATGTCATCCTAAAGTTTTAATTTCATTGTCTTGTTTTTAGTCGGAGTTCCAGCTCATTGTATCAATCTCCTGATACATTACAAATCTTTATTTCCTGGTGTCGGTACCCTTTATTTAATCCTTTGAACACCTTTGACCATTTTAATCTTAATGTATCATATACACAAAAAGTGGTTTTAATCTCATAGGCAATTCTGTTACAAATATACCATTAACAACTTCTTGAGATATAATTATCCCAATAGTTTAGTAAAATAGTCTGTCATAAAATTTAGATTAAAGTGGTTTTCTTGATGTAGTTATTCAATCATTTGTTCAGTCTTTTATTTAATACATCATTTTAATCTCTCCCTCTAAAAGCACAAAGAAATTATATATTTCATTGTCCATGATGTATTTTAACACGCGGCTCCGCGTTACAACCCAACGATGTTCAATTTTGACAAATATGGTACTCTTTAAGGTCAAATAATCTAACTCTGTTCTTACACAATATTTCTCTTAACTGTGATTTTAGAAACAATCTCTGTTAGTTTCAAGCAGTTTAAATTGAGATTTCTTGAACTGCAATTTTATTTGTAATTAATAGGGTTTTTTATTAAATATACACACCCGCGCGCAATACGCAAGGAACATGCGGTGGATTATAGTGTCATAGTGGATTTATTTCTCTTCGTTGGATTATTCGCAGTTTATGCAAGTGATTTACTGTTCGCATCTAATTATACCTATCCGAATTTCAGAGTACAATGGATTATTATAATTAAATAAGTTAAAACCATAGCAAACAGTGAACTAATTATTTGTGAAGTTTTTTCATTGAAGTTTTTACACGATTTTGATCTATTTATCACCAGTGACAACTTTTACCAGTGACTTTACTCATATCATCACATATTTTCAATCGGTTATATGTATTAACCACAATTCAGACATTTGTGAAAGAATAATTGCTTGTGCATAAGATATTCAACTTTGTGAACAGTATTTACGTCTTTTGCCGTCTAGAGCACGGACAATTTAGTTTGACTGTGACTGGTGTATAAGACATTCAATTGTGTTAAAAATATGTCATTTTATTGCCGTCTAGAGCACGGACAATTTTGTTTGACTGTGTCTTGTGTATAAGACATTCAATTGTGTTAACAACATTTCATTTTATTGCCGTCTAGAGCACGGTCAATTTGGACTAACTATGAACTTACATGCAACGTTATTTACAATACATTTGTGATCATTCGTATTAGTCTTCTCACATCACCCATCGGGAAAAGGCCGGGGATTGATCATAAAACGGATCTCAACAGCAGATACCAATTATATGTAGGGAAAAAATAACCCCGCAAAAATGCTACAGTATCTCCAAAATCTTGACAGGCTCAACTTAAATGCTTTTGGCAATAATTGCCAGACCGAGACAATTATTTCTGCTGGGTCAGTGATCCTTCGTAAATTGAAAAACATGTTTGTATCATCAATCAAAGACAGAACAAATAAATTACACATTTATTAAAACACACACATATATATATATATATATATATATATATATATATATATATATATATATATATATATATATCTAGATGTGGTGAATTCTATTTTTACAGCTGAGCTACCATCCAGGCTTAGAGCCACATTAGAGGTATTTGAAACAATGAATGTTGATTGGCCAAGTAAACTCAGAGGGCTAGACGGAGTGTATAAACAGCAGGAACCACAGGTACATGCTGTAACGGCAGATTCTGTCATGGTGCAGCCAGTTAGGGCAGATACCGAAACCACCCTGACGCTACAAGAAAGTGTGCGTTACTTATGTAGAGAAGTTGCTGGTATACATCGAAAGATGGATGATATGGCGAGAGCTATTTCGCAACTTCAGAGTCAGGATAGAAATACTAGACGTCGAGGGAGTCACTCGCGTCAACGCTTTGATGGGCCACGCGGATGGTGTAAGTCACATTGTGAATATGGACGAAGTGCAAAGTGCCAAGGAGAAAATTGCATATACCCGCGTTTAGGTGGACCCAAATGGAAAGGAAGCACTAAACCGGTAGAGAGGAATCCATCACCGGGAAAAGGATAAAACCCCCGCTAGTAGGAGCCGTAGGGGGGTTCCATTGCAAAGGCTCCCAGACATGCCTTTAAAAGGCATACTTAAGGCAAAAGTAAAAGATGCGACTTGATGAAATAGCACCGAAGCAGAGGGCAAGAGTGTCGGATTCTTCCTAAGCGGAGATCTGGAAAACATTTCCGGATAACCCAGCAATATATTCATTATTAAAGATGAATTAAATGGACTGGAGTTTCTTATCGATACAGGTGCTGAAGTATGCCTAGTAAGGATCAGATGTGGTGGAAGCAGATTACCTCACCTTTGATTATCAAATCTGGGACGCAAATGGTAGTACGATAGGAGTCAGGGGGACGAAAGAATTGTTAGTTACCTTATGCCAGAAATCTTCTTTTACATGGAACTTTCTCGTAGCCGATGCCAAGGACTATATCATTGGGATGGATTTCTTGACACATTTCAAACTGACTCTAGATCCCAAAACTAGGACTATTTCAGAAGGCGTAGGAGTGTCTAACACTTCGACAGTTAGAACAGTACTTTTACCCCGTCCTACGGCCGCACATGACTTTGCCGACATCATCGAGAAACACCTTGGAATGTTTCAAACTTTCATTGCCGAAAGAACAGGATTGAAGTTAGGAGTAGAACACCAAATAGAATTGGTGGCTCCGTTGCCTTATTCACCAAAGGCTCAACCATTGGCACAACACAAGCAACAAGTTGCTGTGTCCGAATTTCACCAATTGCGCGAAGTGGGGATTTTTAGAAGGTCAAATTCCAATTTTGCTTCTCCAATTGTGGTAGTTCCCAAACCTAAACCGGGATAATTGAGGGTTTGTAGAAATTATCGTCTATTAAACTCAGTGACGAAGGGTGATTCTTATCCTCTCCCTAACCAGAGTACTCTGCTCCGAGACATAATGGGATATGAGGTTTATTCAACTTTAGATCTCCAGAAAGCCTTATACCAGATACCGATGAAGGATAGTTCTATAACACTCAGCTCACTCAGATTTCTAGGAGGGGGATCACATGAATTTCTTCGAATGCCTTTTGGTTTGAATAATGCTAGTCAGATATTCCAGCGTTTGGCTAAGGAATTCCTTTAGAATTCTCCATTTTCGAGGGTGTATATAGACGACATAATAATTTTTAGTTTCTCACATGATGAACATCGTAAGCATTTGGAAACGGTTTTGACCAGGATGGAACAATATGGATTAGTGGTCAAACCCATTAAGAGTAACATTGGATGATCTTCAGTTAAGTATCTTGGACATGTACTTTCCAAACCTTTGGCAGATAAAATCCAAGCTATCAGGGACGTAACGGAGCGCCGGACCGTGCGCCAGTTGCGAAGGTTCTTGGGCATGATCAGCTATTATCGACGATTCATTCCAGGTCTTGCCGTAATTCTAGGATCGTTATCACGCCATCTCACACGTGAAAAGAACACGATCAAGAAGTCTTGGCCTATAAACTTGAGTCATGAAGACCGAGAAAAAGTCCAGAGGGCCAAGGAAATGCTAAGTGACATAACCACACTAGAAACTGTAGACTGAGCGAAACCATTCGAGCTGATCACAGATGCCTCAGATGTTGCAATAGGGGCAGTGCTACAGCAAAGAGAAAAGGATATAGTAAGATCGATTGGGTTTTATAGCCGCAAGCTTTATGATCGAGAAAAACGTTATGATACGTTTGGTAAAGAGCTTCTAACTGTGTATGCCGCAGTGCTACATTTTGATCATTATTTAGACGGTCATCAGTTCAAACTATTGACACATCATAAGCAGTTGATCAGCATACTTGGTAAAACAGCGAGGCTTAACTACTCTCGCAGATTAAATTCCCAAATTACCCGGTTAGCAGAGTTCAATTTCACTGTGTCTCATATTGCTGGTAAAGAGAATGTTGTAGCCGATGCACTTAGCAGACGGAATGAAGCAGATGTCTAGTTGATACAGAAAGGTCCATTGAACAGTCTAGATGATTCTCCGAACAATTTAGTAAATCAAATCGAGGAAGTTCAAGGATTGGATCCCTTTACGTTTGTTTTGTCCAAGAGACCAGGATATGTTCGCAAGCTCTTTAGTGGCAAGTGGTTGTTATGCGAAACATCCAGAAATCAACCACGACCATATGTGTCGTTGGAGTTACGTGCCAAAATTATTTAACAATTACACGATATGGGACATCCATCGATAAAAGCCACCGTTCGATTAGTCAACAACAGATACATACGAGTATGGGTAAGAGCCTGTGCCAAGTGTCAAACGTGCAAGGTGTGGAGTCTTTCTAGAACTCAGATACAGAATATTGGGATACCAATTGGACGGTTCAGACACGTACATATAGACATTGTCGAAATGCCAGAACTCAATAGCCAAAAATATTTGCTAAAAAAGGTAGATTGTTTTAGTCGCCAATTTGAAGTAGCGATTTTGAAAAATATGACAGCGCAAGAAGTCTTGTTCGCGTTCCTACATAATTGGTTATCGCGTTATGGTGTTCCTGAAGGAATCACTAGTGATCGCGGTAGTCAATTTATGCCAGATCTCTTAATATCATTGGAACAACTGTATTGCATACTAGCGCATACAATTCACGAACGAATGAGATGGCAGAGAGGCTGCATCGTGAATTGAAAGTTGCGTTAAGGTGTACTAGTGGAATAAGCTATATATACGATCTTTCTATAGTATTACTTGCCATGCGCTACAGATATAGGGCACAGTTAGGAACTTCAATAGCAGAATTGGTATATGGAGAACCATTAAGATTGTCTAGAGATCTTCTAATAGAAACTTCAGGTAGTCTTGATTGGGCTTCTAGCTGTATGGATTGGTTTTTAGGAGCACTTAGATACAAGATGTGTCGTTTGGCTCTGACCAAGACTAGAAAAGTAAAAAACAAATGCGATGTGTTCTCTGATCTAAGATCGGCTTCGCATGTTTATGTAACTAATGAAAATAGGAAGAACTGCCTGACACCATTTTACAACGGACCATATCAGGTCAAGAGGATGACTGACAAAAGTTTCATCATAGAGATAAATGGCATTGAGGGTTGTGTTACTTTGAATCATTTCATTCCATAGTTTATCTGGATTGATGATAGGAATGAATTACCAGATAAGTTGAATGACCATCGCTCCAAGGACGAATCTAATTTGTACAATCCAATCACGCAGGCAAATAATACAAAGCAGCAACTTTCACAAGACGTGTTGTTGAACAATTCAACATCATGTTCTACCGAGTTACAAGATCATAACGTTCTGGCAAGGTCAGGCGAATTAGCAGTGCCAATGACAACTGTACAGGGTGCGATGTCGACGTCAGGAGCGCCATTATGCACAACTCGTTCAGGAAGAGTATAATGTCAGACGAAAAACAATGATTACTACTATTATTAGCCGTCTTTTTTTGAGAAGGTGGTGTATGTAGACGAAAAATATTTTATATCGAAATTAATTTGCAAAATGCTTCGGATTCAAGTAAATTCCGTGCGACGTTACAAATGAGAGATACACTTACTGGCGGTGGCCCTTATTAGGAACGAAATTGGTTCTCCGTCAAATGCCGAAAAAGCTAGTTAGTGTAAAGGTGTCTAGAAGTACTCCTAGACACTTGAGGCCAGGTCTGGTTGACTAGCTGGTGTTCTTTCTGTTGTGGCGTTCAAATCAGGAGGCGAGTGTCTGTGAAAAGGCTCAGAATTTTCTTGTTAAAGATCTGCGACAACACCGTGGTGACTGGCACACGTAGATGTCCAATAAATAGATAATCGATCCTTTGGTGTGACAAAAATCCCAGATGACTAGGTGATACAGCTTAAATAATGCTAATCCAGAAGTCAGCGTGGGTAAACTGTCAACGTGACGTGAGACTGCAGCATGCGTAATGCATAGCATTTTAATGGCAAATATCGCTTGTTTTAATTGGTGCCGCGTAAATAAAATTTGAATTTCATGTAGGCAATATGTCGGCGAATTGTTCATTAACAGTTACATCTCTATCTTGTCTGAAAAAAGAAAAACAATGTTCACGGCGAGGCTTGATAAGAAATGAAGAGCAGAGTTCAAACTCAGTTAAGCAAGTGGTTATTATTCTGCACATAGCTTTAAAATATTTCGTAAATGCTGGACTGGAGTATGCATGTTGGTTGCTTCAACAATGATATGATGCAAAATTGTCTTCACAAATCTTTTGCTATAGTAGTCGGTTATACCGCGTGAGGCAAATCAGAGCAGTGTGAGGTTTGGAGAGGCGCAGCATGAGGATTGCAAGGTAGATTGCCACTGAAGTTGCCAGATTTATGTTGAAATTGGTCAGGCTGGATCGCCGTCAATGTGTTGGAATACGACCAAAGTAACTAGCGTGAGCTCGACGTTGTGGTCATGATATTCATAGAGTGGTTACTGTGCAACTAATGTAGTTGAGATATTCATTGAAATTGGCATGTAGCATGATATGAAGCCGATGACTACTTAGTAATGCTACACAAGGCGTTAGCTATAAGTAGCTGGTCATAGCAAAATAGACTGTGAGCCTAGGTGTGAAACATACATTGCAACAGTTCAATGTAAAGAAATATGTACACGAAAATCAAATGGTAACGACAAAAGTTTACACGAACATTGACGCAGAGATAGTATAATACCGAAGAACTGTTCAAAAATTCTACACAATTGTTAGCTAAGAACAGCTGGTTATATCACGTGAGACAAGTGAGTTTGAGAGAATTAAGTGAATCATGTGGATTCATATAGGTCATGTCGCTTGACTTAGACGGCAAGTAGTGTACATATATATAAAAATTTGATATGTAGAATAATGAAAAATTAATGCAAAAAACTATCAGTTTTCTGTTAGCATAGCAATCTATTGCTAGGTTGAGATTGTAGGCAGATAGAGACTGCGACGCGTGTAGAAGGTTGTATGTTCCCAGAATCAGGCAGTTCGATAAATGGTTTCAACCTGCCGTTGCTTACCGAGGTGTCGCAACTTGAATGATAATGAATTATTTCGGATGTCTGAGCAAAATCGGGTAAGGACAGCAAAACATTGTTTTTAGTGGTGCAACAGCAGCACCGTTGCGAACAAGTACTCTCTTAAAGCTGTGGAGCTACGGGTGAACGAAGATTGGACGAGCCGTAAGTCTCGGCTGCTGCACAGAAATGTTACCCAAATGCAGTCGGAGGTGGGTAGCTTCCTCTTGTGTATCATCCTGTTATGGTATTAGACGTGGGAGCTGACTAGGCAGGCGTGGATCCATGCCATACAGGAATTGTGACGCAGAAGTTTTAATAGATTCACGAGTACGGGAACACATGGCAAGCAGAACTAAAAGTAGTGCATCGATCCATTTGCCATTAATGGACGAGGATGCTAAAGAGCTTTAAATTTCCCTATACATTCTCTCTACCATAACGTTAGATTGACGATGGTAGGCAGTCGTCTGGCGTAGAGTGCATCCCATGAACCACAATGTGGTTTTGAAACGATCCGATGAGAAGCAAGTGCCTCTGTCAGTGATGACTTCATTGGTAACACCATAATGGGATAACCATGCAAAGGTAAAACCGTTAGTGACTTCGTCTGCAGAAATGGTGCCTAGAGGTAATGACGCAGGCCATCGTGTAAATCAATCAATTATTGTTAGAAAGTAGCTGATGCCTTGAACCTTTGCCAGATGAATTATGTCGATGTGGACAATGGCTAAGCATGAAGTAGTTGGGAAACGTTACAACTTAGAAAGAGTGCACCGTGTGATCTTTTTTTCTGGAAAATGGCACAATCGGAGACCCATCGTTTAGCGTTCTGCCTGAGCCTGTGACGCCAAAAACTATCTGTAAGTAGTCGGACAGTCGCCTTGTTTACTGGGTGAGAAATTTAATGAATTGAGTCAAAAACATTTCTTCTGAAGGCTGGTCGGCTGAGCTGACTTGTTGGGCTGCGTTTCCGTGAAGTAAACAATAAGTAATCCTTCCCAGAGATGGCATACAAACTTGGGAATGACGGGATTGTGAGTGTGACCGCGCTGTTCTCTTCGCAGCAGGGATGGCATTATTGCTGATATAATGACGAACTGCGTCGTGGATTTCGAGGAGGTTCTCGACCGAAAGTGTCGTATCTTGTTTCTACTAGTTGGAGAGTACGGGAGTAAAAACTGATAGGCTTTCGAACTCAGTCAATCGCTTGTAACAACGGGGTTCAAACAGCAAACTCAGAAGCATCTGTCGTGAGTAGGAATTGTAGCATTGTAGCATTTGCTAAAAAAATTGATGGCGAGTCGAATTAATTCCCCGTCCTCAAATGACCAGGAAATGATGGAGTTCTCGCTAAGTCCTTTTCCAAGACTGGACTGAAAACCATTATGTCATCGAGATATGATATACAGTAAGCGGCGTCGTCGCGAAGTATGTTGTCCATGAATCATTGAAATTTCTGTGTAGCACACTTGAGTCCAAAAGGCATGTAGAGATATTTGAAAATTCCAAATGGTGTGATGACCGCAGTCTTTTCAATATTTTCTGACGTTACAGGAATATGAAGGTAGGCTTGTCTGAGGTCAATCACTGAGAAGAAATTACTACCACTGAGTTTTTCATGTAAGGTTTCAATATTGGGAATAGCATATGCATCAGATTTGGTCACTGAATTTAACTTGCAGTAATCTGCACAGGCTCTGTACGACCTGTTTGATTTGGAGACTAGGTGCAGTGGTGACTCCAACGAACTTTTCGATGGTCTGATGTTTCCCTCTTTTAATAGTCTAGAAAATTCCATTTGGGCGGCTTTCAGTTTAGCAGGGACCAGTGGTCGCTTCTTGAATGTAATAGGTCGTCCTTCTGTGACGACATGGTGCATCGTGTTGGCGACTCATAGCTCTGACGTTCTGATATCGAATATGGACTTGTATTCTCAAAGAGCTGCTGATACCTCTGCTGAATGATTCACTGGGGTTGGCTGAATGACCTATAACTCCAGACGCTCGGAGGCAATTTTCCAAAAAATTTGCTCAAGTCCGGTGGAGTGGTCAATGATCTTTTGATAAGCAAAATTAACAATGAGCCGAAGTTTCAGAAGAAGTGAAGGCCTGATATTTTGTGTGAGACATTGGCGACTATGAAGTTGAGAGTAAATTCAGCTATAAAAAGGTATGGGCTCCCCTGTAGATGTTGCAATAAAACGCATAGAGCCATCTCGGCCGATGAATCACCCTTGAGAAATGAGACTGCTGCACCTGTGTCTACGATGAATTCTTCGCCAGTTCTGAAATCAAGAAGATGCAGAATTTCGTTGAGCTGTTTGGCTGGGTCATACAAACAAGTAGGTTGGACATTGCGAAAGACATTGTCAGATTGGCTCTCTATGTGACATATTCAGCGTGGACGAAAAGAGTCAATAGGAATGTCAGATTGTAAAAGATAGCTTCCTAGTGGCGCCGTTAATACTGCTGATGCCTAGAAAGTACGGCCTTATACTTTCTGCGCCAGACGTTTCCCGATCCTGATGCACCCTTGCGCCTGTGGTCTGTTGTCCTTTCCGTCAGCTGTGGAAATTGGCACTCATTCGGAAATTCTTCGGAACGACAAAGACAGACTTGGCATGAATAAAAAAACTTCTGGTGGTTATAACACCAGTTCTTTGGGGCATATCTGTTAAAGGATTGCGGGGATCTCGATCGCCGCCTACCGTTATAATTGGGCTTAGGAACGAATTTGGGTCGAGCATTCACTTGATTTAGCTCGGATTTCGTTATGACCAATCCTTCTAGAACTTTAGCCATGTTCGCCACTGTCCTCTCTAAAGAGGAGAGCCTATCATCTTGCGGGGGTGAACAAAAGGATGACGGATTCACTTTGGGTTCCAAAACCCTATATTCTAACTCACATCTCTCAGATAAGTCATCTATAGAGAGAGTGTTGGGAAGCTGTCTGGCAAATAGTTTTAATGCTTGTGGAAGATTGTTAATAAAAACAACCTTAGCCTCATGGTCAGAAATGTTGGTTTTATACCAACGTTTCCGTAATTCCCTCAAAATTTCGATGGGGCCAAGGTTTGGCATGTCTAACTGCGCATATTTATTTATTATCTGCTCAGTTTCTGTGGGCCCAAGCAAGGATTCTACTTCGTTTTGTAGGCCCAAAATGGGATTAGGTAGCTTCCTAATGGCCTCAAGCTTAGGATAAATCCGTCGCTGCAATTCAGAAGGTAGTTTAGCAAAAACCTTCGACAGTTTTTGATGACTGTCATAATCAGGAAACGGGGAGAAAGCGGAGTCTACGCGCATAAAGAATAGTTCACTATCTCCATCCCAAACAGGAACATCAATATCTAAAATTGGACCTGACATTCTAACAATCTTACGGGATCTTAAAAGCATAAATTTATAAGCAATATGAAAATGTATAAATATACTTTAACGAAACGCTTACCCACAAACAGCTTCCACAGTTGAAGGTCTCCCGCAGTTGGATGAGCGCAGAAAACAGATGAATTAGTTCCTTCACAAAACACGTCACAGTAACTGCTTCCAAAAATTGAAATTTTCCGCAATTGAGCCTGTCGAGTACGTACGGTGCAGTTTTGTACGTAGGAAAGTTGAACAGAGCATTGCCTTATCCAAATTAGAACTATATATACCCAAAAAAATTCACCAGAAATCCACGAACATATACCCAACAAAATTCCCAGAAGACCACGACCAGAGTAAAGAAGACGTAAACGCAAATGTTAATCTATTTTTATCCCAAATAAATGAAAAAGAAAGTCAATTTTATTTATACCAAAAAAACAGTACAATACTCAATATCCTGGCGCGGTCGCCAATTTTGTAAACGCCCCAGCTTCAAGTAAATGCCGTACGACGTTACAAACTCGGTTAAAGTGCTATGGATATAGAGTTATTGTTCTGATAGGGGGCCCTTAACAGGGCCGGTCGTGCGTTCTCCGGCAAATGCCGAGAAAGATCCTTCAGAGTGAAGATGTCCTAGAGCCTTGGGTTGACTCTGGCTGTGGTTCCTTCTGTTGTTGCGTTGTAATCTCGATGTGGAAACTTCGTTGAAGTTCTGCATTAATTGGCTCGTCTCGCTGGTTGTACAGCAACACGATGTTGCCAATTGTTGGTGAAGACAATCCAATAACCAGCGTATGTAATGACAGCCGACAGCACGCACACGTAACGCAAAGCAGAAGGCAAATGCGACAACTGAACTGCATGGTAAATTTGCCGTGCTTAAATAGCCATGCCATAGTCTACTTGCACACTATTGGTTAACGGCAAGTTTCGCTTTTTTCTCATTGGTGCAACGTAAATAAAATTGAATTTAATTTACGCAATATGTCGGCAATTAAAATTGTGTCGTAACAATACTTTTGAATTGTGTTTAACTTCATTTTTGGTAATCTTTACTTGAATGGCCTGACTTTTCTTAGCAAGCTTCATTTGTTCCTTTTCTCCAATTTACGTTTATAATTACTCGATTTTCACAATATACACCTGCTATCATTTTGTCTTTTGAATCGTAAATATTGGGGACGTTCTGGAACAGGTAATTTAATAATTCTGTTTTTCACGTCTTATTTCTTTCCAGGTTATTTGAACGGGTATTTTGATACGTAAGAATTAAACAGTCCGTTTGTATAATGCTAAGATATCAAATTAATAATTAAGTACGATCAGCATGGAAGCTTATCTTAAGTTTCAGGACACAAGCAAATTAGCTCAAGATATTGCAGGCGTGAATTTAAAAGATCTGAATGAAAATTCTAGCTTACCAGATTCAAATGGGCAACTAAGAACTGAAGACGACTTGGCATCTATGGGGTTCTCAGTTGCTAATAGGTATGGAGCCTCTACACTGTGACCAATTTGTGATTCTTCTCGATATATCCAATAGAATAATTGTTTGTTGCAAATTCAAAATTTTATTAGGAAACTTTTTGCATTCAATAGTCAAAATCCGATAAAACAGATATTGCTGTATCAGAACAAAGCAATAACGTATCTTCCAACCTTCGCCCTCACAAAAATAGAGATCGTTAAAGTCAATAAATACAAACTATAAAAATTGGAAAAGCTAATAAAGTTCAAAAAATTCCAATAGATTTTTTTAAATATAATGTTTTTGAAAAATCCGTTATCTTCAAATGTCCAAAATAATAAATTATTAAATTTTATGTGGAATTTATCGCCCTCCGCAAATAAACAAACGGAGATAATAGAATAGAAAAGAATCATTTATTTGATTTTAACCACATATTTTTTGTCAAATATTGTGAATAACGAAATTTGTGCAATATACGACAGAAATAAAATATATAATTTAAATGACTGACAACCAATCTCGAGCGACATGCATCTTTATAAGCGTAATGCATTACCCATGCATCAAATACTGACATGTTTATTTACCGCAATTTCTGTCGTCTTTTTGCCAAGCTGATTATCTACGCCTGATGTCTTACTTGCGATTTGACCTGCACAGTTTCACGAAAAGAGACACGTCCTGCTTCTTTTAATCTACTGGTTTATGTGCATCTTTCCGGAAACTCATAAACCCTTGAACAGGACATATGTTATAAACCTCTAAAAGAATATCTGGATCCGTATCTGCTCCGGTATTCTACTTCATCACGGCATAAGCCGGTGAATATTTCACTTGCCTTTTTGAGGCATACCAAATTTAATGCTTACTCCGTAGAGTTGTTCGTGACGTTGCGCAAAATTCTAACTAGAGCGTTACAACTTGCGATCGCGCAAATGGGACTGCAGCAGTCGCCAAGAACCCTGCTAGTGTAGAATTGAAATTTTCACATCCTAGTGAATCGCAATTCAAAATTTTATACGTAAAGTGAAAACAAAAAGATTACAGATGCGTTTTTAAGGCCAAAAATATTGTTAAAACTGCCTTCACCTTCGCCAAATGTCGGTCAGCTCTAACAATATCATCAAACTCACCTTGACACCGACCCTCCTAAAAACAGAACAACGCGGCTACAATAAAATTCAAAGGTCAGTATTTTGCCATTCTACCAAGTTCGTTTGATGACTCTGAGAAGGTTTACCTCTTGTCTTTTGTCAATTTTGATCACTGGCCTCAGAGAAATGTTTTAATCTCTACTCACTCCATTTTTGTAAGGTAGTAGTACGATAGTTAAACATATAATATATCATTTCTTGGAGCATAAACATAAGCAGGACGCTAAGCAATAGACCTCCGAGAGTGATACATGCCAAATTAATAAAAATCACATATCACACTCATTCTTCGTTAGAACAAATCCACATAATGCCACGCATAGTCATTGTTCCCATCAGTATATTTTAACTTACTAAGGTTCATGGTCTTAACATCAAATTGTATTGTAGGGATTTTTCGCGGGGTTGCTTTCTAGTTCGTGATTTTTATATCAATTACTACCACCCGTGCACCTAATCAGTCTCTGATCCATTTCGGATGGTAGATATGAGAAAGCTGAAACTTGGTTTCATACATATATTAGATATAATGTTGCAAATAGCAATATAATTCACAGTTAGTCCAAATTGAATATATGTTAGTCAGTTGTAAAAATAGATTTTTATGCAAAAATAGGTCCTAAACACCATTCACAGTTATACCATATTGCCCGTCTTCTAGACGACAAAAATTAAAATGATTTATGTTTATAAAGAAAAATGTTTTGCACACAAGTAGTTATTCCTACACAAATGTCTGGATTGGAATGAGTATAGTCAATCGATTAGAAATACATGATAATATGAACATAGTAAAATGATTTATGTTTATAAAGATAAATGTTTTGCACACAAGTAATTATTCTTACACAAATGTCTGAAATGAATTGTATTTTTATCATCAATTTAAAACATATGAAGATATGAAAAAAGTCATCGTTAAAAGCAATCACTAAAAATGAAGGGTTAAGCCACATAAAGACTTCAATGACCAAAAACTCACGAATATTTAGTTCATGTCATTTTTATAATCTATTATTATCTGAAATTCTTAATAGCACAGTTAACTGATAACAGTAAAATTGTGAATAATCCAACTGAGCGAAATAAATCCGCAGTGACACAATAGTCCACCGCGTGATCCTCGCGGATCGCGCGCGGTTCTGTTTTTTTAATAAAAACACTGTTAATTTCAAATAAAATTGCAGTTTAATAAATATTGATTAAAACTGCTTGAAACTAACAGAGATAGTTCCTAAAATCACAGTTAAGAGAAATATTGTTTAAGGACAGAGTTAGAATATTTGACCTTAAAGAGCACAGCGTTTGTAAAAATTGACCTTCGTTGGATTGTAACACGGAGCCGCGTGTTACAGTATAGCGTTTTTTGAACTGTGCTTTGATATTATATTATTTCTGCAGAAACGATCAAGTAGACTTCATTTCTTTGTTTTTAACATTTGATTATCATGTTGTATTGTTTACACACCATGCGGTTGCATCGTATGGCTCACACCTGAGTCTGTACTTCATATCATATGATCAGCTAATTAGAGCTAACGACTCTGTAGAAATAATAAGCAGACACCTGCTTCATAACATGGCATAAACAATTATCATGTATACGGCTACTTAATCAGTTACGCATTTCACATTCTTCCAGGAGTTTCATTGAACACAACGTCGAGCATACAACAGTGCATTTTGTCTTATCGAAATTCTACCATTAATCATTGATTTAGTCTGCTAATGAAAAATCGACTAAAACCTAGCATCGATTGGCGAAATCCACCTTGAAAATTTTACGCTGCAGCTCTCACAACTTATCAGCAACTCTCTATTTTACATCACGCGATATGAGCAGTCAATATGGCTAGTACTTTTTTATTGCGATAAATGTGGGTTATTTGACATAATATATTTGATGAAGCAATTAAAGTGTATGTAGTAGTCCAGCATAAGCACACTATTATATATTTTTTGTTTAACCTATGGGCTAATCATTGTACAGCTTCTTAACTGGTTACAAACTCTGCCCTACATTACTAATCAGGCCTCGCGAAGAGGAATTTGTCATTTTTCATTTTTTAAAGAGAAAAATTATGTAACGTGTCAAATTATATTCCGTGACATCTTGGAACATATTTCAAAATCAAATGCGCAATTCATTTACTACGCAACATACACTGACCTGCTCATTCCTTGCAATTCCTGTCGCCATTTGTTGTCTATTTGCCTTTTCACTAAATCAACTAGCCGAAGGCACGCCAATCACTAGATGCTGCGCATTCCGCCAGATCGTCATTAATTCATCTATTAATCGGATTTTGACGGGTTCCAAATTCCCTGTTGTTGCTGCAGACCATCTGGAAGACTCATCAAGGACTTTTAAAAGCAAATGAGAGTTCCTGCTTCTTTTAATTTACTAGTTTCCGTGCATCTACTCGAACAGGTCACACATATCGAAGCTATATGTCAACTTCTCGAACATTCACAATTCTCTGGTAATCTAATTCATCACAGCATTGGACAGTGAATGTATCTCGGGCTCTCTTAGTGAGTCATAATCATTACGGCTTGAAATGTAAACATGTTCACAACGTTGCTTAGCACTTTAGCTAGAGCATTCCAGATACTTGACTCAGACATTTATATATAAAATGACAACATATATGGCCTTTTTAGTTTTTTAAGTGTGTAAATGTATGAATTTCTCTAATTACTGATTATAGCATAAATTATTAAAATAGAAGTAACCCGTATAGATTTATAAAGTATATATAATATTATTTATTCGATATAAAGTAAGTTGAGTTCCAGAATTAGTGTAAACTTTGATTAACATTGTAGAGGTGTGGGTGTAATCAAATATCAACAGTTTGTTTGGATCACATTGTTGTTTAACTTCGACGCTAAGTCTTCAAATGACAATTTAGCAGTAGGCATTTTCTCAACTCGTTTGGTATGTGTTTGTAAGTCGTTCTATATATATATATATATATATATAGATATATATATATATATATATATATATATATATATATATATATATGAATGTTTGACTGTTTTTATTAAGGTATGTATGTTTGCATGTCCGCTATACAAATTCACCCATTTCCTGGAAAGTCACTATCTATATATGATTCAGATTGGTTGTGTGCAAGATGATATTTTGATACTTGAACCCCAATATAAATGTATATAGCACAAATATTAATATATTTTAAGGTTTATCATCATGCTACTTAAGTAACAAAATAAAATAAATTAAAAAGCGCCAACATGGTAGTCTTCTGTAAGGGAAGCTCATTTAGGGTTTTTAAATACTCAAACCAAAGGCATTTCTAAACTTTTGATCAAAATTTGTATACTCTGCCCCCATTTAATGAAAAATAAAATTACTATAGTACAAGAACGTGTTAAATTTTCGTATATCTAAATATATTAATGTTTTTTAAAATTAGTTTTATATATATCTCCTTATATAAATATGAATGTTTGTCTG
>JAQBSW010000605.1:90000-185312 GCA_029291075.1 Eudiplozoon nipponicum
ATTATTGGAAGTAAACTATAGTCGTTGGCCTTAGTTGTCTTTTAAACATTTTGCATGGGACTGACAATAAGTGTTATTAGACGGTCTGGTATAATTTCGCTCTTCAAGATATTTATGAAATGAAATTATGTATATTTAAAAATGATATAGGCATGTGAAGTAAATTATCAATCGATAAATCTAAATGGTCATTTTGTTATTTTAGATATAATTGTCATCATTATTTTTGTTAAACTTTCCCAGTCGACAAAACGTTTCTAATTGTGATCACACACGTGATTAAGTAACATAGTCAAGGTGCTAATCTTTTGAGAATTACACATTAAATTGCCATAAAGATCTTCCTAATCAAATACATACTCACAAGCAGTTTTATCTATTGGTAATATCAATTGATCTTTCACTTTATAAGTGCAATAATCGTTAGAGAGATTTTACCCAAGCTTTTGGTTACCTTTTAAAGTTTGGTCTGTAAAATTCTTTTGAATCTTCCATGTATTGTCATTATTAAGGAGTTGACTTCATTATCATCCTATTTTAGCCCCGGTTTTAAACATTTACTACTTTCAATTCAAATGTCTCTTTTAATTCTGAGCTTATATATTATTCTATCCACATTCCTTGGAATCGTATCAACCGAACAGCAGTTGTTAAATAAATTATTTAGTATTTTAGATACAGAAGCAACAAAATAATTTGCATTTATATGATAAAAATGTCATAATAAAGTAATTCGCACGATTTTCCAAACAGTTCTCATTAAATTCTGGGGCATTGAAATTATGCATTCGAAGGCGTGACCTTCATAAAATACTCAGGTGAATACTTCCATTAAAGGATTAACTGTTTATGGTATAGTGCATAAAAACAATTGTCGACCGCATAACTATATTAAGAAAAAAATCCGTCTTTAATTAAACATTATATAAGCATTAAAAACTTCTATTTGTTTCTTTTTTAATCTGCAATAAATCTAGATTATAAAATTGATTTGGGATTTAACAGTTAAGAAGTTCGTTAAAGACTACTTCAACTACATTATGTCATTGGTAATCAATCATTAGTCATGCACGCATATTGTAATTTTTAGACTGCAGTAAAAGTAAATGATTCCATTTGAATAGATATAAAGTCAATCATGATATTTTCTCTGATAGCGTATATCAGTTTTGCGTGTAACAGTGAATGAGAACTCCGATACGTTTGTCAATGACTTAAAATACGGAACGTTGAGTAATATAGCACGTTAAATTAATGGTCATTAATATCATCATGAAAAAATGTTTGAACCAAAATTCTGAAATCAAATTTGCAGTACATTCTATGGATATTTAAGTCGAATTCGTTACGGTATTATACTTCTAACATTTGTATAGAATAAAAAAGCACAAAAAATTTAATAAAAAGTAAATATGTACAACACAGTTAAAAGGTTCATTTTATCTATGTCAGAACTCAACTTGACGGTTAAATATGATACATTGTATCATAAAAGTAAATGGAATAATATTGGATTAAACAAATAAATTTAATGACAAACTGGAAGCATGAGACGAATATGTTGAAAAAGGTGTGCACACACACACGCACAATCAATTTTCAGTTTATATTTAAGACATGTAAAAACTACTTTTGTTTATTTAACTGAGAATTAAGAATGGTGCATACAACATCGCCAACTTGCGTAATTCTTTGTACTTTTTATCTATTAAGAACACTTGGAATTCCACCTGATTTAGAGTGTGATTTTTATAAAAATTGTGTTCAGCTATTGCAAAATCGTCCTTTCCCATGCCACCTGCGTTGATTTTAAAATATATTCGAATGCGCTTCTTTAGTAATCGGCTAGTCCGGTCTATATAACTCACTGAGCAGCTATTTTATTTGTATAAACTAACAATTTTTGACTGTTTGATTGCAGGGAGCTTATCCTTGATATTTAAATTTAACAGGCGTTGTGTAGTATACAAACGACAATGTTTATTAACTATCAAAGAAGTCATTGATTTGTAATCCTTTGAATAAATATTTTGCATGATGCGTCTCCTTTAAAAGGTATAATGACATTTATCATCATCTATTTGAGTACACTTACACTACCTGTCATTTTTTATGCTTCACCTTTGCTTCAACAAAATTTTTGCATGATACCTTTCACCTAATAAAGTTGTTTTGAGCACATGCAATTCTTGAAAATGATATTCATCATAACATTTTTTCTTCATTCTGTCGGATAAACTGCGTACCGAATTTCTCCTCTCAAAATTGGGTCAGCCTTGACTCATAGATATACTGTCCTGTCCATTTTTGGTTTTTATATATGTTCCATTTCAGACAGCCGTCTTCCTATCTAAATGAAAATATGTCAAGACAAGACATTATTCACAGTTCTAAACATGTAATATATATTTCGACATATTCATTTATGATTATGAACATGTTATCAACATACCTTGGATGTGTATATCATTAATTTTTAATAAGTGGTTTTGGTTTAAATTATAACAGATAGAACATGTAAGCATCGGCTAGTAGACTTCTTAAATGAATTTCCACCGCCAACCAATCGACTTGTGTAAAATATTGACCATTACAGATGAATTAAAGTAGTTTGGTGCGCTTAGTAAAGCGAATTTTTAGAAAATTTCTAGTTTTAGGGAATAATATTTTGTTACTATTATTGATCAATGCACATATGAAATCGGTAGCTTTTAAACAGGGCTACTTGTAAATAGATTTCTATAATCTTTTTGTTCTGATATTGTACAACTTTACTTAATTTACGAAGTCAGGAGCACCGTGAACACAATTATTTCACATTTCAATTTGTACTGGTTTTAGAGTTTCTTTTAGATCTCTTGAAAGTTTATGCAGTGGTTGCTGACGCGTCTTACTAGCGCCAACTTGACACGTATTATCTACTTTGTATACTTTTGGCAGGCCGTGCATTTTGGGTGGAAGAATGCCCCACTGGTAATATGTGTTCGCAGCGACAAATGATGCAATCAGTTTAGTTAGGATTCATATCGTCAGTTCTATGTTGAATTGCTTCACGTGTATTTCATTTTTTTTCTCGGTGGTTTGTGATTTGTCTTTATTTGCTTATCATGGCGTAAACTCTTATTCATCATCCAAATTATTGCTCAATAGACTAATATAAACGTCGGTATTTATAAGGACGTTACTTGAGACGTTGTCTGATTTAATTAATCTAATTTCGTTGTTAAATTAGAAAAGGATATTTTCTTTTGGCTCATTTCACTATGTGAGCTGGGTCAGCCGATTAGTTAGGAACGTATTATTCAATTAAGATTATACCAAAATTCAGGCGAATTTCCAAATGTCCTTCGAAGCCAAATACAAACAATAACTACCACAGCTGAGGATGATGTATATATATTGAGAGACAGTAAAAACTTGGAAAGAGTGTGAACTAAGTGAACAACCAATAAATGGCGTGCATCAGCTTTAGATCAAGCTCAATGACCAAACTTGCTTTTCCTAATTGCATAAATTAGATTGCATCCATAAAGTATAGTTTGTGACTAACTCAGTTCTGTTATTGCATGTTGCAATTAGTGTAAATGCTACTTCTGGAAAACATACGTGTGAGGTTTCATTTGTATTTTACTTAAAGGTAAGTTTGTAAACCTTAAATGGCACTCGTAGTTTAGCTGGATTAAATGTGTGTGTTAATTCATCTTAAATTTTCTTTTGTACTGTGTCAGAAATTGCATTTCCCTTAATTTAGATTTTTAGGTAAATTGCTTTCTTTTCTGGTCCCAAATATATGTGCTACTTTTGACTTCCCTTTTTAACAATCAAATCAACTAATTGTTTATGATAGCCATCAGACATTAACTAATTTATTGCATTATTATATTCGTTAATATTTTTAAATTTTCACTAACCAACATATCGATTCGTATAAAATTGCCGCTAACTGTTGATAATTTAGATTGAAAGACATGAAAATGCTGTGATGCTAATGCTGTACATATCAAGTTGTTTTATGGTAAATTGTCCCATTTAATTTACCATTAGTATCTTTCTTGAGCAGTGCATTAAAAAATGCAGAAAATCATCTAATTCATGCTATGACGTAAAGTTGTTATGCTTATGTGCTTTATCGACGTTTAAAGCAGAGTTTTTGATTGCCGCCTGTATTTACAGATACGGAAATATCATAAAAAACGTATGCATTGTGAATATTTACTTTTTCATACTTTAATTATGATCTAGAAGTATCTCAGCTAACAATGGGGAAAGTGGGCTTTCATTACACGCCATCAATCTAACAATAATTGATTGCGCGGGTGGTGGTAACGATTCTTTAAATCAAGTTTGCGAGCTTGAAGTAAACACTAATCTCATTATATTTAACCAGTCATCGAACAACATAACAAAACTACTGCCAGCCGCAACGCATTGAATATATATGGAAATCAAATTTAGATATGCGGCTCTCACATACACAAGTCTCGCATACATTGAACTTGGCTGGCAATGTCGGCTGCACAATTTCTATGCAGTCACGAACATTAACTGTTTGCAGCTTTCACTACGTATACATATATACACAATACAATTTAACAATAATTGATTACGCGGGTGGTGGTAACAATGCTTTAAATAAAGTTTGCGAGCTTGAAGTAAACACCAATCCCATTATATTTAACCAGTCATCGAACAACATAAAAATAGTCAGTTTGCCGTCGTACTCTGATGATAATCATGGAAGGTCGAAACGCGTCAATGCGTTGCGGCTGGCAGTAGTTTTGTTATGTTGTTCGATGACTGGTTAAATATAATGGGATGTCTATATCACTATAATTTAAAAGAAAACCATCAACCTGTTTATGGATATATACATTAAAACGAAAGTGGACATCTTCGTGCATTGTAAAGTAAGTTAACATAGAGTGTGACCTGCAACTGGAGATGCTAATTTACTTTAGTCTACCGCTTGGTCTATAATGTGAATGATTTCTTCAAATGGAACATTTGTAAATAAAAACATAATGTCAAAAACAACGTAATCATGCTTTTTAGTATTTCCATATCGAAATCTGTTAAAATAATAGAAAGTTTCAGCAACCAAATACTTAACTAGTATATATATATATATATATATATATATATATATATATATATATATATATATATATATTTATATATTTATGGCGAAATCTGAAAAAAGTTAATATTCGTGCCTGCATACAAATTTCCAGTGAAGTACAATGTGTACGAAAATGTTAGAGGTGATAGCCGAATATCAAATTTTGATTTATTGCGATTTGATCCTCACGACTCAGTTTGCCGTCGTACTATATTGATGATCATGGAAGGTCGAAACGTGTCAATACGTGTTAATGACGGTAGTTTTGATATTTTGTTAGAGGACTGGTAAATACAATGTGATTTGTATTCAATCCAAGCGTGCAAACTTGATTTAAAGAATTTTTAACATTACCCACGCAATCCTTGATTGTATAATTGTATTACCATATATGTATGTAGTGAAATCCTGAATTCAAAGAAATTGTGCGGCCGACATTTACCGTAAAGCACAATATATGCGAGTCTACTAGAGATAAGAGCTGCATATCTAATTTTCTTTCCATATATATATTCATTGTGATTTATCCTAGCAAGTCAGTTTGCCGCCGTACTCTTTCGATGATCATGGAAGGCCGAAAAGCGTCAGTACATATAACTGACAGTAGTTTTGATATGTAGTTCGGCAACTGAATAAATACAATGGTACCTGTGTTTACTTCATGCTCGAAAACTTGAATTAAACAATAATTACCTTTTATTTTGCGCAGTGTTTCCAGTATAAGGATTTACTAGTTAGCCAATGCATGGAACGAAGAATTGACCGTTAATAATATTTGCCCCATAGAGCAACCAAACACACAAAAATGTTTTTTCGTTCAACATGGTAAATAATGGAACACAGTTATTTGGATATACATAATTTTCAATGCCGTTTATTTCAATAAAAATGTTCTACACCTCGGCTACAGACAGACATGCAATACCAGTAAAAATGTATTGTTTCCTTGCAGTTAGACCGAACAATTTTATCGCTAATACGCACACATCCTTCCTAACTATTATTATAATCAACGTTGCGGTCTTGATATAAGCATCTGACCCATTAATTACTTACATATGTCCGTATAAACTAAGAATTGTATAGTGTGGAAAAGGCAATTCATCTAGTAGACCGGTTTCGTCCTTATTGGGAACTCATCATGTAATGGCCAGAATTTACCGCGGACAGAGGTCGAACCTGAGCACGTCTACTTCTGAATCTCATGTTCTAACCACAAAGTCACCGTGCCGCAAAAAAATAAAAGTACAAGGCTTGAACCTGGGCACGTCTGCTTTGGAATCTGGTGCTCTAACCACCGAGCCTCCTGACGCACACTACACACAATTTTCAGTTATATACTAACTAATGTAACTTGGTTAGTAAATTTTTCTTTTAGGTGGAGTTCATACGGCATCCATTTAGATGCAAATGTCCAACTAACCATCCCAAATCTGTCATTACTGAACAGAAATTACACTACAAGGGGAAGTAGTATTGAAATGAACATTTATATAATTAAAAGAACATTGGTTGCACGGGCGGTGATAACAATTATTATAACCAAGTTTCCTAATTGATCTCTGCACCGATTAAAAATTCCTTTTAGCACTATAGCAAAATTATTTTTTTGACTTATATAGGACTATCATACGCGGACAGATGATTGCAAATTTTAATAAGAGTTATGAGCCAATTTAAAACGCGTTTCGATGCGTAGCGTTTATGTGTTAATTTTTTATTTAATATGATTATCAATGTGTCGAATTGCACAAGTGCGGGCCTCGGAAAAGTTGCCTAGTTCTAAGCTTCCAGATTGTCGCACGCCTTACTTTTGAAGTCTAAGTTGTTTGTCGTACGTATTTGGGGAATGGAGGTGGAAAATGCTATATGAGAAGATGGAACGTCATGGTCTTTTGAAAAGCACAATGATAAGTTGTTGGGGATTATTCATTATCTCCAGACAGTGGTATCACAGAGTCGGCTAAACCGTTCCTAATCTGTGAATCACCTGTAGATTTGTATGACATCACTTTGGATAGAAGATAAGTAAGCGATAAGAAAGGGTACCTGGCAATGCTCAAGTTTAGGTAAGATCTCCGAGTTTTGGATAATGGTCACTTTGTTATGAGAAAAGACGCAGCCGAGTCGATTGTTTCCTAATGTAGGTAAATGCCGAAATTGATTAAACAAGTTTTCAGCAAAAGGCCTTTGAAACGGGTGATATTCTTAAGCTAATTTGTGCCAATTTGCAAGAGGCAGTTTAAAAGTCTCCGAAAATAATGTACTGATCAGACAGTTCCGTAAAACATGTGTACAATAGTTGGTTCCGTTGAGTGTGATCGATGATTGAAAAATTTGAAAGACGACTGGAAATTAAAACAGACAGGCTTTGATCTAGTATCACTGGCTAAAAAGAAATGAATTACAGTACCATTAAGTTATAGGTAGCCACGCGCTTAAGCACAAGAGAAGACTGGATGTATGTATCTAACTCACCATCTCGGCCAACAGTTCTATCCCTTCGAGATTAACTAATTGTTAGAAGGTCAAATTTGTGCAAGGAAAGGGACAACAGAATTTCGAAAAATGGAGAATGTTTAGCTCGTTTGAAAATAGACATGTTCACAGCTGATTTATTGCTGATATCAGTGACATACAGTTGATGAGTATTTCAGGGAGAGTCAAAATGAATATGATTAGATTATGGAGGAAAAGCAAATGAGTCTTACAGCTGCTGCCAGAGCGCGAGCTTGGGCTAATGAGGATTATTATTTGCTTGCTGATAGTAATCAACTGTTTATCGTCAATCTGGACTTTCTTAATCCGGCTCTTATCAGCCAGGTCAGTGATTTGAGTGTTTTAAAAGCAGGAAATCGTAGGTTGTGCATTTCTCAAAGAACTGGACGAATGCTGCATCACTGAAGAAGTATAAGTTAAATTTTGTTACAAGGTCAACTATGTCGAGGTGTTGAAATCAACCTGGGGGGTATTTATAAGTTTAAAAGAGATAATTTGTGGGCTGGTTCAACCACAAGGTTGCTACGAGTTTACACTGAAAAAACAGGGCAAATCGTTTTAGTTTTCGCAGACATTGGTTTCCGGACCACTTCGCCAATCACGATAGTGGCCAAAAGCTGGTGCCTCAGATCAGCACTGAGCACTGGCAGATAAGGCGTACTGTTGGACGTGGGCACACGGCGAAGTTGGCCGTGACATCGAGGTAGGGTTTGAGCTGTCCAGTTGGACGTATTGGAAACACTTTGGTATTGGTTGTTTATGGAAGCCCTTCATTGCTGTAGATGCTCGGCATAGTAGGAGCGGGCTATGCAGCGTCACCGAGAATGTCTAACTGCCAAGTACCTTCACTTTGAGCTTCTATTTGCAGCAGATATATAAGCAACAGACCGAGTGCTTGGGGCTTGTTCAGATATAAAATATAGTAATCTGACACAAACACCAAGAAAGATCTAGATTTCAGCGATTCCAGTCCATCGTTGGTGAGTGTTTGTTAAAAGTTAGCACAAATGATCGACGCTCGACTACATAGATATCTTTTAGATTATGTTTCATGTCGCCCTTTAGTTCTTTTATGTTCGACTTCATAAAGTTACTTTTAACTGTCATTTTTTTCCTCTAGTAATTCTAAGCTCTACAATACATGTCTCAAAGTCTGAACTATTTGTTGCTGAAGCCATTTTAAACCGCCAAATAAAAGTTATAATTATAATTAGAAATCGAAATATTTATCTGAATTCAAACCTAAAATAATGAAAAATATTTAATGTCCAGATAAAAATACATATAGCAAAAAGACTTATACACAATGCTGAGCATTTAGTTATTTACATTAAATATAAATATACAAAGACTTAGTTATTTATGTGTGTACATATATAATGTACAATTCAACGTAAACATTTACAGCATATCCTCAACGCCCTAACGCTCATTCAGAGTTTACTCATACCGACAAGATTAAAAGTTATTAAATTAGAGAGAAATATATGTAAATATATATTCAAAATGATTCATTCGATATAATGTTTGTATGATTCCAGAGTTAATTTTTACGTTTGTTCAACCACGCAAAATTACCGCCATAATCAAATATCAACAGTTTATTTGGATCACATATTTTTTCAATTCTGTCGCTAAGTGGTTTAAGCGACACCTTATAACTTATTGTAAATTGTATACAATATTTAAAAAATTGCTTGCGACTTTTCCTGTTATTGGAAGTGTAATTGCCGATGGACCATATTTTGTCTTTCTTTCATTGTTTTCCTTTATAAGACGCATATAAACACAAATCTGGTGGTTTAGATGGTAGATTTTGAAAGAGAAACGTAGTCCTCTAAACCATAATGATTGTGAAGCTACTGGACAAGTATACTTGAAATTTTTTTATTGTGCTGCGTTTTGAAGAGGCTCCAACCATATTAGAACTAGATAGATTTCAAGTCGGTTTCAGTCTTAATACACCTATTTGAGTTTAATAAGCTAGTATTCTCGTTCACATCTATTATGTTCAGGCCCGCTATACCTTGAGCCAACTTGTTAGTGTCCTCGAACTTAATATTAGCTTCCATGTTGGTCAAACTTCTGTATATGTTTGATAATCTTTTATTAGGCAACGAACTGTGTACTTCTTACTTAACAATACACTCGATCAAATAATCTAGAAAGAAGTAAGACTCAAATACAGAATTATTAAATGACCTGTTCCAGAACGTCCCCAATATGTACGCTTCAAAACACAAAATGATAGTAGGCGTTTATTGTGAAGATTAAGAATTTGTATACCAAAAGGTAGAGAAAAACAAATGCAGCTTGCTAGAGAAAGTGACGTCAGGTACATATTACCGAACTCTGAAATTACGCACAAATCAAAAGTATATATACTGCCAAGTATTTAAACAAAGAATGTTCTAGAAAATAAACGAATAATTTCTTTTTAAATTATATTATTTTCAATCAGCCACAGTGGTTTAAATTTATCAATAAATGTCACTTTAATTTTGTCGGAGGAAATATCTTCCTCTACAGTCTGGTATATTTGACTGACCTTTATTTTTTTTATTGCAGATGACAGCTGCATAACCCAAGATAGACCTAATTCAAATGATATACATTTTTATCTCCTGATTAACGTTCATCATATCCTAATGCATCCTACAATTCTCGTTATATGTCTATCATCAGAAGCCTTACATAAAATAATTCGGCATAGGTCCTAATTTCTTGCAGGAGTTTGACCATGAAAATGTCACTAAATGTGGCAACACGAAGGTAAATATCATTAAACCCTGTCCTATTATCAACTTTTAATTGAAAAGTTGTTTTGAGTTAATATTCAATCTAAATGATACAAAGTAATAACTCAGATTATTAACATCTAATTTTATATTATAATTAAAGAAGGCAATGTTCTACATGTGAATTGGGAAGATAATTTTAAATTCGCATTCCAATTCGCAGACTTTGACTTTAAGGACCACGTTCTGCAATTTTGCATGTATGATTATAAATAGTCTGGGATCAAACTAGACATTGGGAATTTCCTGTCGACAATTTAAAAATCTTCATTGTGCATGAATGATCATTTTTTCTAATATAAAGATAATAGTTTATTACGCTTTTGAAATATCAATAAAGAAAATTAGTGCATTCAAATTATGCTCCTTCAGAGGAATGTTATATTTCCACATGTATATGACGTTCTTGGCGGTTGAACGTCGTTTTTTGGAATAGAAAATATTATCTTCATTCGGTTTCAAACCACAAATGTTCCATCAAATAGATAATAATATTATAAAATGTAAAATAGATAAAATATATCACATCACATAAATATGTCCAGTTAGTCACATATAGATGAGTAAATCTCACTAGTTATGATATACGATATGTCAACAACAGAGAATTCAGCAATAATATCTTTGCATACGTTATATCAATCTTCATAAATTAATTATGATAAAGGTAAAAAACAGTCTTTTTGATTAATCGCATTTGTGCAATAATTGACTATATACATAGTTATGGATTCATCATTAAAATTCACGGACCTGATAATACGAGAAATTAAGTTATAATTCGAGTGTAACATTATGCAAAAATGAGAACCATGGCTAGCAATGTATTATTTGTCGTTTTGACTAATATGATGATATAATGCATACATTTTCAATTTTAATAATACAGAATGTGTAAATAAAAATTTCAAGAAGGTATGTTGTTGATCACAATAATTCTTACCTTTCTTTAACCAATAATCCAAATTAAAAAGATCAGAATAATTATAATTTTTTTCTAGTTAAGTAAATAAAAATTTAAAAGACATCTTAGATGGAGGCGTTTCTCTAAGCCCCTTTGGCAATTGATTATAAATTTTCGAAAACGAAAACAACTTTCCCGCAACATTTCCAACCAAAGAATGAGAAATCGCCAAATGTCCAGATCTAGTTCCACTTTCATGAATCTTTATTATTGGATTCATATAGGCACCAGTCCACTGGTTCAAATGAAAATTTTTTATGCAATAGCACATCCGCCGAAACCATAAAATTTGCAGTGATAAAAACTGTAATCTAGTGGCGTATATAGTGCAGGAGATAGGAATAATTTTTTTCACAACTTTTCTTTGTACAGCTTCTATCTTATTGGACAAACCTTTTTTTAATGGATTCCAAGTAGCGGCAGCATATTCTAGTATCGGTCTAATCCATATTATATAAATTTTATGTCATTCGATAAGATATTTCGATTTATTAGTGCCCATCTTTTCTTGTCACTGCCTACTATCCTTTCAATATGTCTCTCAGCAGAAGCTGTTCATTGAAAAGTTATGCCTAAATCCTTTATTTCTTGCATAAGTTTAATCTCAAACACATCATTAATCACAGCATCATGAAAATAAACATAATGAAAGTTTGTTCTGTTACCTATTTTAAAGCTCTCGTCTTTTTATTGTTTATTCTCAGCCCTAGTGTAATCAAATATTTACTCAAATCATACAAATCTAATATCACATTATTTTTGGAGAAGTCGACATTTTTCGGATCAATTGAGAAGATTATTTTTAAATCATCAGCAAATTTGCAAACTCGACTATTAAGCGTCTTAGTTTCCAAATGTGCAAATACGATTTTAAATGAAATTGGACTGAAACTTTTTCCTTGTGGAATTCCACTTGTTACCCTTTTCGATTTTGATATCAAATCGTTTACTTGTATACTAATTCTTCTATTATATAAATAGTATTTAAGTAATCTAAAAATATTCGGATCAATATTCAATAAACTAATCGAATTCAAAATAGCATCAAAAGATATACAGTCAAAAGCTTTTGAGATATCTATAAATACAACTAATGCATCTAACTTATTCTCATCTAATGTAATTATATGTTTCCACATAGAAAGCATATTAGTAGTTGTCGATATATCTTTCGTAAAGCCATGTTGAAAAATATTAAAATCAGCCGGCAACATACGTTCTAAATGATCTAGTATCAATCGTTCTATTATCTTCAAAATTCGAAGGGATAATAGGGATTAATCTATAATCACTGGCGCACGTTGGCTTACTTACTTTTGGCAACGGTTTAGCTACTATCGTTAGTATATCGATTGGTAATTTCCCATTCTTCAAAATTCTATTTATAAAGTTGCAGAGAACATTCCTAAATGTTAAGGGTAATTGAATCAGATTATCAATCGAAATACCAAGGTGATCTTTTTGTTTTTTTGATTTTATTTTTAACATCAATTTTATCAATTTATCACTGCCAATAACAAGTCCTGGTTCCTGGTCTCCCAAAGGGTCAGATAGTTCTATAAAATTTCTTTCATTCTGTGGATTGCATATCAAATTGCCAAATACTTCATCCAATTCACAGAGAAATTCATACTCAGTTTTATCCACAGGTAATATAAGCTTTAACATTTCCTTATATTTACTTTAGTCTGTGAGGAGTTTGTATCCTAGTCTAGGATTACTCTTCATTTTGGCCAAAATAATTCGTTCTGATCTTTGACGAATTATCGGCAGTGATGAATTAATTTCTTTATCAATCAAATCTAACCTCATTTGTTTAATACTATGGATAAGATTACACTTTATTATGTTATCTCGTTTAATTCTTAGTTTACATAATTTCCTATTGATTCGTTTCGGTATAATATCCGTAAACGTAGATGCCTGAAATAAAATAGATGATAACGTTGAAACAGAAGAAACAAATTCGTCAGTGTTCAAGATATAAAAACTTTCATAATCAATCAGTATGCTTAATTATCTAAAAAGATTCCAGTTGATTCTGGAACATTGCACGTGTGCTTTTTCAAAATTAAGTTTCTCTGTTTTTCTGCTCAAGATTTTCCATTGTAAAATAATTTGTTTGTGATCCAATTCTTTGAAATAGTTTACAACATCATAACTGTGTGATTTCACGTTTCAATTTCTAAGTATACATGATCTAAGCATTGCAAACCTCTAGTTGATTCCTTTATAATCGGCTTGAGATCATGATTAGAAAAAAATTGATTATTGGACAGTCATGTAACTTATTAAAATCACCTACCACTACATTATAGCCATGACAGTCAACAATAGATTGAAAAGAATTGGTAAATGTTTGATCATCATATAAAGTAGCATATGGCGGTCTGTCAACCGCGGTTAAGATCAGATTATCGATTTGTATAGATAAAAAATCAATGATAGCATTATCTTCACTAGAATGTAAAATTTTCGCATTTAATACAGATTTACTTTAAATGAGTAGTCCTCCACCTCTTTTCTAAATAAAGAATAGTGAGGAATATCAAATTCGTTGTTTTCAAAATCCTTGTTAAGCCAAGTTTCAGATAATATTATAAAATCAAAATCGTTCCTTATTATAAAATTACACAGCAAAAAGTTTTTGTTCTTAACACTTCGAAAGTTGGCATAAAATAAAGTAAATGTAGAATACGACTTATCTAAACAGTTGCAGAGCGCATTCATAACAGTTAAAGATAATTGAAGTAGTTTATCCATCGATATACTAAAGTGATCTTTTTGTTTTTTGATTTTATTTTTAACATGAATTTTATCAATGCATCACTGTCGATAACAAGTCCTGGTTCCTGGTCACACGATGGATCAGTTAGATCCATGGAATTGCTTTCATTCTGTGTATTTCATATCAATTGCCAAATACTTCATACAAATCGCAGAGAAATTCATATTCAATTTTATTCACAGGTAATGCGAGATTTAATTTCTCCTTATATTTACTGTATCTTTTAGGAGTTTGTATCATTGTCTAGGATTGCTTCTTAGTTTATACAATATGATTCTTTCTAATGTTTGACGAATTATCAGCAATGATAAATTAATTTCATTGTCAATAAAATCTAACCTCATTTTTTAAATACTATTGATAAGATTACATTTTACTATATTGTCTCGTTAAATTCTTAGTTTACATAATTTCCTATCGATTCGTTTCGATATAATATCCGTAAACGTAAATGTACGAAATAAATTAGATAATAACGTTGAAACAGAAGAAACGAATTCATCAGTGTTCATAATGTAAAAACTTTCGTATTCAATTATAACGCTTAACTCTCTGAATCGATTCCAGCTGATTCTGGAACATTGCATGTTTGCATTCTTAAAATTAGTTTTCTGTCTTTGCTACTCAAGATGTTCCACTGTAAAATAATTTGTTTGTGATTCAATTCTTTAAACTAGTTTACAAATTCATACCTGTGCCAGTTAACCCATTCAATTTCTAAATATAGGTGATCTAAGCATTCCAAACCTCTAGTTGTTTCCTTTATAATCCGCTTTAGATCATTATTAGAAAAATAATTGATTATTTCACAATCATGCAACTTATTAAAATCGCCTACCACCATATTATAACCATGGCAGTGCAAAATAGATTGAAAATATTTGGTAAAGATTATATAAACTTTTAAACTAGCATACGGCGGTCTGTAAACCGTTTTTAGGATCAAATTATGGATTTGTATAGATATAAAATCAATGACAGTACCATATTAACTAGTATGTATCGCATTTAACACAGATTTACAAAAAATAAGTTCTTCTCCACCTCTTCTATCCAACGATCTGTCTTTTCAAATAAAAGAATAATGAGGAATGTCAAATTCGTGATTTTTAATGCCCTTGCTGGGCCAAGTTTCAGATAATATTCTAAAAAAATCTGGCCAAATCATGATGACAGTGGGTTCAAACAATTCGGTATGCAAACCGAAAATCAGGTAAATAAAATCGTTATTTGTTATAAAATTACACAACAAATAATTTTTGTTCTTAACACTTCTAAAGTTGGCAAAGTTGCAAAAGAGCAGTGGATGTGTCAATATCTCGAGGCAAAATAGTGTTCAATTCAACTAATTTTATCCGTTCATTTATCTTTGAATATAAAGGTAGCGTTGATATTAATCTAAAGTCGTTGGTAATAATTGGTATCCGAACCTTTCGCCTGATTTTTACCATAATCGTTTGTGTACTGTCTTGTAAAATTCTATCATTCATGATCTTGATATCAAATGAAAGAAATATATCTAAATTGATATAGGCATGTATAGCCAGTTAATGATCGATATTCATAAACGTTCTTTTGTTTTTTTAGACCTAATTGCCTCCATATATTTATATACTTTTTACAATCAATAAAGGTTTTCTGATCACGATCCTCAATATTATTACGTATCACAGTCTTGGTTCTTGCTTTTAAAGCATTAAAAAATCTCCGTCAAATCAGGTACAAAATCCCTATCAGTTTTTTTTCTAATACCAGATTATCTTGCTCTTTATAATTTCAATAATCAACGAGAAGTTTGCATCCAAGCATTTGATTATATTTAAGCTTTGTCAGTATGATCCTTTTGAATCTTATAGATCTTATCATTACTAAGATATATATTTCATTATTTATTTTATCTAGCCTTGGTTTTTTACTACTGTTAATTAGACTATATTTGATTATATTGTCTCTTTTAATTATTAGCAGACATATTCTTCTATCCACACCCTTTGGTAACGTATCAACAAAAGAGCAGTTTTTAAACAAATTGTGTATCATTTTAGATATTGAAGCAACAAAATCATCTGTATTTACGGGATAAAAGCTGTCATAATGAAGCATTCTGCAAAGCTACCTAAATAAATCCCAGTCAATTCTAAGGCATTTAAATTGTGCATTAAAATGTGTAAACTTCATAAAATTTTCGTTTGGATTATATATATTATATATATTGAAGGATCATCTAAAACAAGAAAACTAATCTGTCTTTAAATATACATAATCTTAGTATTTTGTACATCTAGTCGTTTCATTTATAATCTGGAGTGAATAAGGATTACATAATAAGTATGGGATTTCACAGTAAACATTTCTGCTAAATTCTCCCACAATCATAATATATCCTTTATTGTAAAACATAATTTTAAAATCCTTAGTGAAATGTACATCTGTATTGCTCGCATATAGTGGTCTGTAGACCGATGGTAAAACTAATGAGTTCATTAGTATAGAAATAATGGCAATAAAAGTATTGTCTTTGTCTTGTTCAGCAGTTTTGCGTGTAGATGTGAAATCCTCTGCCATTTGTATAATGCTCTATATTTATGGAACGTTTAGTGCCTAGTATTCTCAAATTCATGTCCATCTATATCATCAGGTAACCAAGCCTCATTATAATGATATGTAGAATGAAGTATTTATATATTTTAAACGTTTGCATAAAATACAGTATATATATCTACACAACTATCTGCCATTATGGTCTTGACATTTGGTTCATTTTTTTATTATGTGCTGTACAACTGGTAACAAATTAGTTCCAGAATGACATAAAGGATAAACCAAAGACAGTATGAACGAAAGGTATGATCTCATGAACATTTATTTCTGGTTTACAAGCAATTCTACAGTAGGAGCCGGTATTACGCCCTTTACCAACGATATATATGTGGTTGAGTTATGTGAGGAAATAGGATGGTAAAACCTCTACGAATTTGTAAATCTGCAGTAGTGAAGCTAAATTCATACAAAGTAATCGATAATGTGAATTCAAAGCGAACTAACTATATATAATAAATATACATATTATGTAAGGAGTACCAACGCTATCGATATTGTGTCAGTACCCAATACCAACATTGTGATTTAGTAAAGGTACATGTTACCAACACCATGGTTGCTGAGTCGGTATATGTTACAAACACAATGGATATCAAAGTATGCTATAATGTATCAAAATTTAAAATTAAATCTATTTCTGAACACTTGTTATTCTAGCAAATCCACACACTCTGCTACCTTTGATTTATCCTTCAGGCCATATTTAAATTAATATGTTACTAGGTGTGCAACACCTGATTCATAATTGCATATATATTTGTTCAACGCCAGAAACAGTGTCTAACTGTTCTATACTAAACTGAATGATGTCATAATAACCGAAAAAGGGAATAACTGATATCAATCAAGACTTGAATGTGTGGATATGCTGGATTAACATGTGTACAGAAATATTTTTAATTTCTATATTTTTGTGAACTTTGTCTTAAACTGAATTTCGTTATGTTTGTAACATGTTCCGACACGGCAACGATTGTTTTGATAACATGTACCTTTTTGATACCATAATATTTGTATCGGGTACGGACAAAATATCCATAGTGTTGGTGCCCTTAGCAGAATTTTTCTATATTTTATATATAGTGAATTGGCTTTAAAGTCGCATTTTTGAAGACGTTATATAAAATGTTCAAATATTCTACACGTGTTAGCTATGAACACCTTGTTATACCTCTTTAGACAAATGAGTGTGAGAAAGGTAATGAATCATGTGGATCCATAGAGATCACTTCGCGTGAAATGGAGCTCGAGTGGTGCGCAAAAGTTAACAAATGATACGTAAAAAAACAAAAGATTAAAGTCAAATAGTTTTCAGTTATTCGTTATGCAAAGCATTCTATTGTTAGGTTGAGATTGTAGACAGTAAGAGCCCGTGACGCGTGTAGAAGGTTGTATGACAACAGGATCAAGCGGTTCGATAAACAGTTTCAACCTGTCTATGCTTACCGATGTGGGTGTCGCACCTTGCATGATAATAAAGTATTTCGGCTGTCTGAGCAAAAGTGTGTAAGGACCGCGATACTTTGGTGGTAGTGGTGCAAAAGCAGCGTCGTTACGAACGATTACTCTCTTGCAGCTGTGGAGATGCGGATGAAGGAAGATTGGACGAGGAGTACGTCTCGCTGCTGTTCAGACATATAACCGAAATGAAGTTGAAGGCGAGATGCTTTGACTTTTGGGTCATAATATCTGGGTAGTAAACATGAGAGCTGACCAGCCAGGCTTAGGTCCATGTCATTAAAGAGGAATCACGCATAGGTTTTAATAGATTCTCGTGTACAGGAACACATTTCATGTAGGACTGAAGGTAATGCATCGACACAGTTGTCATTAATGGATGAGGATGCAAAAGCTGCTTTGAGTTTCCTATGCATTCTTTCTTTAATACCGTTAGATTGGGGGTGGTAGGCAGTCGTCTGGCGTAATATGCATCCCATGAACTGCAAGGTTGTTTTCAAACGACCGGATGAAAAGCAAGTGCCTCTATCAGTAGTTATATCATTGAGAACACCACAATATCCTATCCATGTAGAGATAAAATCGTTAGTGATTTCGTCTGCAGAAATAATGCCAAGGGGTAAAGCCGCAGGCCATCGTGTAAATCTATCAATCATAGTTAAAATGTAGCTGAAACCTTGTCTGATTAATTTTGCCGCTGTTGACGATGGCTTTTCGTAAATTATTTGGGAAATTTACAACTTAGAACAAGTGCGCCGTACAATCTTGATTTTTTGACAAAAACACTAGGAGACCCATCGTTTAGCGTTCTGCCTGAGCGTGATAGTCGCCTTGCTTCCTGGGTAAGAAATTGAGTGAATTGAGTCAAAAAAAATTTTCTGGAGGCTTGTCGACAGAACTGACTTGTTAGGCTGCTTACTAGTGAAGTAAACAATGGGTAAACATTCACAAAATTATATACTAAATTGGTGTGGTGACGAGCTACTGGTCTTTGAAGGTGAGTGATACCGCGCTGTTCTGTTTGCAGGAAGGATGGCGTCAGTGAAGGTTCCCTAAGAGGCACGAAGTTGACTGTGAATGGCGATGGGTAAGGTGGTTGTGGAGAAACGTCTGGCCTGGATAGTGCGTCTGCAATGAAGTTTGGTTCGTTCTTGACATGAAATACTTCGAATTGTCATTCGCTCAGACGTGGCAGCTATCTTTCTACACTGGCAGGGTACTTTGCGACAATTGAAGTCGCATTTTGAGTACGCTACCTAATGGTGCATTACCTGTAAAATAAGAAATCTGCTGCTACCAATGATGCTGATGATGCGGCGCACATCTTCGTGGGTGGTGAGGAGTTCTCGACTGAAAGTGTCGTATTTGGTTTCTACTGATTGAAGAGTACGTCAGTAAATAGTGGTAGGCTTTCCAACTCCGTCAATCTCTTGTTCCAAAGAGGCCTCATTAACAAACTCAGAAGCATATGTTGTAAGTAGAAATGGTCGTCGGAAATCTGGGTGCGATAACCTTGTAGCATTTGTTTACGAGTTGATTGCGAGACGGATAATTCCACGTCTTTAGGCAACCAAGATTTGACGGAGTTTCTGCTAAGTCCTTTTCGATTCACAGGCGTCTACGCAAAGGATAAAGTTGTCTTGGTATGCCGAGAAGGAACTTACAATAGTAGTTGAGGTCTCACAAAACTTTCCACAGCTCACTTACATTCTTTGTTAACTTTATATTCTAATTTTGAACTGGCTTTCGCCGGCAACGATTAAATACTTTATGGCGTAAAACGATGGCCTAGGGAATCAACAGATGTAGTTGCAATCTGCGTCTTGTCACAGTTTGTCTTGAGTATGTGTTTGGATAAACGTGAGTGGACATTAAATGAATGCTTGTCATGTGATTCTAGGTCTTGATTAAAGACCATTATGTCAGCGATATATGCCATACAGTAAGCAGCGTCGTCGCGGATAATGTCGTCCATGAAACTTTGGAGTGTCTAAGTATCACACTTGAGACAAAATACATGTCGGGGTATTCAAAAAGGCCAAATGGAGTGGTGACAGCAGTTTTTCAATATCTTCTGCCGCTAACTGGATATGATAATAGGCTTATCTCATGTTAATCACTGAGAAGAAATTGCTACCGCTGTTTTTTGCAGGTATTGGGAATAGGATATGCATCGGATTTTGTGACTAAATTTAGCTCGCGGTAATCTCCACAGGCTTTGTACGATTCATTTGATTTGGAGATTAATTGCATGAACTTTTCGATGATCGGATGATTCCCTCTTCAAAAAATTGTCTTGATAATTCCTCTTTGGTAGCTATAAGCTAAGCAGGGTTAATGATTGATTTTCTAGTGCAATTGGTTTTCCTGCTTTGGCGAGCAGAGCAAAAATGTCAAGTGTGTTTGCCGGCAAATGCACTGTGCTTATATAAATAAAATAGAATAAATAGAATAGAATATCTTTATTTGGATTCAAACCACACATGTTCCATCAAATAATAAAATTGGAAATTGTACAATATATATTAGAAAATTATCACATCACAAAAATTGTGCAATTAATATCATGTAGATAGGTATATCGCACTAGTTGTACAATATAAGATATCAATATCAGAAAGTTCGACTGAAAAGAATAATATATACATCATCAAATTAGGAACAATTAAGGTATAATTCGAGTGTAACATTATGCAAAAATTGAGAACCATGACTAGCAATTGATTGTATGTAATGTTAACTAATTTGAAGAAATAGTGCATAACATTTCAATTATAATAATACAAAACTTGGGAATAAAAATCTCAAGAAAATCTGTTTCCGATAATAATTATCCTTGTCTTTTATTCAACCATGAGAAAGTATTATCATAATCAAAAATATAAAAAATATCAGCAGGATTGCAGACTTTTTCAAGTTCAGTAGATAAAGTTTTAAAAGACATCTTAGATGGAGGCATTTCTCTAAGCCCCTTGGGCAATTGGTTATAAATTTTGTAGATTTTCGAGAAAGAGAATAACTTGCTCGCTACATTCCCCACCAAAGGAGGAGATATTGCCAAATGTCCAGATCTAGTTCCAACTTCATGACTCTTTCTTATCGGAGTCATATAGGCACCAGTCCACTGGTTCAAATGGAAAACTTTTATACAATAACACATCCTCCGAAACCACAGAGATTGCAATGACACAAACTGTAATCTAGAGGCGTATATAGTGCAAGAAATAGGACTAATATGTTTCACAACCTTTCTTTGTACAGCTTCTATCTTATTAGACAAACCCTTTTTTAATGAATTCCAAGTAGCGACAGCATATTCTAGTACCGGTCTAATCCATATTATATACATTTGAAGTTTTATGTCATTCGATAAGATATTTCGATTTATTAGTGCCCATCTTTTCTTGGCACTGCCTACTATACTTTCAATATGTCTCTCAGCAGAAGCTGTACATTAAATAGTTATGCCTAAATCCTTAATTTCTTGCATAAGTTTAATCTCAAACACATCATTAATCACAGCATCATGAAAATAAACATAATGAAAGTTTGTTCTTTTACCTATTTTTAAAGCCCTCGTCTTTTTATTATTTATTCTCAGCCCTTGTGTAATTAAATATCTACTCAAATCATACAAATCTAATGTCATATTATTTTTGGAGAATTCGACATTTTTGGATCAATTGGTAAGATTATTTTTAAATCATCTGCAAATTTGCAAACTCGACCGTTAAGGATCTTAGTTTCCAAATGTGCAAATACACTTTGAAATAAAATTGGCCCTAAACTTGATCCCTGTGGAACTCCACTCGTTACTCGTTTCGATTTTGATATCAAATCTTTTACTTGAATACCCATTCTTCGATTATATAAATAGTATTTAAGTAATCTAAAAAATTGTTATGGATCTTCAGAACTCCATGGAATTGATGAAGAATGAAATGTCCATATTGAAGAATGATTCAATTGTGAATGCAAAAAATTGGAGCAAGTGGTGAAAAATAATGAAACTTTAAGTGCGCGTATAGTTGATCTAGTTGAACAGAATGAGACATTACTTGTGAAGTTAGACAAGTTACAGACTGATGTTCAACCATGGATTGAATTGGCCGATTTAACTGTGGAAGGTGATATGCTAGTTAAAGATAAATCATCTGGTGAAGAAATGCTAAATATATTAGCAAACGAAGTTTCAGCACGTATTAGCAAACAGGATCAATTAGTTTTATTTAATCTAGATGAAGATGCCGATGTAAAAGACGTCGAGAAATTAAATACGTTAATAAAAGAAGAAACACATGCAGCTATTACTAAATGCTATAGGGTGGGGAAACGAGCTGATCGTCCAAGGCCTGTAATTGTAAAATTATCAAAAAGGCCAACAAATATGCAATTAGAATCTATCAATAAAAAGAAAGAGGAGAATTTGAGCTTTCACAGCATATTTATTGGACGGGACAAAACGTTCCTCCAACGGAAATTGGCAAAAGTAAAAAAGTTAAAGAACAATCAGGAACGGAAACCGCCAATGTCTGATGAAGCTGTTAAACGGACTCAATCGAGTGAGACTGCAACATCAAAAAACGATGTATCGTTATTAACTGTTGTGGACAGAGAGGGGAAAGGAAGTATGGCCTCGAGGCCCGTGAAAAGAATAGTAAAGAAGCCATCAAGGTTGAATCAGTAAAAGTGGACACTTGTTTAGATAAGTCGCTATCTACATTTACTCTATTTTATGCTAACTCTCGAAGTGTTAAAAATAAGAACTTTTTACTGTGTAATTTTATAATAAGTAACGATTTCGATTTTATAATATTATCCGAAACTTGGCTTAACAAGGATATTAAAAACCATGAATTTGATATTCCTCACTATTCTTTATTCAGAAAGGACAGATCGCTGGATAAAAGAGGTGGAGGAGTACTCATTTATTGTAAATCTGTATTTAAGGCGAAAATTTTACATACTAGTGATGATAATGCTATCATTGATTTCTTATCTATACAATTTGATAATCTGATCTTAACAGCGGTTTACAGACCGCCGTATGCTACTTTATTTGATGATCAAACATTTACCAATTCTTTTCAATCTATCTTTGACTGCCATGGCTATAATGTAGTGGTAGGTGACTTTAATAAGTTACAGGACTGTGAATTATCCAATTTTTTTTCTAACCATGATCTAAAGCAGATTATAAATGAATCAACTAGAGGTTCGCAATGCTTAGATCATGTATATTTAGAAATTGAAATGGTGAAATCGCACAGTTATGAAGTTGTCAATTATTTCAAAGAATTGGACCATAAACAAATTATTCTACAATGGAAATTCTTGAGTGGCATAACACAGAAACTAAGTTATGAAAATGCACACATGCACTGTTCCAGAATAAACTGGAATTTCTTTAGAGATTTAAGCATACTGATAGATTATGAGAGTTTTTGTTTCTTGAATACTGATGAATTTGTTTCTTCTGTTTCATCGTTATTATCTGTTTTATTTCAGGCATCTACGTTTACGGACATTATACCGAAACGGATTAATAGGAAATTGTGTAAACTAAGAATTAAACGAGACAATATAATAAAGTGTAGTCTTATTAATAGTATTAAACAAATGAGGTTAGATTCCATTGATAACGAAATTAATTCATCACTGCTAATAATTCGTCAAAGATCAGAACGAATTATTTTGGCCAAAATGAAGAGTAATCCTCGATTAGGATTTAAACTCCTCACAGATTACAGTAAATACAAGGAAAAGTTAAAGCTTATACTACCTGTGGATAAAACTGAGTCTGGATTTCTCTGTGAATTGGAGGAAGTATTTGTCAATTTGATATGCAACCCACAGAATGAGAAATCTTTTATAGAACTATCAGATCCTTTGGGAGGCCAGGAACCAGGACTTGTTATTGACAGTGATGAATTGATAAAATTGATGTTAAAAATCAAATCAAAAAAACAAAAAGATCACCTTGGTATTTCGATTGATAATTTAATTCAATTACCCTTAACATTTAGAAATGCACTCTGTAACTTTATAAATAGAATTTTGAATGATGGGAAATTACCAATTGATATATTAACGATTGTAGCTAAGCCGTTGCCAAAAGTTAGTAAGCCAACGTGCGCCAGTGATTATAGATTAATCTCTATTATCCCTTCGTTTTTGAAGATAATAGAACGATTGATACTAGATCATTTAGAACGTATGTTACCGGCTGATTTTGACTTATGTCAACATGGCTTTACGAAAGGTAGATCGACAACTACCAATATGCTTTCCATGTGGAAACATGTAATCACATTAGACGAGAATAATTTAGATGCATTAATTGTATTTATAGATATCTCAAAAGCTTTTGATTCTATATCTTTTGATGCTATTTTGAATGCGATTAGTTTGTTGAATATTGAACCGAATATTTTTAGATTACTTAAATACTATCTATATAATCGAAGAATGAGTATTCAAGTAAATGATTTGATATCAAAATCAAAACGAGTAACGAGTGGAGTTCCACAGGGATCAAGCTTGGGGCCAATTTTATTTAAAATTGTATTAGCAAATTTGGAAACTAAAATCCTTAATGGTCGAGTTTGCAAATTCGCTGATGATTTAAAAATAATCTTCCCAATTGATCCAAAGAATGTCGAATTCTCCAAAAATAATGTGACTTTAGATTTGTATGATTTGAGTAAATATTTGTTTACACTAGGGCTGAGAATAAACAATAAAAAGACGAAAGCTTTAAAAATAGGGAACAGAACAAACTTTCATTATGTTTATTTTCATGATGCAGTTATTAATGATGTGTTTGAGATTAAACTTATGCAAGAAATTAAGGATTTAGGCATAACTATTCAATGTACAGCTTCTGCTGAGAGACATATTGAAAGTATAGTAGGCAGTGCCAAGAAAAGATGGGCACTAATAAATCGAACTATTTTATCAAATGATATAAAACTTCAAATGTATATAATATGGATTAGACCGGTACTAGAATATGCTGTCGCTACCTGGAATCCATTAAAAAAAGGATTGTCTAATAAGATAGAAGCTGTACAAAGAAAAGTTGTGAAACATATTAGTCCTACTTCTTGCACTATATACGCCTCTAGATTACAGTTTGCGTCATTGCAATCTCTGTGGTTTCGGAGGATGTGTTATTGTATAAAAGTTTTCCATCTGAACCAGTGGACTGGTGCCTATATGACTCCGATAAGGAAGAGTCATGAAATTGGAACTAGATCTGGACATATGGCAATATCTCCTCCTTTTGTGGGGAATGTAGCGAGCAAGTTATTCTCTTTCTCGAAAATCTACAAAATTTATAATCAATTGCCGAAGGGGCTTAGAGAAATGCCTCCATCTAAGATGTCTATTAAATCTATATCTACTGAACTTGAAAAAGTCTGCAATCCTGCTGATATCTTTTATTTTTTTGATTATGATAATACTTTCTCATGGTTGAATAAGAGACAAGGATAATTGTTATCGGAAACAGATTTTATTGAGATTTTATTTCCAAGTTTTGTATTATTATAATTGAAATGTTATGCACTAGATCTTCAAATTAGTTAACATTACATACAATCAATTGCTAGTCATGGTTCTCAATTTTTGCATAATGTTACACTCGAATTATACCTTAATTGTTCCTAATTTGGTGATGTATATATTATTCTTTTCAGTCGAACTTTCTGATATTGATATATTGTATCGTACAACTAGTGAGATATACCTATCTACACGAGATGAATTGCACAATTTATTGTGATGTGATAATTATTTTAATATATATTGTACAATTTCCAATTTTATTATTTGATGGAATATGTGTGGTTTGAATCCAAATAAAGATATTCTATTCTATTCTAAAAAAAAGTTCATTCCGGGCCTTTCAAAACAACTTTATCCTTTGTGCAGGCAACTGCGGAACCGAAAAGGACTTAGCAAGAATTCCATCATTGCTTGGTCATCCGAAGACGAGGAATTACTTCGACTTGCCATCAACTCGTTAGCAAATGCCACAATGCTAACGCATCCAGATTTCGAAAAGCCATTTCTACTCACGACAGATGCTTCTGAATTCGCTATTGGAGCCACTTTGGAACAAGAGATCGACGCAGTTCGGAAGCCTATCAGTTTCTACTCGCGTACTCTCCAACCAGTAGAAACAAGGTACGACACTTTCGGCCGAGAACTTCTCGCCATCCACGACGCAGTGCGCCATTTTATCAGCATCATTGGCAGTAGCAGATTTGTTGTTTTCACAGATCATGCACCGCTAGTTAGCGCACTTCGAAACGCAACTTCATCTATCGCCAAGTACCCTGCCAGAGTGGAAAGACAGCTTTCTCGTCTAAGCGAATAGCAATTTGACGTCTTTCACGTCAAGGGCAAACAGAACTTCATTGCAGATGCCCTGTCTAGGCCAGACGTCTCTCTACAATCACCTTCGCCGTCACCATTCACTGTCAACTCCGTGGCACTCAGTGAACCTGCACTAACGTCAACTCTCCTGCGAACTGAACAACGCGGTGACATTCACATTCAAAGATCAATAGCCCGTCACCCAACCAAGTTCATATGCCGTCTGTGGGAAGGCTTACCAATTGTTTACTTCACGGGTACGCAGCCCAACAAGCCAGTTCTGCCGACCAGCCTTCAGAGAAAAGTTTTCGATTCAATTCACTCAATTTCTCACCCAGGAAGCCAAGCGACTGTCCGACTTCTTACAGATCGTTTCTGGGGTCACAGATTTAGGCAAAATGTTTAACGATGTGTCTCAGAGTGTGCAATTTGTCAGAAAAACAAGATCACACGACACACTTGTTCTAAGTTGCAACATTTTCGGTCTACTTCTCGCCTAGCCATCGTCCACATTGACATAGTTCATCTGACAAAGGTTCAAGGTTTCAGCTACCTTCTAACTATGATCGATAGATTTACACGGTGGCCTGCGGCATTACCTCTTGGCACCATTTCTGCAGACGAAGTAACTAACGGTTTTATCTCTGCATGGATATCCAATTATGGTGTTCCCAATGAGGTCATCACGGACAGAGGCACTTGCTTCTCATCTAAACGTTTCAAAACCACCTTGAGGTACATGGGATGCATCTTACGCCAGACGACTGCCTACCATCCCCAAGCTAATGGCATGGTAGAGAGAATGCGTAGAGAACTCAAAGCAGCTTTAGCATCCTCGTCCATTAATGGCAACTGGGTCGATGCACTACCTTTAGTTCTGCTGGCCATGCGTTCCCGTACTCGTGAATCCATTAAAACGTCTGCGTCACAACTCTTGTATGGCATGGATCTACGCCTGCCTAATCAGCTCCCACGTCTACTACCGGCACAAGATGACCCACAAGACGAAGCTACCCGCCTTCGACTTCATTTCGGTAACATGTCCGAACAGCAGCCGAGACACACGCCTCGTCCAGTCTTCGTTCACCCACAGCTCCACAGCTGCAAGAGAATACTCGTTCGCAACAATAATGCTGTTGCACCACTACAACCCAAGTATCGCGGTCCTTACCCGATTTTACTCAGACAGCCAAAATACTTCATCATTATGCAAGGCGCTACACCGACATCAGTAAGCATAGACAGGTTAAAACCGTTTATCGAACCACCTGATCCTGAGAGCGTTCAACCTTCTACACACGTCTCAGGCTCCGTTTGCCCACAATCTCAATAACCTGCTTTGTATAACGCGTAATTAATTTTTTTTAAAACATTAGCATTAACTATAAATTTTTTTTAACCTTTCGTTATTTTTAGTATTTGTCTCACGTGGTATAACCAGCTGTTCTTAGCTAACAATTGTGTAACATTTTTGAACAGTTCTTTGGTATTATGCCCTCTCTGAGGCAATGTTCGTGTACATATTTTTTTATGCAGTTACCTTTGATTTTAATGTATATATTTTTACATTATAATGTATTTCTCACACATGACATTACACTGCCTATTTTGGTATGACCAGCTACTTAGAGCTAACGCTTTTGTGTAGCAACACTAAATAGTGATCATCTTCATATCATGGTACAGGCCACTTTCAATGCATATCTCAACTTTATCTGTTTCACAAAGACCACTCTAGAAATGTCATGACCACAACGTCGAGCACTCTAGCTCCTTTGGTCGTATACAAACACATTGACGACGATCCAATCTGCTTAGGTTTTTATCTTAAACCTGGCAAATTCAGAGGCGATTTACCTCGAAATCTTCACGCTCTGGCTCCAAAACTTACACTGCTCTATTTTGCCTCACGTGCTATGACCGACCACTAGAGCTAACAATTTGTGTAGCAATTCCTAGTGGTTACCTGGCATCATATCATTGTTGAAGCAACCAACAAGCATATTTAAGCCCAACATTTATGGTTCATCATATTTTTGCTTAACTTGGTTCGAACTCTGTCATGCATTTCTTATCTAGCCTCGCAGAGAGGAATATTTTTTTTCTTTTTTTTCAGAGAGGAAAGTGTTGTAACGACACAAATCAATCGCCGACATATTGCGTAAATTAAATTCAAATTTATTTACGTTGCACCAATGAGAAAAAAGCGAAATTGCCGTTTAACCACGTTTAACCAATAGTGTGCAAGTAGACATATTGCATGCTATTTAAGCACGGTAATTTACCATGCAAGTCAGTTGTGGAATTTGCATTCTACCTGCTTCACGCGTGTGCGTTCTGTCGGCTGTCAATACCTACGCTGGTGATTTGATAGTTTCACCAACAACTAACTACATCCGTGACTCATCTTGTTGCGGTATACCGGAGAGACGAGCCAATTAAGTGCAGAACCTGCAGGAGGCCATCCACAGCGTGATTACAGCTCAACCACGGGAGCGACAACTCAACCAGAGTCCACCCAAGGCTCTAGGACATCTTCAAACTCTGAAGACTTCAAGAGAACGCATTACCAGGCCCTCTTAAGGGCCCCCATATCAGTAACTAATCTCTATTCAGAGCATCTTAACCGAGTTTGTAACGTCGTACGGCATTTACTTGAAGCCGGGGCGTTTACACCTGTTTCTGAAGGACTTCATATTGCATAAATGAAAACGGGACCTCGTTTTAACAGGAATATATTTTAAAGATCAAAATTTGTAAAATTTCACCGAGAAATAAGATAGGAACTGTAATTTAACTGGGAAATACTCGCCCGTCAGGTAAAAAATACTGAAATTTAAATTACGCAAAACTTAAAAGCATATTTACTCGAAAGAATTTAAGCAATGAATTGTACCGATACAAAGAAATTACCGACATATTGCTGGAGTCGGACGTTAGTAAATATGCAGCAGAATTAGATTTAGCAGAAATAAGAAATGAAAATTTAAGCGCCAAAATTAGAATAGAATAGAATATCTTTATTTGGATTCAAACCACACATGTTCCATCAAATAATAAAATTGGAAAATGTACAATATAGAAAAAAAAAGATATCGCATCACATAAATATGTGCAATAAAATTGGCCCCAAACTTGATCCCTGTGGAACTCCACTTGTTAAACTTTTCGATTTAGATATCAAATCGTTTACTTGAATGCTCATTCTTCGATTATATAAATAATATCTAAGTAATCTAAAAATATTCGGATCAATATTAAATAAATTAATCGCAATCAAAATTGCATCAAAAGATATAGAATTGAAGAATTGACCGTGACGTTAAATGATAAGTTAGATAAATTAAGTGTCAATGTTCAGCCATGGATTGACATAACATTAAAAGACAATACATCAACAAAATCAGTACTTCAGGAGAAGAAATATTAAATATATTATCTAATGAAGTTTCAGCAAGAATTGGCAAACAGGACCAGTTAATATTATTTAATCTTAATGAAAAAGCCGACCCGGATGATGTAGAGAAATTAAATGATTTAAACAGAGACACGACAGAGGCCGATATAATAAATATTACAGGATGGGCAAGCGGTCTGAACGACCAAGGCCGGTTGTGGTGAAACTATCAAAGAGGCCGGTGAACATGAAAGTTGAAGATATTAATAAGAAGAAAGGAGAGTGTCCTACTTTTCGCAATATATTCCTTTCCAGAGACAAGACGTTTCTCCAAAGAAAATTGTCAGCAGAAAAAAATTTGAAGAAAAATCTAGATCAAGAATCATGTAATCTGGAACAAGCAACCATAAAGGGTTTGCCAATTGACTCTTAAATCACAAAAAACCGTGCATCATTAATGAATGTTGTGAACAGCGGACAGAAGAGAACTATAGCTACGATACCCAACAAATGAATTATAATGAAACCAAAAAAGTTAAATCAGTAAATATCGAAAACTGTAAAGATAAGTCGTGTTGTACATATACTTTATTTTATGCCAGTTGTAGAAGTGTTAAGACCAAAACTTTTTGCTGTGTGATTTTGTAATAAATAACAATTTTGACTTAACAATTTTGTCTGAAACTTGGCTCAACAAGGACATTGAAAATTACGAATTTGACATTCCTCATTATTTTCTATTTAGAAAAGACAGATCGCTGGATAAAAGAGGTGGAGAAGTACCTATTTATAGTAAATCTATATTAAATGCGAAAGTGTTACATACTAGCAAATATTATACTGTCATTGACTTCTTAGAATAGAATAGAATATCTTTATTTGGATTCAAACCACACATGTTCCATCAAATAATAAAATTAGAAAATGTACAATATAGAAAGATATCACATCACATAAATATGTGCAATTAGTTGTACTGTACAATTTATCAGCATCAGAAAGTTCAGCTGTAAAGAGTGATAGATTCTTCATCAAAATTAGGAAAATTTAAGGTATATATTGAGTATAACATTTTGTAAGAAAAAAGGGAACCATGACTAATAATTGATTGTATGCATTGTTGATTAACAAGATGATATAATGCACAACATTTCAGTTTTAACAATACAAAATTTGAAGATAGAATCTCGAGAAATTATGTTGCTGAAAAACAATTAATCTTGTTTTTTATTTAACCATGAGAAAGTATTATCATAATCAAAATTAAAAATATCAGCAGGATTGAACACTTTTTCTAGTTCCGTGGATAAAAATTTAAAAGATATTTTAGTTGGAGGCGTTTCTCTAAGCCCCTTTGGCAATTGGTTGTAAATTTTGTAAATTTTTGAAAAAGAATAGCTTGCTCGCAACATTTCCCACCAATGGTGGAGATATTGCAAAATGACCAGATCTAGTTCTATTTTCATGACTCTTTCTTATTGGATTCATATAGGTACCAGTCCACTGGTTCGAATGGAAAGCTTTTATGCAATAGCACATTCTCCGAAACCATAAAGGATGCAGTGATACAAACTGAAATCTAGTGGTGTATATAGTGCAGGAGATAGGACTAATTTGTTTCACAACTTCTCTTTGTACACCTTCTATCTTATTAGACAAACCCTTTGTTAAAGGATTCCAAGTAGCGGCAGCATATTCTAGTATCGCATCAAAAATAGCATCAAAAGATATAGTGTCAAAAGCTTTTGAGATATCTATAAATACAATTAATGCATCTAACATTTTCCCATCTAATGTAATTACATGTTTCCACATAGAGAGCATATTGGTAGTTGTTGATCTATTTTTTGTAAAGCCATGTCGACATATATCAAAATCAGCCGGTAACATACGTTCCAAATGATCTAGAATAGAATAGAATAGAATAGAATATCTTTATTTGGATTCAAACCACACATAGTCCATCAAATAATAAAATTGGAAAATGTACAGTATATATAAAAAAAATATCACATCACAATAATTGTGCAATTAATCTCATGTAGATAAGTATATCTCACTAGTTGTACTATACAATATAACAATATCAGAAAGTTCGACTGAAAAGAATAATATATACATCATCAAATTAGGAACAATTAAGGTATAATTCGAGTGTAACATTATGCAAAAATTGAGAACCATGACTAGCAATTGATTGTATGTAATGTTAACTAATTTGAAGATATAGTGCATAACATTTCAATTATAATAATACAAAACTTGGAAATAAAAATCTCAAGAAAATCTGTTTCCGATAACAATTATCCTTGTCTTTTATTCAACCATGAGAAAGTATTATCATGATCAAAATAAAAAATATCAGCAGGATTGCAGACTTTTTCAAGTTCAGTAGATAAAATTTTAAAAGACATCTTAGATGGAGGCATTTCTCTAAGCCCCTTCGGCAATTGGTTATAAATTTTGTAGATTTTCGAGAAAGAGAATAACTTGCTCGCTACATTCCCCACCAAAGGAGGAGATATTGCCAAATGTCCAGATCTAGTTCCAACTTCATGACTCTTTCTTATCGGAGTCATATAGGCACCAGTCCACTGGTTCAAATGGAAAACTTTTATACAATAGCACATCCTCCGAAACCACAAAGATTGCAATGACACAAACTGTAATCTAGAGGCGTATATAGTGCAAGAAATAGGACTAATATGTTTCACAACTTTTCTTTGTACAGCTTCTATCTTATTAGACAAACCCTTTTTTAATGGATTCCAAGTAGCGACAGCATATTCTAGTACCGGTCTAATCCATATTATATACATTTGAAGTTTTATATCATTTGATAAGATATTTCGATTTATTAGTGCCCATCTTTTCTTGGCACTGCCTACTATACTTTCAATATGTCTCTCAGCAGAAGCTGTACATTGAATAGTTATGCCTAAATCCTTAATTTCTTGCATAAGTTTAATCTCAAACACATCATTAATAACAGCATCATGAAAATAAACATAATGAAAGTTTGTTCTGTTCCCTATTTTTAAAGCTTTCGTCTTTTTATTGTTTATTCTCAGCCCTAGTGTAAACAAATATTTACTCAAATCATACAAATCTAATGTCACATTATTTTTGGAGAATTCGACATTCTTTGGATCAATTGGGAAGATTATTTTTAAATCATCAGCGAATTTGCAAACTCGACCGTTAAGGATCTTAGTTTCCAAATTTGCAAATACAATTTTAAATAAAATTGGCCCCAAGCTTGATCCCTGTGGAACTCCACTCGTTACTCGTTTCGATTTTGATATCAAATCGTTTACTTGAATACTCATTCGTCGATTATATAGATAGTATTTAAGTAATCTAAAAATATTCGGATCAATATTCAACAAACTAATCGCATTCAAAATAGCATCAAAAGATATAGAGTCAAAAGCTTTTGAGATATCTATAAATACAATTAATGCATCTAACTTATTCTCGTCTAATGTGATTACATGTTTCCACATGGAAAGCATATTAGTAGTTGTCGATCTACCTTTCGTAAAGCCATGTTGACATAAGTCAAAATCAGCCGGTAACATACGTTCTAAATGATCTAGTATCAATCGTTCTATTATCTTCAAAAACGAAGGGATAATAGAGATTAATCTATAATCACTGGCGCACGTTGGCTTACTTACTTTTGGCAACGGCTTAGCTACTATCGTTAGTATATCGATTGGTAATTTCCCATTCTTCAAAATTCTATTTATAAAGTTGCAGAGCACATTCCTAAATGTTAAGGGTAATTGAAGCAGATTATCAATCGAAATACCAAGGTGATCTTTTTGTTTTTTTGATTTGATTTTTAACATCAATTTTATCAATTCATCACTGTCAATAACAAGTCCTGGTTCCTGGTCTCCCAAAGGGTCAGATAGTTCTATAAAATTTCTTTCATTCTGTGGATTGCATATCAAATTGCCAAATACTTCCTCCAATTCACAGAGAAATCCATACTCAGTTTTATCCACAGGTAGTATAAGCTTTAACTTTTCCTTGTATTTACTGTAATCTGTGAGGAGTTTGAATCCTAATCTAGGATTACTCTTCATTTTGGCCAAAATAATTCGTTCTGATCTTTGACGAATTATTAGCAGTGATGAATTAATTTCGTTATCAATGGAATCTAACCTCATTTGTTTAATACTATTAATAAGACTACACTTTATTATATTATCTCGTTTAATTCTTAGTTTACACAATTTCCTATTAATTCGTTTCGGTATAATGTCCGTAAACGTAGATGCCTGAAATAAAATAGATAATAACGATGAAACAGAAGAAACAAATTCATCAGTATTCAAGAAATAAAAACTCTCATAATCAATCAGTATACTTAATTCTCTAAAAAAATTCCAGTTGATTCTGGAACAGTGCACGTGTGCATTTTCAAAACTTAGTTTCTGTGTTATGCCACTCAAGATGTTCCATTGTAAAATAATTTGTTTGTGATCCAATTCTTTGAAATAATTGACAACATCATAACTGTGCGATTTCACCATTTCAATTTCTAAGTATACATGATCTAAGCATTGCGAACCTCTAGTTGATTCATTTATAATCTGCTTGAGATCATGGTTAGAAAAAAAATTGGTTATTTCACAGTCCTGTAACTTATTAAAGTCACCTACCACTACATTATAGCCATGGCAGTCAAAGATAGATTGAAAAGAATTGGTAAATGTTTGATCATCAAATAAAGTAGCATACGGCGGTCTGTAAACCGCTGTTAAGATCAGATTATCAAATTGTATAGATAAGAAATCAATGATAGCATTATCATCACTAGTATGTAAAATTTTCGCCTTAAATACAGATTTACTAAAAATGAGTACTCCTCCACCTCTTTTATCCAGCGATCTGTCCTTTCTGAATAAAGAATAGTGAGGAATATCAAATTCATGGTTTTTAATATCCTTGTTAAGCCAGGTTTCAGATAATATTATAAAATCGAAATCGTTACTTATTATAAAATTACACAGCAAAAAGTTCTTATTCTTAACACTTCGAAAGTTAGCATAAAATAAAGTAAATGTAGAAAGCGACTTATCTAAACAAGTATCGACTTTTACTGATTCAACCTTGTTGGCTTCTTTACTATTCGTTTCCCGGGCTTCGAGGCCATGCTTCCTCTCCCCCCGCTGTCCACAACATTTAGTAACGATACATCGTTTTTTGTTTTTGTATCTTCTCTTGATAAATTCCTTATAATATCGTGGTCAGAAGTAGATGGCTTCCGCTCCTGGTTGTTCTTTAGCTTTTTTGCTTTTGCCAACTTTCGTTGGAGAAATGTTTTGTCACGTCCAATAAATATGCTATGAAAACTCGGATTCTCACCTTTCCTTTTATTGATGGCCTCGATCTGCATATTTGTTGGCCTCTTTGATAACTTTATAACCACCGGTCTTGGACGATGGGATCTTTTTCCAACTCTAAAACATTTAGCGATGTCAGCATGCGTCTCATCCTTGATCAGGACGTTTAATTTCTCGACATCTTTCACATCAGCATTTTCATCAAGATTAAATAAAATTAGCTGTTCTTGTTTGCTAATCCGCGCTGATACTTCATTCGCTAATATGTTTATTATTTCTTCGCCCGATATTTTATTCTTGATTGGTGTGTCATTTTCCACTGTTATTTCAGCCAACTCAACCCATGGCTGAACATCAGTCTTTAATTTATCTAATTTCGTATGTGACACTTCAGTCAATTCAACAATTTGCGCGCTTAAAGATTCATTTTTCTTTTCCGCTAATTCCAATTTTGCCGTATACGCATCAACGTCTGTTTCCAGTTTTGACATTCTATTCTTAATACGATTGTTCTCATCCTTCAGCACCTTCACAGAGTTCTGAAGGTCCGAAACGATTTTCTCAAGATCGGTATGCGACAAAATCGGAGCCATTTCAAACCGCGCGCCGTGAAATCAAATTTCAATTCTAGTATCAATCGTTCTATTATCTTCAAAAACGAAGGGATAATAGAGATTAGTCTATAATCACTGGCGCACGTTGGCTTACTTACTTTTGGCAACGGTTTAGCTACTATCGTTAGAATATCAATTGGTAATTTCCCATTCTTCAAAATTCTTTTTATAAAATTGCAGAGCGCATTCATAAAATTTAAAGGTAATTGAAGTAGGTTATCAATCGATATACCAAGGTGATCTTTTTGTTTTTTTTAATTTTATTTTTAACATTAATTCTATCAATGCATCACTGTCAATAACAAGTCCTAGATCCTGGTTTCCCGAAGGATCGGTAGATCAATGAAATTGCTTTCGTTCTGTGGATTACATAACAAGTTGCCAAATACTTCATCCAATTCACAGAGAAATTCATAATCAGTTTTACCACAGGTAATATAAGCTTTAATTTTTCCTTATATTTACTGTAATCTGTGAGGAGTTTGTATCCTAGTCTAGGATTACTCTTCAGTTTGGCCAAAATAATTCTCTCTGATCTTTGACGGATTATCAGCAGTGATGAATTAATTTCTTTATCGATCAAATCTAACCTCATTTTTTTAATACTATTGATAAGACTACATTTCATTATATTATCTCGTTTGATTCTTAGCTTACATAACTTCCTATTGATTCGCTTTGGTATAACATCCATAAATGTAGATGCCCTAAATATATCAGATAATAACAATGAAACAGAAGAAACAAATTCGTCATTGTTCATGATAAAAAACATTCATAATCAATTGATAAGCTTAATTCTCTAAAAAGATTCCAGTTGATTATGGAACATTGCACGTGTGCACTTTCAAAATTAGGTTTCTGTGCTTTGCTACTCGAAAGGTTCCATTGTAAAATAATTTGTTTATGATCCAATTCTTTGAAGTAATTTACTACATCATAACTGTGTGTGTTCAACGCTTCAACTTCTAAATATACATGATCTAAGCATTCCGAACCTCTAGTTGGTTCCTTTATAATCTGCTTAAGATCATGATTAGAAAAAAGATTGATTATTTCACAGTCATGCACCTTATTAAAATCTCCTACCACAACAATATAACAATGTCAGTCCAAAATAGATTGAAAGGAATTAGTAAAAATTTGATCATCATGTAAATTAGCATACTTTACTTTACTCCTTTTGGAGGATAAGCCGGCTCCATTGATTTCATGGAGTTTCTTGGGAATTTGGTACAAGTGGTGTCCCCTCACCACTCGGCTTTTTGATCGAGGACGCACCTCTAGCCTTTGCACATCCAAGTGCAGTCTGCAAGGCAGCAGTAAGTTGCATGGTTGCCGGTGGCTGTTGAGAGCTCATTCGCCATTCGGAAGTACGGGGTACTGTCCAGGAGTCCATGTAATCCTGTGGCTGTTGAACCCTTTTGTGGCGGGGAACACACGCCGAGTCATGGTGCCGTCGTCGGGCTCATGTGGTATTTTATAGGAGATCCGATTGCCGGTCGGAAATCCACCACGCCCTGGTGACACCACCACCATAGCCCCGTTAGCCCATGTACGATCGACCATCGAGACATGGTTGACACCGTCGTACCACGTTGAGGAGGGGATGGACTTTACGACGGTCTGTAAACCATGGCTTAACATTGACTCCATCCATCTTGTCATTTAACGCAACGGTCAATTCCTCAATTTTAGCGCTTAAGTTATCATTTCTTCTTTCTGATAAATCTAATTTTGCTGAATAATTTCTAACATCCGACTCCAGCTTAAAAATTTTATTTTTAATAGTTTTATTCTCCTCTCTTAGCTCCTTCATGGAGTTTTGATGGTCCGTAATAATTTTTTCAAATTCAGTATTCAAAAAAGTTGGAGCCATTTTAAACCGCGCGAGTCACCCAGAATTTTAAAATCTATACAAATCGATAACCTAATCTTAACCGCGGTTTACAGACCGCCGTATGCTATTTTATATGATGATCAAATATTTACCAATTTTTTCAATCTATTTTGGACTGCCATGCTTATAATGTTGTGGTAAGAGATTTTAATAAGTTGCATGATTGTGAAATAATCAAAATTTTTTCTAATCATGATCTGAAGCAGATTATAAAGGACCCAACTAGAGGTTCGGAATGCTTAGATCATGTATATTTAGAAGTTGACGCGTTGAACTCACACAGTTATGATGTAATTTACTTCAAACAATTGGATCACAAACAAATTATTTTACAATGGAACATCTCGAGTAGCAAAAAACAGAAACTTAATTTTGAAAATGCACACGTGCAATGTTCCAGAATCAACTGGAATCATTTTAGAGAGTAAAGCATACTGATTGATCATGAGTGTTTTTATATCATGAACACTGACGAATTTGTTTCTTCTGTTTCAACGTTATTGTAAATGCCCAGGCTTCAAGTAAATGCCGTACGACGTTACAAACTCGGTTAAAGGTGCTCTGAATAGAGATTAGTTACTGATATGGGGGCCCTTAAGAGGGCCTGGTAATGCGTTCTCTTGAAGTCTTCAGAGTTTGAAGATGTCCTGGAGCCTTGGGTGGACTCTGGTTGAGTTGTCGCTCCCGTGGTTGAGCTGTAATCACGCTGTGGATGGCCTCCTGCAGGTTCTGCACTTAATTTGCTCGTCTCTCCGGTATACCGCAACAAGATGAGTCACGGATGTAGTTAGTTGTTGGTGAAACTATCAAATCACCAGCGTAGGGATTGACAGCCGACAGAACGCACACACGTGAAGCAGGTAGAATGCAAATTCCACAACTGGCTTGCATGGTAAATTACCGTGCTTAAATAGCATGCAATATGTCTACTTGCACACCATTGGTTAAACGTGGTTAAACGGCAATTTCGCTTTTTTCTCATTGGTGCAACGTAAATAAATTTAAATTTAATTTACGCAATACGTCGGCGATTGATTTGTGTCGTTACACAGGTAATTTAATTTTTATGTTTTTCGCATCTGATCTTTTTCCAGGTCAAGCATTCGGAGTGCAGTGTTGTTATCCCTTCGTTTTTGAAGATAATAGGATGATTGAGACTAGATCATTTGGAACGTATGTTGCCGGCTGATGTTGATATATGTCGACATGGCTTTACAAAAAATAGATCAACAACTACCAATATGCTCTCTATGTGGAGACATTTAATTACAAAAGATGAGAAAATGTTAGATGCATTAATTGTATTTATAGATATCTGAAAATCATTTGAGTCTACATCTTTTGATGCTATTTTGAATGCGATTAATTTATTGAATATTGATCCGAAAATTTTTAGATTACTTAGATACTATTTATATAATCGAAGAATGAGTATTCAAATAGTCGATTTGATATCAAAATCGAAAAGAGTAACAAGTGGAATTCCACAGGGATCAATTTTGAGGCCAATTTTATTTAAAATCGTGTTTGCACATTTGGAAACTGAGATCTTTAAAGGTCGAGTTTGCAAATTTAATGATGATTTAGAAATTGCCAAAATCTTATATTACCTGTGAATAAAACTGAGTATGAATTTCTCTGTGAATTGGATGAAGTATTTGGCAATTTAATATGTAATCCACAGAGTGAAAAAAATTTCAAGGAACTACCTGATCCTTTGGGAGACCAGGAACTAGGACTTGTTATTGACAATGATGAATTGATAAAATTACTGTTAAAAATCAAATCAAAAAAACAAAATTTTTTGTAAGTAAGCGAACGTGCGCCAGTGATTATAGATTAATCTCTATTATCCCTTCGTTTTTGAAGATAATAGAACGATTGATACTAGATCATTTAGAACGTCTAATGCCGGCTGATTTTGATTTTTGTCAACGTGGCTTTACGAAAGATAGATCGACAACTAGTAATATGCTTTCTATGTGAAACCTGTAATTACATTAGATGACAATAAGTTAAATGCATTAATTGTATTTATAAGTATAATACAGTGCTACAGGCAAGAATTGGGTGTGTATCTTGTGTATTAGATGAACTAAGTCTTTTTGAAAGAATGAAATTTTTGATGTTTTTTTCCGACAGTTATGAGGAAAGATAAAACAAGAATTTTGAACAAATTGGGAAAAGATGTAAAATCTGGAGTTTTGTGTGATTTAATACCAACCGATCTTGATGTGCTGTTGCATAAAAGTTTTCCATTTCAACCAGTGGACTGGTGCCTATATGAATCCAATACATCAGAGTCATGAAGTTGGAACTAGATCTGGACATTTGGCAATATCTCCTCCTTTGGTGGGGAATGTTGCGAGCAAGTTATTCTCTTTGTCGAAAATCTACAAAATTTATAACCAATTGCCAAAGGGGCTTAGAGAAATGCCTCCATCTAAGATGTCTTTTAAATTTTATCTACTGAACTAGAAAAAGTCTACAATCCTGCTGATATTTTTTTATTTTGATTATGATTATTCTTTCTCATGGTTGAATAAAAGACAAGGATAATTGTTATCGGAAACAGAATTTCTTGAGATTTTTATTTCCAAGTTTTGTATTATTAAAATTGAAATTTTATGCATTATATCATCATGTTAGTCAACAATACATACAATCAATTGCTAGTCATGGTTCTCATTTTTTGCATAATGTTACACTCGAATTATACCTTAATTATTCCTATTTTCTTGATCCATCTATTATTTCGTACAGACGAACTTTCTGATATTGTTATTTTGTACATTACAACTAGTGAGATTTACTTATCTACATGGGACTAATTGTACATTTTTATGTGATGTGATAACATTTTTTTATATTGTACATTTTCCAATTTTATTATTTGATGGAACATGTGTGGTTTGAATCCAAATAAAGATATTCTATTCTATTCAAAAAAAATAATGTGACAATAGATTTGTATGATTTAAGGAGATATTTGATAACACTAGGGCTGAGAATAAACAGTAAAAAGACGAGAGCTTTAAAACTAGGTAACAGAACAGAATTTAATTATGTTTATTTTCATGATGCTGTGATTAATGATGTTTTTGAGATTAAACTTATGCAAGAAATTAAGTATTTAGGCATAACTATTCAATGTACAGCTTCTGCTGAGAGACATAATGAAAGGATAGTAGGCAGTGCCAAGGAAAGATGGACACTAATAAATTGAAATATCTTATCGAATAACATAAAGTTTAAAATGTATATAATATGGATTAGACCGATACTAGAATATGCTGCCGCTACTTGGAATCCATTAGAAAAGGGTTTGTCCAACAGGATAGAAGCTGTACAATGAAAAGTTGTGAAACAAATTAGCCCTATCTCCTGCACTATATACGCCACTAGATTACAGTTTGTATCACTGGGAACTTTATGGTTTCGGAGGATGTGCTATTGTATAAAAGTTTTCCATTTGAACCAGTGGACTGATGCCTATATGAATCCAATACATCAGAGTCATGAAGTTGGAACTAGATCTGGACATTTGGCAATATCTCCTCCTTTGGTGGGGAATGTTGCGAGCAAGTTATTCTCTTTTTCGAAAATTTACAAAATTTACAATCAATTGCCAAAGAGGCTTAGAGAAACGTCTGCATCTAAGATGTCTTTTAAATGTTTATCTACTGAACTAGAAAAAATCTACAGATCTGCTGATATTTTTAATTTTGATTATGATAAAACTTTCTCATAGTTGAATAAAAGACAAAGATAATTGTTATCAGCAACTTAACTTCTTGAGATTTTTATTTCCGTGTTTTGTATTGATTATAACTGAAATGTTATGCATTATATTGTAGGGGTACTTTTCGCTGTTGCTATCTCGTTCCTGATTTTGTACCCCTACTACTTATCAATGGTGGCCATTATTACTACCCGAGCATCCAATCAGTCTGTTCCTTTTCAGATGGTTAATATTAGAAGGCCGAAGAAAGGTTTCATGTATATATTACACACAATGTAGCACATAAATATAACTCACTGTTAATCCGAATTGAAGGAGTTGGTTGGCAATAATACAGATTTTTTAATGTAAAATTATATCTTAAACACTATTCACAGTTAGTCAAAATTGAATATATGTTTGTCAGCTGTAAAAAATAGTTTTTATGCAAAAATATGATTTAAATACCGTTCACAATTAAACTAAATGGTCCGTCTTCTAGACGGCAAAAATTAAAATGATTTAAGTTTATGATAGAAAATTGTTTTATGCTCAATCTGTTATTCGCGTACAAAGGTCTGAATTGCGCAACATTTATGCCATCGATTTAAAACAAATGATACATGGAAAAAGTCATCGTTAAAGGTTATCACTATAAAAGGAATGTAAATCGTTTAAGGACTACAATGACACAACTCACAAGTGTTAACTTCACCGTTTGTAACGATTCTATCTCAGTTCATGATATTAATATATTGTTCTCTGAAGTTCGGATAGTCCAAATTTGCACTCAACTAAGCGAAATAAGTTCACTATGACACCATAGTCCACCGCGTGATCCTCTCGGATCGCGCGCGGTTCTGTCTATTTTGAAAAAACACTATTAATTACAAATAAAATTGCAGTTCAAGAAATATCGATTAAAACTGCTGGAGACTAAAAGAGATTGTTCTTAAAATCACAGCTAAGAGAAATATTGTTTAAGGACAGAGTTAGAATATTTGACATTAAAGAGCACAGCGTTTGTAAAAATTGACCTTCGTTGGGTTGTAACACGGAGCCGCGTGTTACAATATCATAATGTTAGTCAACAATACATTCAACCATTTGCTAGTCATTTTCTCATTTTTCGATGTTGATATATTGTACAGTACAACTAGTGAGATTTCCTTATCTACATGAGGCTTGTTACACATATTTATGTGATGTGGTATATTTTTATATTGTACATTTTCCAATTTTATTATTTGATGAAACATGTGTGGTTTGAATCCAAATAAAGATATTTTATTCGATTCTATTCTATTCTAAAATAATTCAGTGAATATTACTCAAAATATTTTTAGACTATTCAGGTATTATTTATATAATAGAATAATGAGTATTCAAGCAAATAATTTCAGATTAAGACCACCTAAAATAGCAAGTGGAGTTTCAGAAGGATAAATCTCGGGGCCATTTTTATTTAAAGTCATATTTGTGCCAGTACAAGGTCATTAATTTGATAATTATTTAAAAATTATCTTTCCAATAGATAAAAAATATCGACTTCTCTAAAAGTAATTTAACAGTAGATTTTTATGACCTGAAGCGGTATTTAATAACATTTCGGTAGATAATCAACAGTAAAAGGGCAAAAGCATTAAAAATCGATAATAAAAAAATGATTTTATTATGTTGATTTTCATGATGCTGTGATTAATGGTGTTTTCGAGATCAAACTTCAGCAAGAAATTACATTTTGGGCATAAATTTTTAATTTACATCTTCTGCTTAGAGACCTATTTAATGAATAGTTAGCTTGCTAAGAATAGATAGCCGCTATTAAATAGAAATATCTTATCGAATGATATAAAATTACAAATGTATATTATTTAGATAAGGTCGACACTGGAATATACAGATGTTACTTGGAACTCAATGAATAAGGGTTTGTCGAATAATCTAGAAGCTACAAATAAATGTTGTGAAGCACATTAGCCGTGTGTCAGCAGTTATATGCTGTTTATAGTGTTAAATAATATATATGCAATTCTGTATTAGATGTTGCGCACCTAATAAAATATTTGTTCAAACATGACCAGAAGAATAAATAGAAATCCATCGTGATGGCCCTATGTACTGACTTGCCAACCATAATTTTATTACCATGTTCCTTTTCGGTAGCATAATGTTGGTATCAGGTACTGACACAATAGCCATAGTATTAGTACTCTTTACAGACTCGATATATATATATATATATTATATGTATTGCGTTAGCTTTGCAGTCGCATATTCGAAGACAATATGAAGTTTGTTACACTAATGCAGATTTACACATTCTTATAGGAGATTGTACCCTTCTATTTTCCCACATTCCTCACCAAAATATTTTGTGAGCAAAGGGCGTAACACCGGCTCCTATTGATGAGTTTCCATTAAGCACGAAAGGCATGAGCAAGAGATTATATTTTCCGTTCATGCAGTCTTTGCTGTATCCTTCTGATCATGTTTGGACTAATTTAGTACTAGGTGCGCAACACATAATATTCAATTGAATATGCCATCAGATAACAGTTCATATAAATGCAAATTTTATAGTTTCGGCGGATGTGCTATTATACAAATTTATTCCAATTAAATCAGTGGAAGGGAGCCTCTATGAATCCATTGAGAAATATTTATGAAGTAGGAACAAGATCTGGAAATTAGGCGATCTCTCATCCTATAGTGGGAAATGTTGCGGGAAAGATATATTCTTATTCAAAAATTTATAAAATTTACAATCAATTACCAAAGGGGCTTAGATAAACCCTTCTATCTAAGATTTCTTTAAAATTTTATGGAAATTATTTATTGTGGCTAAACAAATGTCAAAGATAAATGTGATCACCAACATTCCTTCTTGAAATTTTTATATCTACTATCTGTATTATTGTATTAAAAAATATATTCACTATATAATCGCATTAGTCATTATTACAAATAATCAATTGTCAGTCATGTTTCTCATTTATCCATAATATTATACTATAATTTTACTTTAATCTTTCCAAATGTCGGATAAGTGTGCCTCAATGATAAATCTGTTATCATTTATATAATCAATTATTTTATAAATGCGCTTAATTTGAAAGACATTTTTGCTGTCATAATATTTTTATCAATATTTGATATAGCGTACGCATTAATATTACTGCTGCATGGTACGTTGTTGACAAATCATATAACAAAAATATTGAGACTTACTTGTATCCTAACTTACTTTTATCCTCGCTCCATTCACAGCTTAGCAATATTGGTTTCATACTAAACTCCGCTAAGTTTCGTTTGGTGAAACTCTCCTTTGACCCACTCTACTCTCTTCCGGATATTAATTGTCACCTTGATACTGAAATAATAGATTCGGCCAAACACATTGGTATCTATTTTTAAAAATCTCTTGACTTCTCACATCCTAAACTTACTACTTCCAAACTCTTCAAGTAGGCTTGTTTGATCAGCTTCAAGACTAACAACCCTAATCTCCAAGGTCTACGTCCTACCCCTCATATCATTCGTTAGCGAATTTTACTGTTATCTCACTTTAACCTCCTCGTACACCATCGAACAGATTTCCTCCAGATTTCTAAAGCAAGTCTTCCCTCCCAGCCAGAATTATTGGAAACACTTACTGCTGGTTAACCTTCTACCGCTATAGTTTACCCTTCACTTACGAGTCATTTCTTTTAGTCATAAAATCACAACATGCCTATCACTGTCCAACTTCGCTCAGCCAAGTCACCACTTCGTCACACGCTCTAGCAACTCTTCAATCTAATCCAACCATACTCCTAATATATTTAACAAAATCTATCTCTTTTCCCTAACCACTAATGTCTTTAACGCTCTTTCCACGGAAATAAAGCTCCTACCCCAGTACGAATTCAATAAGGTGGCTTATAACCACTTCTTTAACAAATTTCTACTCTAGACGTTTGAATGGAAGCGCAATTGGTTCCTTCTTAACCCATAACACTACTTTTCATCACCAGGCTATCAACTTGTTTTGGAGTGTGAAATTTCTTCTGGGTGGCCTCCAATTTACACGTTTACTCTCTGATTTTAAATTTCTAATTCTTGACTCCCTAATACCCTTTCTATACCCGTTTTATTCTACCGCATCCAAATATAGAATAGTTTACCACGTTTTGCTCTACTAAATACTTTCTTTTTTATTTCAGCTAACGATAGGAATCTTGAAAAGTCTACTGGACTATTTGGTGATATACATTGGACGCTGATTCCCCTAGCTTTCCATCGGTACTATTCTCGTTCAACGGAAGCCAGTGAACCCTGTACGAGACACAGACAGCCTGACTCTCCACAAGCTTCAATCTAGTGGACTTCATTCTAGTCAATATTACCTCATAGAAATTCAATTTCCGCGATGAAGAACTCCGTCTTTCGGCTTCTGCAGCTGACCCGCCCTTGCCTTCGAACTCATTCAAATTCGTCTGTCCGGCACCAGCTTATCCCGTATTCATGCTCGAACCCCTCACGGTTCGTACTCCAGCCGATCCTATCTAGTCAAATGGAATCTCTTTTTCTCCAGATCGAACTATCACGAAGTTGATGAAAGCACTTCTCTTTCTCAACTCCTCCCTCCCTATGGTTAAATAATTTGCTAGTCACAATTTCATTCATTACTACATATCCTACCTTTGATCTGATATTTCAATGTTTAGGCCTGTTGGCCTTTGCTGCCAAATAAATGTATTATTATTATTATTATTACTATTATTATTATTATTATTATTATATATGAGACTTAATGGACATATTTATGTGATGTGATATCTTTTATCTATTTATTTATCCCTAGACTTCTCCCTACACCTTACACACACTACCTCCAAACTCTTCAAATGGGCCCGTCTGATTTGTTTTAAGACTAACAATCCCACTCTCCAACTCACGTTATTCAAGGTCTACTTTCTGCCCCTCATTTCCTACGCCAGCGAATTCTACTGTCCTCTAACCCTCGCCTTCTCCTATACTATTGAACAGATATCCTCCAGATTTCTAAAACGAGTCTTCCCGAAATGCCAAAACTATAGGGAACGCCTTCTTCTGGCAAACCTTCTTCCGCTTTGGTTCACCCGTCACCTTTGCGTCATTTCTTTTATCCACAAGATCACAACCTGCTTACCACTCTCCAATTTTGCCCACCCCAGTCACCACTATGCCACACGATGTAGTAACTCTTCTATCCAAGCCTACCATACCCCCACCATATTTAAAAAAATCTATCTCTTCTCCAAAGCCACTAATGTCTTCAACGCTCTCCCCACAGACATAAAACTCCTACCCCAGCACGAATTCAAAAAGGCAGCCCATCAGTACTTCTTCAACAAATTTCTTTGTGATACGACCGATTGGAAACGAAACTGGTTCCTCCTCAATCCATAACATTTACTTCACTCCAGGCTATCCTCTTTACTAACTTCGTAGGGTTAAATCCCTCAGGCAGCCATCTTCTACTCTACCTCTCTTGTCTTATTCTTTTCTTCTAGATTCATTAATACCACCTCTCAGCCCATTCCTAACCCCCATTATATCCACGTTGTGGATACTCTACTACATTTTAGTCATCCAACTCTTTTCTTTCTTTCTTGTTTCAGCGGAGGACCGGAAACCCAACAGCCCTAACGATCCACTAACGGTTCGCTTCGGACTTCGACTCTCCCTGGTCTTCTTTTAATCACAATCATGTTCTACAGATGCCTGTGATCCTTGCAAGACTCGCTCGCCTCAATCCTGCCGACTCCATCAATTCATTCGTCACGACAATGGATTCCAACGGTCGACGTCTACTTCCGGGCCGCCATCTTTTCATCTTCATCTTTGTTTTCGATCTCACATTCACCTTGAAGATCTGATACTTCACGGACTATCTCCAATTGATCTTGTCTAGTCAAATGGAACTTCGCTTATATTTATTTTTCACCAGATTGAACTATCTTGATGTTAATGATAACTTTTCCCCTCCCCAACCCCTCCCCCTGCTATTAAATACTTTGCTAGTCACAATTCCACTCACCCCCACATATCCTACCCTTGATTTGCTATTTCAATGATTGGGCCAGTTGGCCTTTGATGCCAAATAAATGTATTATTATTATTATTATTATTATTATTATTATTGTACATTTTATAAGAATATCGTCTTTTTGGTAGATAATGTTTCGTTCGAATCGAAATAAAGCTAATTTGTTCTATTCTATTAAATATTCCCTGTGAGTGAGATATTGGATTAAAATACCCTTTCAACTTGTAGAGTGATTAAGCCAAATTAACACTGTGCTCATATGTTGTCGACCATCTTAGGACCGCATCTATACAAGGCTCCATATAGAAGTGTGGCTAAAGGCAACATACAGAATTCCACGGAGGTAAGAAAAATTGGAAGAAAGCGACTTTGGTTTTCTTTAGGGCAAACCTGTAAATTTGGTCTTGCAGCTCGTAATTTGCATGATTGTTGAAGCTAAATGTACATATTCTCACTATACACGTCTATAATTGTGCAGCAATGTCGTCAATAGAGAAAGAAGAAAATCTTTTTGATTTGTTAGGCGCACATTTCGACTATTTTTTATTCGCTTTACACTATTTGTCTTTTAAATAGGCTAAAAATCTGTTTTTGATTTTCTTCAATAGCAAATATATACTTCCTAATTTGTTAACCTGAAATGCTAACATCATCTGTTTCTGGAATGTTGAAGGTCTCCAGAATGAGGCCTGGATTGCCACCAGGTATTTTTATCCAAACAGTTTTATTCTAGGATGGTTTGTGTCGCTCAGACGGTTATTGTCGAGCGAATTTCTAAATTCATCTTTGCCTCTTGAAATTACTGAATGTAGTCGAGTAGCAAATGTTGAATTATATGGAAAGAAATCTTTTATTTTGGTTGAAGGAATTCGCCAATATGGTGCTCAAGCTCTCCGCAAAATGGGTAAGATGAAATACGTTCAAGATTTTTACTGTCGCTTTGATATTGAATTAAGATTTAAATATAATTATTCTCTTTGTATGTTTTCGATCATCATATTAGTACGGATTGCACGTTTTTGAAAGTGACTAGAACTCACTTGTATTACTTAATAAATAGAAGTTTTGAACAGAAGTTCATGATTGTGCTGCCCATTTTGTTATTGACTGATTGACAAATCGATTAATTGTATATTTCCCTATACTGACTGTGTAGTTGTACGCTCCTAGTGAGAAACTCATCGACGCCACGTCCGGTTCTAATTTCGGAAAAACATTTCTGTCGTATTGTAAACGAGATGTAAACTTGTGTTTGACGAGCTAGCCTTATCATCAACATCTGCTAGGCTATGTTCTGTAATTACTCCAGTCACAACTCCTCATATTTAAATGAAATACCCGCGGTAAAAACATTCGTATTTATTTAGCTTTATAATATGACACTTATGTAAGTTCGCTGCATCCGAGTTTAATCTAGAACGATATTTAACGCGGAAGTCAGAATTATCTAACTTTTACTGGCCTTCCTAATATATGCCGATTTCGAATCGGAGACATAGAATCTGGTTTTATCTTTTTGGTCTGTGTCAACGCTAAACGGCACATCTTATATCTGTGTAGTCCGAAAAACCAATCTATAAAACTTGAACCCAATCAAGGCAACTTGGAGTATCTACTGGATCTCCAGGGAGTCTTACTGGTTCTCCATAAACAACTTCTGCTATAGAAGTCAAAATTTGCGTTATATAACTAGTGAGCATCATCAGCAAAACTATAAGTTGGTGATGTATCCCGCCTGTACCATCGCTACATCTTAACGTGGCCTTGAGTCCACGATGCAACCTTTCTACCATACCATTTGCTCGTGGATTGTATGCAGTAGTATGCAGTAATCTATTCCCATTGCACCCATGGACTTAGTGAAAAGTTCTTACATGAATTGGCTGCCGCGATCATTGATAACTCTTACCGATAAAACATATCACGATACCTCATTTTGTAGGAACGGTAACTAGATTTCTTGAGCTGTAATATCCTTTAAAATAGCCACGTCAATTTGACGAGTAGATCGTCATTAACTCTGAGTAAATATTTTTGACCATTGGTTTTGGGCATTTCGTAATTCTCAATGTCCCTATGCTTCTGATCTCGGGTTTTGTGTTGCAAAGCTTAGCATATTTTACACTTATCACAAGATCTTACCCGTATGCCTTTCGACATCTTCGACCGAGCATATCTATCAGCAAATAGCTTGATTGTGGTCTGTATGGAAGGATGCCAAAACTTATCTATCTTTTGAATTACCTTGACTCATAAATAAAATGAAACATAAACTGGATTTTCTTCTAAAAGTTTCACACGTAAACCTCTTTCCACTCACATGCTTGCGAGCATATGCTGGTTTCTTATCCAAAACCAGCATGTATGGATCTAATATTTCCGCTGCCAATATATGCTGAACAAATGTATCTGGCGAATCATCTAGACTCTTTAACGGCTCTTGGCGTGATATCCCGATATCCGCCTCATTCGGTGTGCTCAGCGCATCTGCTACCACGGTTGATTTTACAGATACGTGAGAAACTGTAAAATCTAACTCTGCTAGTTCACTGTGAGATCACTACGGGAATGCTCAAACTCTCGCGGTTTTGCCGAAACATTTATAGGCGGCATATGGTCTGCTAAAATCTTAAAGTAGCACAATCCAAGAAGTGTTAGAAATGTAGCACTGCTGCATATGCCAAAAGAAACGATTTTCGACAAATGTCATACCATTTTTTAGTCTTGTAGATTTTGGTTGATAGACGTTATCGGACTAACTATGCCATTACCTATTGTGACACTGCTATAATTGCAACATCTGAGGCACTCGTGAATAGATCAAAAGGCTTATCCAAGTCTGCAGGTGCTGGAGTGGTGATTTAATTTCGCATTTCCTTGGCCTTACGGAATTTATCTAGCTCCCCTGGCTCATATTGATAGTCCAGGACTTCTTGATGGTGCACTTCTGTGATCCTAAGATTCTGGCTAGATCTGTTACGAAATAATGATAATATCCGATCATGCGCCATAAGTTACTCAGTTAGCGTAAAGTCCGTAGCTCCGTTACGTCTTCGATCACTTTGACCTCATCTTCCAATGGCTTAATTCGATCTTTCAAAATTAAATGTCAAAGATTTTTGACCAGTGAGCAGCCAATTTTGCTCTTTGTAGGTTTTGACACCAATAAACATTATTATAATCAAGGTTGCGGTCTTGATATAAACACCTGACCCATTAATTACTTACATATGTCAGTATAAACTAAGAATTGTATAGTGGTGAATTGCCTTTTCTACACTATACAATTCTTAGTTTATACTGACATATGTAAGTAATTAATGGGTCAGGTGTTTATATCAAGACCGCAACCTTGATTATAATAATTATCACCACCCGCGCAACCAATGTTCGTTTAACCAATACACATTGTTCCAAGTGGGTCAAAACGGTCTCCAAATTCTGACGGTGTTCTTCATGAGATTTACAGATAATTATAATATAGTCAATGTATACTCATGCATATAAGCAATCCTGGAGGACTTCCTTGCAATAACGTTGGAATTCCTGGTTGACATTTGTTAGAATAAAAGTTATTCGAAGAAATGAATGCGACTACCCTCCTGGAAATCTGATTGCGATGAGTGGTACAGAAACTGACATCAGTATTTAATAATACGCTTACTGGAGATCTAATGTTGAATAGACCTCATTAACGATTGTATCTTGGAACATAATTCTCTGGTTTGGTAGAGGGTACGAATCAGTCTTAGTCATCGAGTATAATGGACGGTAGTTTCAACAAACCTAGCAAAACTGCACTGTCCTTCCATATTATCTTCTTCGGATTGAAGCCACTGATAACTCGAAGGTGTTGGATGAAGTTTCTGCCATGCCCATGCCAATGAAACCGACCGTAATGTTTCTAATATCCTCTGGAAAAGCCGTCTATGCTGCAAAAAAACTGAGCTATCGAATCACCAATACGGTGAGTCCAAAACAGCATCTAAGCGCCGTCTATAATCCACTGTACCTGCTTTTCATCCACTACGTTACCAGACTAACAAATCTTGAACTGGTGCGGTCGCCATATTTTGTATGGGATCCGAATCTCTCGCGACGCCAAGTGCGGGTCTGTTTGAATCTGGTTACACGCTTCTAGTTTATTGCAATCAGGATGTAAACTGGAGTTCAATGAGCTAGTCTAATAATCAAAGTATATTAGGTTAAGTCCTAAACAACGCTATCAGACCCTTTCAATCCTCAGATTTAAGATCCACATCCATGGTAACAACGGTCGTGTTTATTTAGTTATATAATCTGACACGTTTATATGTAGGCTTCAATCAACACTGCATCAAACGAGTTTAATCTAGGAAGAGATTTCACACCGAAGTCATAATAATTAAACTACTTTTGTCTGACCTACCCAATATGCTTGAGAGAAGATATAAACTCGTGATATTAAAAATTATTGTGAAATTTGGGATCGCAGATATAGAAGCTGTAAAATAATGTAAGATATTAGCCAAACATAACCAGAGAAGACTTGCGCCTGTCAGAACAAAACAAAAGTGATCATCGCCCGAATTAAGGATAAAATTGCACGAAAAGATTTAAGCGAAGTATGTTCCGGAAAGTATGATGATGTTTTTTCCTTTACAATTTATCGTGCACTAATGTACATAATACATGTGCTGTACATTACGTCGAACTTTTCTGGATTTAGTTTGCTTTCTTGTGCTCCTGACGTCGTATGTTTTAGTCATCCTGTCCTCGCAAAGCTGATGCCCGTGGCGTTGAGAGAGCATCTTGTTCAGGTTGCTCACTTATGGCTGGTGATCATGACGTTGGCTGCGTCTTGTTCCTGCTTCTAGCTTGACGTTTATGCTCACGAAGTTGGGATTTGCGTATCAGATTCGGCCATGGAATGGTGATCCTTTAACTCTTCTCGTTATAAATCGAGATAGCCAGTACAAAGATACATAATCCTGTATGTCATTTTCGTCTACGAAGACATTTTTATCCGTCATCCTTCTGACATTAAACTGCCCTTGTAAAGTAAAATCGAGCAACTCTCTCTATTTCCATAGGCTATAAACATGAAATGCCGATTGCAAATCCTAAGATACATTACACTTCATCTTAACCTTTTTACTTTTAGTCGGCGCTAAGCGACATCATATCTCTAAGTGACTAGTAACCAAATAGAAACAAATTGGATTTTCTTCTAGAAGATCTTCAGGCAGTTTCAATGGTTTACTAAAAACCAATTCTGCTACAAAGTTTCCAAATTTTGCCTCATACCTATTATGTATTGTCTGAAAAACTGCAGCAAGATTATATACCAAGCTCATCCCATTGGTAAACATTAAAGCAGCTTTCAATTCGCGATGCAGCCTTTCCACTATACCATTTGCTGAGGGATTGAACGCACTTGTATACGATGCATCTATTCCCATGGTATTCAGAGACTTATTAAAATGTTGGGGCATAAACTGGCTGCCGCGAATTCTGATGACCCTCACCGGTACGCCAAATTGTGACACCCAATTGTGCAGTGACGTGTAAACAAAACTTCTTATGCTGTAAAATCTTTTGAAATAACAACTGCATAGGTCTATGGTCTAGTACCTGGCTGATAATTCAGTTTCAATATAAGTATAATGGCTAAACGAACATTGGTTGCGCGGGCGGTGATAACAATTGCCATAATCAAGGTTGCGATCTTAATATAAGCATCTGACCCATTAATTACCTACATATGTCATTATAAACTAAGAATTGTATAGTGTAGGAAAGAAAATTCATCCAGTGAACAGGTTTCGTCCTTATTGGGATCTCATCATGTACTGGCCAGAATTTGCTGCGGTCAGGGACCGAACATGGGCACGTCTATTTTGGAATCTGGTGCTTTAACCACTGAGTCACCTGCCGCACACTACACACAATTTTCCGTTATATACTAACTAATGTAACTTGGTTAGTGTTTGATATCCATTTGGACCTAATGTTCCAAGTAAAAAAAACTAACCAAGTTACACTAGCTAGTGTAAGCTGAAAATTGTGTTGTGTGCGGCAGGATGGCTCAGTGGTTAGAGCACCAGATTTCTAAGCAGACGTGCGCAGGTTCGAGCTCTGTCCGCGGCAAATTCTGGCCAGTAAATAAGTTCCCAATAAGGACGATACCGGTCTACAGGATGATTTGCCTTCTCTACACTATACGTCTCTTATTTTATACAGATATATGTAAGTCATTAATTGGTCAGGTGCTTATATCAAGATCGCAGTCTTGATTATTGTAAATGTTATCACCGCCCGCACAACCAATGGTCGTCTAATTAAATAAGTGTTCATTTCTATATTACTTCCCCATGTAATTTTGTGTCTGTTCAGTTATGACAGATTGGGGATGGTTAGAGGGAACTTTGGGTCTAAATGGATGCCATATGAGCTCCAACTAAAGTAAAAACACTAATCAAGCTTCATAAGTTAGTTCATAACTGAAAATTGTGTGTTGTGTGTGGTAGGGTGGCTCAGTGCTTGGAGAACCTGATTTCGAAGCAGACGTGTGCGGGTTCGAGCCCAGTCCGCGGAAAATTCCGACTAGTACACGATGAGTTCCCAATAAGGACGAATTTGGTCTACTGGATGAATTGCCTTTTCTACACTATACAATTCTTAATTTGTACTGACATATGTAGGTAATTAATGGGTCAGGTGCTTATATCAAGATTGATACCTTGATTATAGTAAGCATAATGGCTTTCTTTGTTATATTTATCTCAGATGCCGTGGAGCACAAGTGCTTTGGATGAAGTATCTGTCATAACTTTGTTTCTGAAACCAACCGTGTTGGTCTTTATATCCTCTGTCATAAAATTGATCTATCGAATCACCATTTTCGTAAGTTCTAAACAGCATCTGAGCGTCTACGATCAGCCCCACTTACTGTGCCAAACTGAAAAAAATTGAATAGCAGATTTCGCCAAATTTTGTTGGGGCCTCTGCCCAATTCCAAAACGAGAACCTCGTCCATACCAAGTTAGTGTCTATCTAAGTATGGTGGTACTCTTCTGGCCTATTTCAACAGGGAGTTTGATTATCCAGCCTTATCATCAGAGGCTATTAGGCTAAGCTCCGTAACAAATCCAATTATTTCCTTAATATCCTTCGAATCAAGATCGCGTTGTTCAACACTGCATACAAACGAGGTTGATATAAAAAAAACACGAAAAACCAGATAATTAAATAACCTTTTCCTGGCTTATGTTTGTTTAGGAAAAAAAGAATATATATATATATATATATATATATATATATATATATATATATATATATATATATATATATATATATATATATATATATATATAATTTATTCTAGTCATATCGTTTATTACAAATGATTGTGATGTATAGCAAGTGTAGGATGGTAGCCAAACACAACTGGACAGGTCAAAAGCACGTCAGTACAGAATACAGTAACGTAAACAGGGAAAAAATAATCAAAATACATCAACGTATTTAATACTCAAGTATTTTTTAAATTGTTTTGTTGGAGTGCCAGCTTCATATATTCCAATGCCGCGTACGCAAACGCGTAAAACACTTTCTCACTTAGTTCGAGAGAGAAAGAGATGAAGATTTAGCAGTGGCATATATAAACGCATGGTTCCTGATCCTATGCCGATAGGCCATTTTTACGAAGACCTGCCAACTAGCCTCTGTATGCAGCTAAATTCACATATTTTCGCCTATTAAAATTCACTCCTAATCTAGGCCTTCTGGCGTTAAACTGGTAAACTTAACCAAACCAAGTCAATGCGTTTTTCAAGATACTTTTCAACCTATGGCATTTGTAATCGATTTTAGTCTGACTTTCTTATGAGACGTCGATTGCATTGGTTTGGTCATGGTTTGAGAAGGTGAATTTACCATCCTGCTCGCCAAGCCATTGAAGCAACTTTGGTATCAGCTGGACCCACAGGATATCAGTCACTTCATCATGGCAGATCGTACTCTCCATAACCACGAAACAACTGAATGGGTAAAAATCTGGGGGAGTCTTGCGGCAAACAGAGATCTGCGGAGAGGCTTGGTTAATTATGCCTTATTAGCATTGGCTTCTCTAGGTGTCACCATGTGAGAAATCTAGGCTTACTTTTAGTATATTGTGTAAAGCGCTAAATTATTCCATTACTCATTTTTCAGTTGTGAGAATTACACACACCACTTGCTTGCCGTGATCTTAAAATTGGTTGCTAGAAGCTTTTGGAAACATTTGTCAAAGGTATATTGACTGTCCGGAAATCACACGTGATACCTCTTTACGGTTGTGGAAACTTCGTGAGCTATTTTCCAGGTGTACTGGTAAACATTAACCCTGCAAAATGTAATGGTTATGGTTACTCATTTATACTGCGCGTTGACATATCATTGAATCATTGCTTCAAGATGTCCTGCAACACTAAGCTATTGGGCATCTTCCGTTCATTTTGAGAATATTCTTTCTCCGACATAGTCTGTTGTCCAATAGAAAGTTTAAAGGCGTCAGAAACTTCCGTTGTCCCTTCTGCTATTTGAAGCATTTGTCATGTAAAGGCCAGTAGATCAGCATTGTTTGTCAATAGCTATTTAAAACGTTTACCATTAGCCTATTGTCAGTGTCCGAAAAGAGACCGAGACATTGTATGACGACCGACCTTAGTGAGCAAATTATGTTTTATTATTCCAAAGACTAATAAATTTTTATATAATTTAGTCAAAGTTTTTTTTGTGTGACAATGACCTTATATCTGTATTGTGTCTTAAGTTGGCGTAACTAAAATAATATACGCTATAAATTTCCTCATGCTCTGAATATTTTACGTGAAGAGCTGAACTAAATTCACTCATTATATTATGGCTAGGAAATGCTGAGCATATTTTGTCACGTGCAGATTTGTCCAAACATAGTTACATATGATGACATGTTTATTTCTGAACTAAGTCATTTTATTGGTTTTTTCTTTATTCATTTATATATAGAATTGCGTGTTTCTGCTTGCTTTCTTTGTACAATAAACCGTTCGATGGAAAGTAATTTAAGGTTAATCTGTAACTTTTTAGAAATATAATGCTAAATACTAAGTAGGATTTATGCCATAATGAACTTCCATTACAATGTGTCAGAAGTTGTTTGCCATTCGATTAGTTCTCCGTAGGTAGATAAACACTGCAGCATTAAATAATTTAATGTTTTGTAATGTTCGTTCAGTCGTTGTCCTGCAATGGATGTTTTACCCTTGCAGCAATTTATGATTATTATTATACATTGGTGTGCTTATTTAGGCAAAGGCGGCGGGGAAGGAGGCTCCGGTGGGCGTTCGGGCTCTTTTCCTACGGATGGAACGTCATCCAACTTGTCTGGTGCAGATTCAATCGAGTTTGGAGGTGGAACTGGTTCAGGTGGTGGGTCATTTGTTAACTGTACTAAGTGCGGTGGTCCTCTGCGAGCCATTGAGCCTAATACGTCACGTAAGTCAATTATTTTGTTCTCTCTCTCTTTATATATATATATTTTTAAAAAGTATAATGTACTATGTATATATTGTCAATTTAAACTAAAAATTACAAATTATCCAGTAGACCGGTTTCGTCATTATTGAGAACTCAAGTATTTGCCAGAATTTACGTGGCTTGGGCTCGAACCCGTGCGTCGTTTTCTTTAGTCGTGCAACTTATTCACGAAATGTTTAAATTGCATTTAAAAATGTAATTTTAAAGTTGATTTTTACCAACCGCCATGACGTACTTGGATTATTCGTAATATTTGTGTATTATAATTTTATTTGTTAAATTTGAGTAATTCAATTCTTTGCCGATTTTCGGTACTCAGTTTTTGATATTCTGGTGTCTAAATTTTTGTTATCTCGACATAAAATGAACGTGATTATAAAGAAAATGAATCAATCTTTTTTGGTATTCTATCTGTAATGCTAATTCAATTATGTTTTTTGGTTGTCATTATTGTTGCTTATGAAATATATTATTTCATTAGAGACATCGAGGAATGCACGCGAAAATTCATTCTTTCAATCGAATAAGATAATTCAGGAAAATGATTATTTCATAATTTAATAATAGACTTTCATGGCTTACATAGTACATTTTACGAGACCTATTCAGGAGTAAATCTAGTTAATTATATACTCAGCTAGTGAGATTTTATTAAGATTTTCCGTTGATTTACTTAAACTGTTGCTGTAATACTACAGGAATTTGATAGCTAATTGTTCATGCTGTTTGAATGTATATTAGCAATGAGACAAAAGCAACATTCATTAACTATATTTTTTCCATGCCGTGTAGTACATTCCATTAAAACCATTGTTGGATTGATCACTGTGTATTTAAAGTACAAAAGTACTGTGAAAAGTTTATTTATTGATATTGTCAATATGTTTTAATTAAAATATAAGAAAGTTATGTTATTTTGCAGTTGGGAGATGAAAATCCTTATCATTAAGCGAAAGTAAGTAATAAGCCGAGGCAACAAATTAGTAATTTAATGGTTTTTATAGGCTCTCTATAGGAATTAACTTCGAACATTTTGTCATAAGTTGGTCTATTTATCCGCAATAGACTTTGAATTATGAGAAAATATATCCATGATTTACCAATATATTATAAACGATATATATGCTAACAGAAAATAAAATGGTAGAGTTTATGTTCATGTGAAATCGTTTTAAATTTCGAGCATTCATATAAGTCGTAGTATGCATCCCCATTGGCCCAGATGGATTAAAGCTTACAAAACATAATTTTCACGTCAGGATACTTCAGGGATTACTGTCCACTCTTGTGGACGTGCTACTAAATATTTGTTTATGCCAATTTAAATTTAACAATTCACCACAATTAAAGTATAAGGAAATTATGTTACCTTGCAGTTGGGAGATGAAAATCCTTATCATTAAGCGAAAGTAAGTAATAAGCCGAGGCAACAAATTAGTAATTTAATGGTTTTTATAGGCTCTCTATAGGAATTAACTTCGAACATTTTGTCATAAGTTGGTCTATTTATCCGCAATAGACTTTGAATTATGAGAAAATATATCCATGATTTTACCAATATATTATAAACGATATAGATGCTAATAGAAAATAAAATGGTAGAGTTTATGTTCATGTGAAATCGTTTTAAATTTCGAGCATTCATATAAGTCGTAGTATTCATCCCCATTGGCCCAGATGGATCAAAGCTTACAAAACATAATTTTCACGTCAGGATACTTCAGGGATTACTGTCCACTCTTGTGGACGTGCTACTAAATATATGTTTATGCCAATTTAAATTTAACAGTTCACCATAAATCAACTTTGCCTGCAAAGTATATCCATTGAAGCATTATTGTGCTATTTTAGTGTTAATTATCAAGTGTTTGTGGTGTTTTAAGGAATTTTCAAATCGTTTAGTTCAGAGTTGAATGCTGACGAAAATTATAATAAAACGAAATAAAATTCAATATCTAATATTTCTGTTAGGAAATTGATTGATAAAATTGTTAAAAGAGTTTGAAAGAAAGAGATAAGTGCGAGTCAGAGGAGTAATAAGTCTACTTGAGCCTTCCATCTAAGCGGAACGCCGTTTCTTGCATGAGAGCGAGAGCAGGCGGCTTCAAAACGCACAGCTAAAAAGTTATTTAAGGAAGGTTGTTTGCCTTTACCTGAAGCTAAAGATAAACAGCCATTGATGTCGACCTCACATATTATGTTTACCAATAAAAATAGTAAGGTGTGTTGGTGGGCTGATTGCTGATAAGAGAATATTACAATTTAAACGCGTGAGACACACAAAGGTGAGTACACGTCCGTAACAGCGCAGCATATTATTGAATCCTCTCACGCATGCTCTTCAAATATAGATGTGAATATATTTGGCAAATGTAACAACGGTAGTAAGTAGGTCATTTCTGAAGCGCTTTAGATTAATAAGTTGCAACCCGTTGTATAGAAACAGAAAAATCACATACAAGAAGGGACCTCTTACAGGATGTGATGCAGGTAAATGATGGAACGTTTCAGTATATAACACTCTCTTCACATTTCGCAAATGTATGAATGTGTTCATTTGCAAATATTTTAGTATAACGTATGCCATACTTATTTATACTTTCTGAAAAATGTGTAGTTTTTGAGAATAGTACAATAAACTAAATAATTTTTGTGTAAGGTAACTTGGTGTTGCAATGCGTGTTTCTTTCAATAGACATAGAATAGTGCTTGTGTTTTTATGATTACGTAGAAAACGTTTGCTTGTGTACTTCGTCGCAATATTCTGTATAGTTTATAATGATATATATATATATATATATATATATATATATATATATATATATATATGCGTGTGTGTGTGTGTGTGTGTGTTTGTATCAAAATCCTGCCATTAGAATTCAATTCAATATAATTTCTCTAAGTGGCATGGCATCTGTTGTATGGTGGTAGATAGGGGTGGTTGGTAAGAATTTCCGATCGAAAGCGATGCCGAATAGGGACCATTTGAAGTAACGAAGTAGACTTTTTTTATTTGACTGAACTCTACATCGAATTCGTGGCTTAAGCTTCCTAACAAATGGCAGGCAAGATTGAAATAAACGACCCCTGGTTCGATTCCCGGACGCGGAAATTCTGATAACTACCTGATGCATTCCTAATATAGGCGAAACTGGTTTAGTTAATGAATTGCATTTTTTCTATTTATGCAATGTTTAGTTTCTGCCGTCAACATATAAACATATAATTAATTGAATGACGGTACATACATGCATACGTTAATGAATATTAACTTTTTATACATTGGATTCTAGTGTAACCTTAATGCTAATTACCCTGTAGTCATAAAAATTCCCGGTCTGATGACTGGCGGGCAATGTTTAGTCAGCCGGCTAATGGTAGCATAATTTTTTCGGGGCCTGACGGAATACAGCCATCATCTCCTGTTATGGTAAGCCTCGAGTTTTTTGTACTACGCAGTAACATTTAGTGTTGACTTGATAGTGGCGGAATGCGAACTAGCGTGCAGGATGCGAAGGGTCACTTTTGGCTGCTTAAGGCAACTTCGGCCACTAGCGCACGGAGAGATTGTTCACGTCAATCTTGACTGGCAGATAATCTAGTTGGAAGAAGGCTTTAACTACAAACCATCCGTCTTAGATATAGAGGACCTAGTGTTCTTTTACTGCTCACACAACATTGAATAATGCAAACTGTTAGTGAAGCTATATAGTGAAAACTAGAAAGAAGCTGTTTCTCCGATGTCACTGTAACCTTAGGCTGAATTTGTTTTAATTTTTTTGTGTAGTGGTCTGCGTTGCCTCAATTTATAAATGAATTTTCTTTTAAAATTTTCTGTTTCAAATTTTTGTTTTGTTATTATTATATTTACATCTTCTTCTAATGGTAATGCGACAGTGATGCATACATTATAATACGCTACTTTATTGCTGCCTGTGGTGATGAGCACGAAATAAGCGAAAAAATAACTTTCCGCTTTTCCAGTGCAATACTTGAAGACATAAAATGCATGTCTCATTCTACTGTTCTCCGGAATATAGGAGGTTCGCTAGCCGATCTCTTTACTCATCAATTTCAACGCGAATAGTGCATTTTATTACAGCAAAAGTTAACGGCCGACGGTAGAATTGACTGGAGCATTATAGTTTATCTAAACACTGCCGGTAGGAATGGTTGTAATCTGCTAGTTGTCATTTGGAGCATTTCACTTGAGACGCCTCATTTATGTCCAAAATATTATACTCTGAGTCAATCTGCTATCAGTGTTGCGTGTCGCTTTAAAAATAACCAGCCTACAGGTTAGTCCAATATTAACCTCACAATTGTATTGAAGATATGTATGCAATGGAAGAACTACCGATGAAGCAATTATAATATTGACGGCCCTCAACACGCATCTACTGTCATTGCTTTGAATAGCAGCATTAAAATTTCTTTACGTTTACTAACATAATGTTACAGCATTCCATACGTGTATTTTTTATCGTGTCATTTAATGTTTTCATGAGCGACTATTTATAGGAATTATTTTCACGAAGTAGTCAGCCCAGAAAGAAACATTTAAATACTGTTTGTTGCGAAGAGCTAATATATATGCAAGTATGTATTAGGCTTTGCGAACCTACTAACAAGTTAGTTCAGTTGTGCCCAGAAGGATAAACCAAAGGCAGCATGAACGGAAAGTATAATCTCATGCACATTCGTTTCGTGCTTACTGGCGACTCATCAGTAAGAGCCGGTATTACGCCCTTTAACCACTATATATTTGGTAGAAGAATGTGGAATAATAGGACGGTACAATCTCCTAGACGAATGTGTAAACCTGTAATAGTGAAGCTAACATAATCTAAAGTCAACGACAATGCGACTTCAATTGCGTGAACTCACAGCTATATAATTTATATACCGAGTCAGGTAAAGGTATCATGTAACACTATGGTCTCCGGAAACCATAGTTTTAGTATCCGGTACTCATCGATTTCAAAAAGGTATCAGTTACTAACACAATAGCCATAGTGTTAGTATCCTTTACAGACTCGGTATATATATTATATAGTGTGAGTTAGCATTGAAGTCACATTGTCGTTGACTTTAGATCATGTTAGCTTCACTATTACAGGTTTACACATTCGTCTAGGAGATTGTACTGTCCTATTATTCCACATTCTTCTACCAAATATATAGTGGTTAAAGGGCGCAATACCGGCTCCTACTGATGAGTCGCCAGTAAGCACGAAACGAATGTGCATGAGATTATACTTTCCGTTCATGCTGCCTTTGGTTTATCCTTCTGGTCACAACTGAACTAATTTGTTACTAGGTTCGCAAAACCTAATACATACTTGCATATATATTAGTTCTTCGCAACAAACAGTATTTAACTGTAATATATTGAATTGAATGATGTCATGCTTACCGCGAAATGTGATAACTGATATCGATGAAGGCCAGAGTGTATGGTTTAACTGGAGTAACAGGTGTTCGGAAATTGTTGTAATTCTCAATTTGGGTGAACTTTAGCATAAATTTATATCCATCAGGTTGGTATCATGTACCGACTCGGAAACCATAGTTTTAGTATCCGGTACTCATCGATTTCAAAAAGGTATCAGTTACTAACACAATAGCCATAGTGTTAGTATCCTTTACAGACTCGGTATATATATTATATAGTGTGAGTTAGCATTGAAGTCGCATTGTCGTTGACTTTAGATTATGTTAGCTTCACTATTACAGGTTTACACATTCGTCTAGGAGATTGTACCGTCCTATTATTCCACATTCTTCTACCAAATATATAGTGGTTAAAGGGCGTAATACCGGCTCCTACTGATGAGTCGCCAGTAAGCACGAAACGAATGTGCATGAGATTATACTTTCCGTTCATGCTGCCTTTGGTTTATCCTTCTGGTCACAGCTGAACTAATTTGTTACTAGGTTCGCAAAACCTAATACATACTTACAGAAAGAAACATGTTGCGCATATATTTGAAACTGTTTTGCCATCAATATCTTCATTGTAGTTTAATCTATCAAGACGGAAAAAATATATATATCTCGCTCGAATCAGCTTTTCTACGCATGTTGATTTCCAGTTTACAGCTTTTATCCGATCTTTTGGTTTTCTATTTTTTAATGATAACTAAGTAAGATTGAAACATATCTGGACGAGAGGCTGAAGGTGCATATCACATGGAATTACTTTATTCGTGAAACAAAGCAACTTAACTAACACCGTTAACCTTGTTCTCTATTAATCGACGTCTGTTTATGTGGTTTAAATAAATTTAGTGGACGATGACAATGGTTATGCGTGAGAGTGCGTAGAAGCTGTCGAGTCAACATTTATGTTTAAAAACAGTAAACACGAGACCACTTCTAATATTAATCTTACTAATACTACACCACATTACACTAGCATAATAATGCGATAATTGACTGCTACAAAACACGGAATTCATAGTTATATGCAGGCCACAAATGAACATTAAGTCACCAATTTATAGTGTGGGATTATAACTTAAGTACTGTTTGTTGCGGATTATAACTGTTTGTCCGAACTCTCTTCACTGGCCTGTCTTGTAGGAGATGCTTTAACCACGCTCAAACGCCAGCAGTATATCAGTACGAGTCATAAACGTATACACACCACACCTAATTTAAAGTCCAGTCCTGCGTACGCGGGTAATAGCTGTACACGGGCAGTTACACAAAGATCCGATTGATCACAATTTCCAAATTTGTTTTGTCTTTGATCGGGTTGACTTGTTCTTCGTTCAACTGGAAATGCGGTTCTATCACATCTTTGTTTACTGGCGACGTTTCGGTGCCTACTTTCCAGCACCATCCTCAGGCAACACAGTACAACAATAGCAGATTTGACCACATTTGCTTAAATCTGCTATTGTGATTATTGTACTGTGTTGCCTGAGGATGGTGCTGGAAAGTAGGCACCGAAACGTCGCCAGTAAACAAAGATGTGATAGTACCACATTTCCCGTTGAACGAATAAAAAGTCCACCCGATCAAGGACAAAACAAAATTGGAAATTGTGATCAATCGGATCTTTGTGTAACTGCCCGTGTACAGCTATTACCCGCGTACGCAAAACGCGGCATTGGAATATATGAAGCTAACACACCGCAAAAAAATTCAAAAAATACTAAAGTCCAGTCGTCAGTGATAGATACACGAAACCAATGTGAGTGCGATATGCAGTTCAGCTTAGTGAAATATAATATACATATTTGGCCTGATAAGTCGGAATTTCGTTGTGCTCTGATGACGACCAAAGAAGTTGGAAATACGTTTTTGCGTGTTAATTACGCGATTTTTTTTAACGATGCACCTTGTATAAAATAATAGATTGATGTTTTTGATTTGGAGTCTTTTTCTTGGAGTTGTATGATTTATGATTTTTCAGTAATTTAAAGCCATGTTTCTGCATGGTAAATCTTTTATATATAAATATGTTCTCTTCATTTTCTTACTTGTATTCATGTGTCTGTTTGTCTGTTTAGTGATTTCACGCTTTATGAAGTGCGACAATTGCCAACAGCTATACACACTTATCGACAAATCAGCTCTGAAGGCATTTACCGCAGCTGAGGAAAGCAAGCCACCTCCACCACCATACCCGAAACAGGTTAATTTACTTTTGATTAATTTTCTTGCTCTTATTATAAGAACAGAAGCATTGGGAAGAAATGGTGCGTGCATAGCACTGAACTGTGTCTGTTTATATATATATATATATATATATATATATATATATATATATATATATATATATATGTGTGTGTGTGTGTGTGTGTGTGTGTGAGAGAGAGAGAGAGAGAGAGAGTACGAGGAACCGTAATTCATTGAATAAAAATTATTAATAAATATTTCGTACTTATTGGGATCTTATCACATATTGGTCAGAATTCGCGACGGACAGGGCTCGAATCTGAGAACGTATGCTTCGGAATCTAGTGCTCTAACCACTGAGCCACTAAGGTTCGAGCCCTGTCCGCGGCAAATTCTAGCTAGTATGTGATGGGTTCCCAATAAGGACAGAAACCGGTCTACTGGATGAATTTCCTTTTCTACGCTATAAAATTCTTATTTTATACTGACAAATGTGTGTATTTAATTGGTCAGGTGTTTATATCAAGATCGCAACCTTGATTATAGTAAATGCATTAAAAATATTTGCATTACTGATGAGTAAATTGCTATTTAAACTTCAGACAATTAAATGAAATTTGGTTGTCCGGGTTGGGATAACAATTACTTTAAATCAAGGTTGCCATCTAAATGCAAACACCGGTCTCATTATCTACATAAATTTGTCAATATAAACTAAGCGTTCTATTGAGAACCTATCATGTACCTACCATAATTTGCCATCTACAGAGCTCGAACCTTGGCACTTCTGCTTCGGAATCTTGTTTTCTGACCCCTGAGCCACCCTGCCACACACTACACACAATTTTCAGTTATATAATTGCTATTGTTACTCGGCTAGCCTTTCCTTTATGTGGAGCCCTTATGACATACTTTTTGAGCTTAATTTACAATGCACCATTTCAGTCTGTCGTTATATGACAGACATCACGCTACATGGAAAAGAGGTATTTAATTGAACATTTATATAATCAAACGAAAGTCCGTTGCGTGGGCTGTGATAGAAATGATTTAAATCAAGTTTTCCATCTGGATTCAAAATACGTACATTATACAATACTTTGTTTATACTGACAAATGCATGTAGATAATGGAACAGGTATTTACATCAAGATTGAACCTTGATTTAAATACCAAGAAATTTGATTTGCTTGACAGATTGAGCAACTAGTATTTGGTAGGGAAAATTAACGAACCATGTATTTAATGGACAACGGTTTGACCATTTTCGTACAAACTTGTTCGATTCATCATTTTCGTCATAATAAATAGCATTAAACGAGAATGATATATTTATGCTTTGTTTTCGCAAAACCATAACAATAATATTTGCACACGAGATGTAAAAGAGCGTTAAGTGGATAATTCCTCATATATATATATATATATATATATATATATATATATATATATATATATATAAACCAATCCCATTATATTTAATTCAAGCTTGCAAATTTGATTTAAATAATTGTTACCACCATCCGCGCAATCAATTATTGTTTAATTGATTTGTTCATCTATATATACATATATATATATATATATATATATATATATATACATATATATTAGGAGATTGTACCGTCCTATTATTCCACATTCTTCTACCAAATATATAGTGGTTAAAGGGCGTAATACCGGCTCCTACTGATGAGTCGCCAGTAAGCACGAAACGAATGTGCATGAGATTATACTTTCCGTTCATGCTGCCTTTGGTTTATCCTTCTGGTCACAACTGAACTAATTTGTTACTAGGTTCGCAAAACCTAATACATACTTGCATATATATTAGCTCTTCGCGACAAACAGTATTTAACTGTAATATATTGAATTGAATGATGTCATGCTTACCGCGAAATGTGATAACTGATATCGATGAAGGCCAGAGTGTATGGTTTAACTGGAGTAACAGGTGTTCGGAAATTGTTGTAATTCTCAATTTGGGTGAACTTTAGCATAAATTTATATCCATCAGGTTGGTATCATGTACCGACTCGGAAACCATAGTGTTAGTATCCGGTACTCATCGATTTCAAAAAAGGTATCAGTTACTAACACAATAGCCATAGTGTTAGTATCCTTTACAGACTCGGTATATATATTATATAGTGTGAGTTAGCATTGAAGTCGCATTGTCGTTGACTTTAGATTATGTTAGCTTCACTATTACAGGTTTACACATTCGTCTAGGAGATTGTACCGTCCTATTATTCCACATTCTTCTACCAAATATATAGTGGTTAAATACTTAGCGGTGCTTCTTTCATGTTTATAATATCAAGTGCAAGTGATACATACGTAGGTGGTTATATAAATGAAGTTTTATTTTTCTCCAAATGAGGCTTAAAAGTTCTTGAAGCTATATGAGCGAACGTATTAGGCATTTCCTCTGAACATTTCATGGGCTGGAAAATGGTGCTTGAAATCCAATTTAAGCATGCTTTACGAATACTTATCCATTATTAAGATATAAGCAACGTCGTCATGTTGTTCAAAGTTTTCCTTGAGCTCCTCCTTGCTGACATCACTTGTGTTAACAACAGTCAACGCAAACATCTGGTGGATCGTACTTCCTCATGACAGAAATGAACGTTTATCTTTTGGATCCGTGAATAAGTTGCTGCTTTTACTGGCAAAGGTTCGCCATTTTCAGACTGGGGATTCCTTTGGTTTCGGACTATACCTAGACTGAAACATCAATGCTTTTTTCTTCAATAAAATTAATCAGCGATTTTTTCGTTTCTGTTTTTGTCTACCTAAGATTCACTCGTACTTGAACCTGCATGTTGTTGGTCAAGAACGTGCAAAACGAATTCTTGCCGTACAAGTTTATGCTCACTTCAATCGTATCTACCATCATCAGATGACATTGAAGACGGATGCTCAAACTACGGGATCTAGTAAGTGCTTTATAAATAATCAAGTTAAAAGTTAGCTTTCTTCCTATCAGGAGTAGATCGGCCTTACCCTTGACGATAGGCGAGCCTTAGCTGGTCGTAAAGTCCATCCCCTCCTCAACGTGGTACGACGGTGTCAACCATGTCTCGATGGCCGATCGTACATGGGCTAACGGGGCTATGGCGGTGGTGTCACCAGGGCGTGGTGGATTTCCGACCGGCAATCGGATCTCCTATAAAATACCACATGAGCCCGACGACGGCACCATGACTCGGCGTGTGTTCCCCGCCACAAAAGGGTTCAACAGCCACAGGATTACATGGACTCCTGGACAGTACCCCGTACTTCCGAATGGCGAATGAGCTCTCAACAGCCACCGGCAACCATGCAACTTACTGCTGCCTTGCAGACTGCGCTTGGATGTGCAAAGGCTAGAGGTGCGTCCTCGATCAAATAGCCGAGTGGTGAGGGGACACCACTTGTACCAAATTCCCAAGAAACTCCATGAAATCAATGGAGCCGGCCTATCCTCCAAAAGGAGTCAGCCGCAGTAAAGTAAAAGTACTTAGCTGGTCTTACCGTCAATGGTGGCAGGCATCATATTGATATTTTGATTGTGTCGTCTTCCCATTTTATGTAAAACCTCGAGCTTGTGTAACAGTGCAGTAATCCTTAGTTCAAATTGAGTTGTATGCAAATGACATGAAGCGGACTTCTGAAGGAAACTGGCCAATGGCGATTCACAATCCGGTTCCTCGGGCAGATGGTTTTCGTCAGCGTTGATGCGAAAACTTCAGAATGCAAATAGTCCATTCTATAAATATTCGACTCAGTGTTATTTTGTTGCTTTCATATAACTATTGTCGCATTGAAGCATAAATTATTGTGTTTTTGTGATGATGGGGGTGGTGATGGTGATGAAAATGTGGCATCGCATTCGGTTTGCTACTGTCATTGAAAACTAGCTAATGGGAATCAAACGAAATACTTTGTTTCCCAAGTTTCACTTATTTCTTTGTTTTTTTTAGTATTTCATTTTCTTTTGACTAAAACGCCATCTAGTCGACTTTTCAGTATTCACTATCACGTTTTTATCGAACATTCGACTCACCTATTATGCACATAAAAGGAGACCTACGGTTCTTTCTTTAAATCAAATTTGCGAGCTTGAAGTAAACACCAATCCCATTTTATTTAACCAGTCGTCGAGCAACATAACGATACTACCGACTGGCGGTATTTTTAAAGATGCTAGAAATCGCCCTTTTCTCTCTTCTCTTAGTATTAAAGCTCACACCACATGCAAGTCAAAAGGGAAACTTTCCAGTGTTAGGAAAGTAGCATTGACGTCGTGTAACAATGTTAAAAACTTATCATCTGGTTTGAAGCAATTTTTAAAAGTTATGCTTATCTATGATGTTACATAATGTTGACTATAAAATGATGTCAAATTTTGAGGTCGCTAACTCGAAATTTATTTCGTGAACGGAGCACGATCAAAATGTCCTGGCATATTAATTTGTACTAAATATTTATGTTTGGCACTGAATTATAATTTGTAATGCATTTTAGGTGGAATCTTTATGCATCCACATCTTCAGAACACAACTGCACAAAAACCCTTTTTCAGCGGGCTAGCAACACCCGGCTTTACGAATGGTGGTAGTTCACACAATTCTCCTGGCGATGCTCCTTTTATACCTGGATTTACTGTGCGTCCTGGTTCGCATCCCACCAGCCCATCTCCTAATTCATCGAATCATGAGGAATTGGCCCCATCTGCCTCAGGACTTCATGGATTATCAGAAAAACAACGCACTGCAAAGGAACAGAGTCTTTCAGGTACGGAGCCAGTGGTGTCAATTCTTAACACCAAATGAATTTGTGCACATTATGCATCAAATAGGGAATCAAGGAATTAAAAATTTTAACGAGATCTGTTGCCCTAAAGGCTTTAACTTATTTATTTGATATATTTAATCGTCTAGAAAGCAAATAGTCCTGTTTCAGTCGATTCAGCCCATAGCTGTCATCCCTTTCTGTTCTATGCACTCGATGTACCCACAGTGGGTTCCGGCAGGCATTATTAGCCATACCTATATACTGGATCATTTTTGCAGTTAAGCTTCTACAGATTTCTCCCATTAAAATGACTTGGCTAATGAATGTACTGTGCGATGTGATCAGATGACTGACATCAAGATCAGTATTTTCTGACCACGAGGTTGTTTCTGTACCATTTCTGCGTTCCTAGTTATCCGTTGAAGTGGCCTCAACAGCCTGGCGCGAAGAATGAATAAGCTGTCTTAAGGAGTACTCAAAACAACACAATCAACATTCAGTAACGAATTCTTTAAATCATGATTGCGAGCTTGAAGTAAACACCAATCCCATTGTATTTAACCAGTCACTGAACAACATAACAAAACTACCGCCAGTTCAATGACTGGTTAAATACAATGGGATTGGTGTTTAACACCACCTGCAGAATCAAGTATTGCTTAATTCAGTAACAAAGTTCGATGGCGATGGTACATGGAAGTAAGGCCGAATAGAACTGGTCGGATCTTGAACTTTAATCCTGATTTGTGCCTCGTGACGATGGGCTGACAGTGACCTAAATCACACCATGCCAGTATTCCCATTTAAAAGTTGCTCAGTCGTTGGCCGCTATAGTCAGTCATCTTCCAAGTCTCCGCGGCATAGAGGAGATTCGACAGTAAACTTAAGTTAAAGAATTGGTGCTTAGTGAAATAAAAGAATGTTTCCAAATTGTTTCGTATAGCTTAAAAAATGCGGCTTGAATGAGGTTACTATGTCAACAGATTGCAGGGTGCGGTTGACCAAGATTTCAGGCACAGAATTAAAAGAAATTGACCATGGACGTCTTTAAATTGTTTAACTTCAAACTGTGTCGGATAGACATTTCATGAGCTCCTTTCTTTTTCTCATGAGCGCGTCTTCCTTTTCCACCAAAAGAACAGCATAGAAATATTTTCACCACCGATCTTCACTACATCGAAATTATTATTAAGTAGGAGTTTAATGACACATCTTTTAAAAAATACCTGTTCCATTCGAGAAAAATGTTTAGATGGACAATTGCTAGTGTGAATAAATGCCAGCGAATCATTATTGCAGGATTCAAACAGTCGCGCAATTTTTCCTGTAACGCAATAAATGAGCACGTATCGCCCCGACATCTTGCGTGATACAAGTCCAAAGTGTATGAGTAGCCTAGAAAAAGTCTGATGGTGGAAGTCTTATACCAGTGGAACAAAGATTGCTACGGATTGCATGAATTTTGTCTACGAATCCCGTTGCATGTAGAGGACGTACCTGGATTTATCTGATCCGCTTATTTCGCAATCTGGGGATAATATCAGTGATCGTTTTGATGTAATACGCAACAAACTGATATCAGAATAGCTGTCAGATATGCTAGTGTAATCTGTTTAGTGGATTGGCATAATCCAACTTATTTGGTATGGATTCTTCTCCGAATTGCGGCAATGATCTTACAGACGTTTCTTAAGCTCTATTCCGTAGAACTAAAAAATTTGAAATGGAGTACATTTGTTCCAATGCTTTTGCGTTCCCTCGAGACCGCAAGTCTCTGCCGCTTCAGCAAAATGAAGAATCACGATGTCTATCTTGTTGCACTGCCGAGGGGTCACTTTATCGCTAATTACCCCAATTGCAATATGCAGCAAATTGAACATTTTGTAGAAGCGGTTGGCGAGCTGCGCTGCAGAAACGGATGGCACCTGTTTTCACTTGGCCAAATGACCACTGCTAACACGTGAGATCTGAGATTATTATTCGACGAGTTTGGTATCATAGGCTGATTAACGATTCACATTTTTTGAAGAAATTTCTGAATCAATATCTGTGTACGCGCTATATTTGAGTTAATTGTCATGCCCTAGAACTCAGCCAGTCGCTCAATAAGTAAACTCTTCACAGAACTTTTATTCACTGCTAATTTAAATTCACTATCAGTTTAAACCTGTAACTAAGCTTGCTAGTAGATGCTGGAAAATGTTTTTTAATGCCGTCGAATGCATCACGTGTGGTTATTTCCCTTCATAATTGTCGTTTAAATTAGCTTGTAGTTAAATATTGCGAGGTATATTTTTGTCAATCTTACGTGGTAGATAAGTGGCTTACTGTAGGTCAATTGTATTAATGTTTACCAGTTAATAATAAAATTTAAAAAGTCCTACACTGCCTTTTATACGGCATTGCAGAATGCACGTTGAAAATACTACAACTGTTTATTCGAAAAAAAATTAATTGTATCTGGAATTGCTTCTTTTCAGTATGCTGCATGTATTGCTCTGAGTAGGTTGTATAATCTGTCGAATTTAGCTCTAAATTGTGATTACTGGCAAATCATGAGATTCGTGTGTTTTTTTTATTGTTGTGTTATTCACATTTTACATGTGCAAGCAGGTTTTTGTCTGTTAGTGTATTAATTTGTTTCGATATGTTTATTGGTGAATCAAGAAATCTTCAATCTGCTGACTAAATCACGCTATTCTAATGCCAACCTCAGTGAACTTTCATCGCCGACAGAAAGCCGCCAAACACCATCCTTTGAGGCAACTACCTCTTCGATTTCATCACGAAGTCGCTCTGCTTCACCTCCTTTCCGAAATCATGACGTTAGTCGTAGTGTAGATCGTAGCGCTACAGACAACTCTTCAGTTCATCACTCTTCTTCTGATGGTGGTGCAAAAAGTGATACCACGGCCATTGCGCCAGAGCTCTCTGATGTTTTGTCTGCAAAACGAAACACCACCATCGATCGGATTGACAGCGGCGTAGTCGACAAACTGCCAGAGTCAGATATTGATAGTGAAAAACCTAAATCATATAGTGATGACAGAAATGTATTTGATGCTCACTCGTCTGACGGCCAGAAGCGGAGTGATAATCAGGAGGCAAGATCAGGTTGGCGGCAGACCGGAAACACGTCAACTGATAACGCTGGTTTTTCAGGGCTTAATCGCTTAAATGGTGTAGGGATGTCGTCCAGCCCAGTTGCCGATAATTCCCCTCTTAGGCTGGAGAAGAGCAACATCATTATGCTTGGCCCGACTGGATCAGGTATGAAAATTATCGTTTTCAAATATAAATTTACTTTTCTCATTAAAAGGTAGTTTTGTCGGCTTTTCGGATGTGATACATTGCTTCAACTTGTTCATGCAAAACTAGCAACTTTTGTCAAACCGAATTTTACATCTCCGTTTGCCGAATTCGTCATTGTACTATGGTCACATTGGCACCCAATCACTTCAAATTAGACATTTCCACGCCCTGCATGTATTTAGTGAGTTTCATGTTGACATCGCCATTCGAGCCATGCAGTACAGATATGAATTCCAGTACCAAAGAGAAGGGAAAATTTACTGGAAGTAGCAAATAGTGACAAGTGGATTTATTTCTGACATCATTAGGATGCACTGATGAGAAAATCTTTACTGCTAAATATTTTTGTGCCTCTTTCAACATTGCAGTTCACACTGCATTTTAAAGCTGGAATGCCGCTTTATCGCAATGATAATAGTGTGTAGTAAAGCAACACAGAAATTAAAATTGAAATATAGCATTTCAAGAAAGCTGCACAGAATCAAGTTAGTGCTCGTAAAGACGTTTTTCTTGCGACAAGAACTACCACAGTTTTAACAATAGGCAATACTGAAACTGTTTCGTATAAATAGTAGAACTAATATTATTAACAACAACATTAATATAAAAAAAGTAATAGTATCATTACTACTACTAATAATAATAATAATTACTAAATATTTGTTGTGATTGATAGTTTTTATGACATAACACCAGGTTAATTGGTGTTTTTAGTATGTTATCAGCATTTTCATTGAAGTAACATACGATAAAGACCATTTTTCTTTATACAAAGAAATTATGCTAACACAGATGATTCTGCTAATAGATGTGTTCACTTTTAATTTTAACACGCTCTTGAGAAAATATAGATCAAGGCGAGTAATACTGCCACCTGTTAAATAACAGAGTGAAATTCTCGCTACTATTCGCTCGATAGAATACCAGAGACGTTCACCAGTTTTTAGTTGGTTTTGCGAATGATATTAGTCCTTAAGAAACGGCCGACACTTTTCTAAAAAAATTAAGCCAACGCATGTTCTCTGAACTGCTCATCCAGTTACAATTGTAGCCAGGCATATCAACTTTTTAAGAAATGCATAGAGAAGAATTCAATATCGTACGATCCTTCTATTTGACACCGACAGAGTACTCCTGGAAAATAAAGGCTAGTGCACTGCTCTTACTGATGATGCAGCTTGAGAATAGGTCTAAATACCTTAATTTGACAGACATTACATTAGCCGTCCAAATTTTTCTGAGGCTGGCCTGGCTCATAAATCTTAATCTTCTTATATTCTAATAAGAATGATGATTGAAAAAAATTGTAGCTACACTAAGGTAACCGATATCAAGATAGTTAACTGGAATGGTATGGTTATTTGCATTGTCGATTGGTGTCACAATGAAATAGTTTTGCTTGATTCGAACGAATTCCTGTCTCCAAACCACGCCTGTACATGCATGGTTAAGCCTCTCATTCTTCGAATGAAGATTTCGTATTTATCATGTGCTTTTTTCTTCTATTAGTTATTATTTCTCCAGAATCCTCACATAACAGGAGATTGTGGTTAACTTATCTGTATTTCAATCTTCCGTTGAGCGATATGGTCGAAGCTTCAATTCGTCGTTTCTAGGCTATAAGCGGCTAGTTAACGTACATTTTGCTTTGTTTGTTAATTGTGAATTTGACGTTGATATTTTGAGCTCTTATATATGTGATGCTGTCTTTTTCAGGTGATTATTGTTGCTCAGGGATCATCTCGAAGCAAAAATTTATGGTAAATTATTGTTTCTATCTTCTGTTGTGTGATCGGGATGAGGTTTCCATTTATTCTCAATGTATTCATCTAGATTGTTCATTTGTAGTCTATTAGTGTGTGATTGCAATGTTGATTTTGACATTGGGAGCTTTTGTGTTTGTTGTGCGATCTTTTCTTCTAGTTATTATTAGTGCTCATGATTTTCTCGCAAAAGGAGATTATTTTCAACCTTCCTGTCTCTTCTTTCTGTTGTGCGAGCTGAACTAGGATTCAATTTATTCGGGATGCCTTTATCTTTTTCATTCGTAGCATTTTCTTCAAATACTCTAACGTTTTTCGAGCTTGTGTTAGGAGCGGCTGTCTAAGCTTTTTTAAAGGCTTCCCTTGTAAGTTTTGTGAAACGCTGCTTCTGAAATGAATAGTTAGATTTGAAATATGCAGAACATCTATTTCCGGATATGAATTTATGAATAAATGTACGCACATACTAAGATATGAATATGCAGAATGCCCCGAGAGCACATTACGTTTTTAAACATTGAATATTAAGCTTTCCTTGGACTATTCGAGGTATATTTAAAGCAATGTCTGGTATGATGTGTTATGTGATTTTATGATTCTTTGGGCTATACTAGTGGAGCCAATGCGCTGTGACGGTTTCTCAGGCAAATAGAGAGATTTAGTACTATCCCAACTAGAAATGGGCTACCTAGTGTTCTATTACAGCTCACATATAACCATGAACAGTACGGACGAATGACCAATAGCCATATAAATTTCTGGTATGCCAACCGGGCTTTAGCTAGTCATTTCAGGATTGGCAGCATGGGCCTTGCTGGCTCTAATGGTACAGAGCCACCATCCCGTTTCATAGGAAGCCTCCAGTTTGGTCTAACTATGCAGTCAAATGTATAGTGGCGGAATGAAAGCAAGCGTACCAGACGCAAAGAGCAAGTTTCGGCTTCTTGATGAAACTTTGATTACTGGAATCCTGACAGATAATGCTCATCATTCGAGGTTGGCAGACTATCTAAGAGAAAGAAATTTTTTTTATTTAAACCATCCAAAGTAGGATTCGGCGACTTGGTGTTTTTTTTAGCTTACATATAACTATGAACTGTACGAACAATAACGAATTCATGCTGCATTGACCATCGTGCAGAGTAAAAAGAGTAGCCTTATCTGATGAGTTCTGCAGGATGGATAAGAGACATCAGGCTATTACAACCATCTTATTCTCCGATTCTGCCTCTTTTCCTTCTCCTTCATCTTCTGAATCTAGCAATAACGCTCTTTTAGATGCTTTGGATATGGTGAGTGTTGATCATATCATTGAACCCACCATCGGATTGCCAGATGTCGAGAATAGTACAAGTAGACTATCACTCAATAAAACTTGGTTAGACTTCAACTTCAGTGCATTTTTGCGGACTTTGAAACTAGCTGAATAAAAAGAATTTCTCGTATGCACGTTAGAAAAATTATAAATTAATGTATGTTTACAGGATATTACGAGCATTACAGAACTGGTCGCACCATCCTTATCATAGCGTTATTGGCTTCGAACTTCTGGTTTCTTGGAGTTATCTCAAGTCAGTAAATGAAGCCTCAGTATTGTCCTCAGTTTAGGAGGCTAATCTTTTTTAACTGAATGGATCCCTGTAAACAACCGACTTTGTGCGGCACGCTTAAACACATCTAAAATAAATGCCGGATACCTTAATCAACTTTGACACTTCGTACCTGCATATGCTCACATTGGTTGCAGCACAGACGACAGCCAGGACGCTTTTTACTCCGACCTATGATCTTTGTTAAGTAGAGCAAGGAGTTCAGATATTATCTTGATTATAGGTGATATGAACGTTCAAGTTGGGCGATTAAGTAACGCAGAATTTCATTGAGGTATAAAATACATGTTAAGCTCGATGGGCGATGATAATTGTGTGCGACAGTTAAATATCTGCGCGGAACATAGATTATACTAAAACAGCACAAACTTCAGACGTAGGCTAAGATGTTGCACCCTATATCATCCTGGAGCACCCTGACAGCGGTGTTCTCTAATAAATCATATAGCAATTAGTTATAGATGGCGCGGCTGATGAGGTGCGTATGATAAGCGCGAAAGCTAGAGTAGCTTTCTCTAACCTTCGGCATTTATGAAGAGACGCGACTATTTCACTCCTCCTTAAAAGTCGTGGTTGCAATATACATATGTACGCGAAGTTTTATTATACACTAATGAGACGGCTCCTTAGAGGTGATGATTTTAGACACGCTCAGGTAATCGACGACCGTTGTTGTAGAAGCATAACACATATAGGTTACCAACAACGAATAACCAATGCTGACAACTTTAGGCATACTTTTGGATCGGCCAACAAATGCTCCTCGTTAGAAAAGCATGTCTTCATCAACTGTGTTGGCTCCGTCTCGTTTTGTGTATTCCCTTTGTTCAAATGTTCAATAGAGCATTATTCTCTCACCCATCGCCAGATTTTCGTAAGAAGCAAGGTGGACAAATTCTGATATGGAAGAATCGGTTTAAGTCAACTACATCAAATTGGGCAGTATGGGACCCTCTTGTCTGTCAAGTGAAGGTCTACGCGAGCATCATACTTCTTTGTTGGAAACCTTTTGCGATATGGCATCGAGTCGAGCTCAGTGGCAATCTTTTTACAGTTTTCTTGGAAAATCATTTTCGTAACTTTCATTTCTTAGTTGAGCAGCGTCGGCTGCTAAATTCGATTGTTTTCGCAGTGAAAACCTCAAGGAAGTTGTGTTGACGATGTTGCCTCGCCTTAAAGCTGACTTGGTCATATTGGTATTGCATAGAAGTAGTTTGTCTCATTTCTATGTGTTATCTAGGTAAATATACTCATAGTAACTAGGCCTTTCTCCTTATTAATCCCTTTCTAACAGTTTCTGTGCCTAAATTTTTATATCTGTTATTATTTTCATTTTAAAAATATTTTTCATTTTCTCGTTATTTTTATTTTGGTTATATGCTTGTGAAACTTTAGTTACTAATGTTTTTTATTGTTGTGCATGAGGAGGATGATGATGCTGATAACTATTAAAAATATCACTACTACTACTACTATTATCGTCACCACCACTACTGTTACTCCTATTACTACTACTGCTAATAAAATAATACTATAAATAATAATATTGAGTAAAATATAACTACTCCTACGACTAATACTACTCTACTACTACTACTACTAATACTACAACTTCGACTGATACTAATACTACTAACAATAATATCAATAGTAATAATATAACTTATGGTAATTAATATACTACTAATACTACCACTATTAAGACTAATACTATTACTACTTATAATAATTTGAAGTCAATAATACTGATTACTTTGTTTATGATCCAGTATTTGCTTTGTATTAACAGATTTCTGGACGCCGCTTTTTTCACTCACAGTTCTACGTTTTCATTATTCACTTTAAATACTGTTTTTTTGCGGAAAAACTAATATACATGCAATTGCGTATTGGGTGTTGCGCACGTAGTAAAAAAATTAGTTGAACTAGATCGAGAAAGATAAAGCAAAGCATGCACGAAAAGTATAATTTTTCATGTTGTCCGCCCATGATAACACGAAACAAGGATGCAAATAAATTTATTTATAACATTTTCATAGAACCGTAACACAATCTGATCATTTGCGCTTCATGTCAACATGTATGTGCTATCTACATTCCAAACTATAGCTTTTATTGAATCACACGTTTTGCGCTCGCACCTCTGTAGTCCTAGGATAAAGGTAAGGTCTTTTAAATAACCTTGTACATAATGAATCTTTTTTCTCTAGGAGTTTGCTACAGTCTGATTTATATTTGTTTTTGAAGTCTAGCTGATACTCGTTTAATGTAAATGTTGTATCTATCCCATTGCAATAACTCTTAACCACTGCCTTGGGCTAAAAGCTGTAAAAATTTAAATAATTTTTTTCTTCACGTTTTGTTACTCTTGGTATACGCCGAGTGTTATCCCAGGCATAATGCAAGCATTTTCTATTATGATAAATTATTACAGTCTCCTTTTGATGAAACGAGATGAAAACGGTGTCGCAATACTTGTCATTGCGCATAATATTCTAGTGTCAACGTTGCTCTAGTAGTGTGAATAGGTTTTCTTGTATTTATTTCAACGAGACGGCTTTTATTTCGCTTATTTCGAAATCAAATTGTGTAAGAATGCGTGCTGTTGGTATTTGTTTTCCGACAAGTTTTCTTTCTCTAGTAAAATCATAGTACATAATGATTAAAAGGCGTCCTGGAGGCACGTGGATAGACAAAAAAAATATTTCTTTGGTGGGACAATGTTTCCTTAAGCAGCGCAACTTCTTTTTATGATGAATGCGATAATATTTTATTTTTTACGCTATTTACCAATTTTTCTTCTGATGTTTGAAGCTCGATTTTCCGAGACCATCATCTGAGTTGGTTTCATAATCGAACACATTGGCAACACAGAAGACAAATACATAAAGTTGTTACATTTTTATGCACATCTTTTTATAGCCCATATAAATATAATTAATTAATTTCTTAACACGATTTAAACAATTTTTCTATTCAGTCACCATATGTACGTACACATAAGCACTGCAGATAGATATTCCTAGATCCATCTATTGGTAAATAGATGCGTAACGGAGTAGCACTAGTTCTCGAAGTTTATCAGTTAAACATAGCTATGAAGGCAATTGTCAAATCTTTTTAGACGTGTCATGTCGTTAAATGATTTATATTAATGTAACGAACGCATATGTAAACTTAAAAACTCTCTTCGTTTACTTACGCGTAAACCAATATCAGCTAATATACAACGATCGTAAATTCCGGTAATTTATTAAATTGATTCCTCTAACCAAAGAGCTTTATAATGCAAAGCTGAACTCTAATCAATTCTGCCTCTCAACCGTCAACTTACAACTATTTTAATCGATTGGTATATTAATTTCGCATATTTAGATAAGCAACGGGTGTTCTGCAGTGGTTGCGATTTTCTTATTTAAAAAAAAATTAGCCTATCTGGAAAGTCATTGTTTTGATACACTTTACAAGTTCATTATCTCCAAAACTACTTTGTTGATGCCCTTTACAGGCTCGGTATTTATTATATATAAAGAGTTGCACAAGATTTTTTTATGACGTTAACTTCATCACTGCCTGAATGCGTATTCGTTTAAGAGATTGTTCTGCCCAATCGTCCCACATTACTTGACTAAATATGTAGTTGTTATAAGGCGTAGTGTCGGTTCTTACTGATGTGTCTCCAGTAAACACGGATCGCGTGTGTACATTAGTTTATACCTTTCGTTAATGCTGACCTTGGTTTATTCTTCTGGTATTATTTGAAATAATTTGTTGCTAGTTATGCAACACAATACACAATGCATGTATATTAATTCTCAGCAACAAGCGATTTGTAAATAAGTTCTAAACAAAGAGTAAATTTTTATTGTTACAATATATCATGTTTTAGCATTATTGGATCATTCTTCATTAGTGAGCCACTGTAAAAGCGATTCCTGAATCAGGAAAGATCTGCGGGAATCTAGGTACGGAGAGAGCCCATCAGGAGCCTAATTCTAACTTGTTTGTTTGGGCCCTTCTGGAACCCAATGTGCGTGTGGTGTATCTAAGTTTATTCATTTAATGCTTTATTGAACAACATATTGTAGCTAGTAAAATTTTATTGTACATTACCTGGTTAGGAATGGTTTTATATCAATATTTGGGTCATCTGGTGTTTTTTGTAGAAAGGACGAAGTGATTATCTGTGCTGATTTCCGGAATAATTGTTATTTACTTTCTGTCAATTTAGTTTTTGCGTCGAGATTTTGTCACACTGCTGTGAGGATGGTGTGCATCAATTATATCACAAGAAATCAAATAATGGAAGATTTTAACACAACATACTTAGTATTTAATTTCATATTACAATGTTTTCAGCATCACGCTTGCTGTAGGTTTCGTTCTTTTAAATAATGTACCTGATCTGACACACCGCGTCTTAATTTATCCATTTTACAATACTATTTCAGGAAAGACTTTATTGGCACAAACTCTGGCGCAGTGTTTAAACGTACCATTCGCCATCTGCGATTGTACTACATTAACGCAAGCGGGCTACGTTGGAGAAGACATTGAATCTGTCATAGCGAAACTATTACAGGATGCTAACTATAGTGTTGAAAAAGCACAGCAGGGCATTGTTTTTCTTGACGAGGTCGACAAAATATCAAGCAAAGCTGGAGTTCTGCACTCTATTCGTGATGTTGGTGGCGAAGGTGTGCAACAGGTGTGTGTCGTTTTAAAATACCACGTTTGTTGCTTTACTCTAACTGTGGATCGTCTATTTTTATTGAAAATTTAAAAACCGGGAAAGATTTTCCCGCATTTTAGCTCCGTCTCGACGAAATTATTTTATATCCGTACAATTTTCCTGCTAACTTTATGCCGAGTAACTTAGAATACACTATGCTTATTATTTTGCACCAAGGCAATTTTAAGCAGTGGGGAACTACATAGACAAGCCAATACATCGTGGGTTATTCAATCGTTTGATTTTTTGCATAAGATCTCGAATGGTAATAGACTATTTTTAATTCTGGTGTTTAATACAGCACATCCAAGTTAGATATACTGCTATAATTGAGTCCCTAGCTAAGTTTGGCATTGGAGGCTATGTTGGTATAGCCTCGACTTCCGTTTTACTAGAGAGTAACACTGTTAAACAGGCAGTGACGTGAAAAGAGCTGGTGTTCCAGACGCGACGGACAAGTTTTGGCTGCTAAAGGGAACTCCTTTTAATGACGTTTCAAATCCTGTTAACTGTGCAAGTGATGCTTATCAACTTTGGTTGGTAAACCATTCAAAAACAGGATAACTCGGAACAAAATTCATCACCACTAAAGATGGAAGACACGGGGTTCTTTTATATACAACGTGTAACAATGAGTTGTACAATAAATAATGCAGCATAAAGTGGGTGGTCTAGCCTGTTGAATCTTGCATGGTGCATAAACAATGTCAAGACGTTTGCGATCGGCTCCTGCAATCGACGAGGATGTTTCATTTCACGCACATTGGTTGTACTGTCAATAAGATTAGGTAAAATCATGCAAGTATTTATTAGGTGTTGCGAACCTAGTAACAAATTAGTTCAGTTGTGACCAGAAGGATAAACCAAAGGCAGCATGAACGGAAAGTATAATCTCATGCACATTCGTTTCGTGCTTACTGGCGACTCATCAGTAGGAGCCGGTATTACGCCCTTTAACCACTATATATTTGGGTGAAGAATGTGGAATAATAGGAGGGTACAATCTCCTAGACAAATGTGTAAACCTGCAATAGTGAAGCTAACATCATATATAGTCTACGACAATGCGACTTCAACGCTTACTCACACTATATAATATAAATACCGAGTCTCTAAATGATACTAACACTATGGCTATTGTTTCAGTAATCGATACCAACATAATAGTACCGAAGAGGTACATGGTACTAACACTATGGTTTCCGAGCTGGTACATGGTGCCAACATGATGGATATCCATGTATGCTATAGTTCACCAAAATTGAGAATACAACTATTGATGAACACCTTTTACTCCAGTAAATCCATACACTCTGGCCTTGATCGATATCATTTATCACATTTCGCGGTAAGCATGACATCATTCAATTCAATATATAACAGTTAGATACTGTTTGTGGTGGATAGCTGATATATAAGCAAGTATGTATTAGGTGTTGCGAACCGAGTTACATATTTAAATTATGACCAAAAGAATAAGCCAAAGGCAGCAACCTAGATCTCTACATAAAACAATTTCAGCCAAGTGAGATTTATGGAAAAAGGAATCGGCCGTACAGCTCCTTGCGGTTTTTATTTTTTCATTTTATAAGCAAGATTGGACCTCGCAATTAACTCTGACAATTTAAGAAAAGAAAGTTAATTTGATGATCCTACTATAAATCTGCAAAAGAACGCCACTGATCTCGACCCGATTCAATGTCGCGCACGGTTCCCAACCGAGAACTATGATGCGCACGTGTACCGTATCCTGGGAAACTAACGGGTTCTATTCTACCGAATTTGACTGTAATTGACTTAAGCTGATCCTGTCATATCCTAATTTTCCCACCTTTTTCTTTACGCCATTCCAGAGCAGGCTCTACTGCACAATCAAATTGAAGTCACACGTAAAACTTGACTTTGCCAGCCTTATTTGTTTGCCTAATTTGGAGTACTTTTTAGCCGTTCCAAAAATACGTATACGGATGCCAACGTTGCTTATTTGTTTTTGCTAACTTGTTGGTCATTCATTATAATCAAGGTTGCTATCTTGAAATAAGCATATGACCCATTAATTACTTACATATGTCAATATAAACTTAGGATTGTATAGTGTAGAAAAGGCAATTCATCCAGTAGACTGGCTTCGTCCTTATTGGGAACTCATCGCGTACTGGTCAGAATTTGTCGCGGACAGGGCTCGAACATGGACTCTGTTACAAGTGGACTATTGTTATGCAATGCCTTATTACAGCACAGCTTGGCTGCAATATTAAAATAGAGTACACGTCAGTTTACTCTGATAAGCGATAAGATCTCTAATGCGGCAGATTAGGATGCAAAGTTTGGCCTGCGAGCTGGTATTGTAGAGCAGACAGGGCAGTGAAAGCCTGACATATATAAGGCAGTGTTTGACAAATCTGAAAGCGAAAAACTTACCTAAAATCTATATAAATGAAAGATAAACTAAACCAATATACCAATGAAGGCAAGCGTAGCGTTACTGGGCTTGCGGCCTTCCTAACTAACAATAAATAAATGACTTGAAGTTGACTTCGCCAAATAGACGTATGGACTTGTAGAGAAAATACCGGAACATTGGTTCCGGTAGCGCTGAGCACAGGCCTTCGGAAAGCAGAACATTCAAAGAGTTCCTGATCAACCGCTTCATTTCCGCTTTTATAGATTCAAGAATGTAAGCGCTTCTGGTAATCTAAGCAAAAGCTATCGCCACTATCACCACCTTTAGAACTAACGTCATCATTATAGTCATAAACCACAGCACAATATTTTCAAGCAGCAATTTGGCATGTCCTATTGCTGATAATGTTGTTATTAGTCTTCATTATTATTATTATTTATCAACTTGACGTCAAATTAGGACATTTCAATGTTTAAGAATTAGTTTTTCGACGTTGATCACAAGGTTAGTCGATAAAACCTTTTTGTGTAGGCTAGTCACTTGCTAATTTGTTTTTACAAATATGTTTATTTAGAAAAATTAAAGCACAGCCTGAATTATAACATGCCATTGTTTCGCCAGGTGTTATTTTAAATGAAATATCTTGTTCTTCATACAGTAAATTTATAAAAAAATCAAATGAGGTTAAGTTAGCTTGCTTGTACAAATTCGGCGACAGGTTACTCAGTTTAGCCAACAGTAAACCCATCTAATCGGAGTAATTTTGTTGCAAACAGGCATCCAGAAGTGATATGTAATAAAAAATGAGTTGTACACAACAACACAAGCGTAAATGAAAATGAAATGAAGCCATTCCATATTGTTTATACACATTCGTTAGCTGCTCAGCACTCTAAATAAGTTTGACTGACTGATTATTACACTTAATATTAAAGCATTTAGTCTAAATGAAACAAGAAAATAAGAAACCTCTTTCACATTAGAGGAACATATTCAGAAAAATCAATTTCTAAACCAGGAAGATTTGCAGGGATTTTAATAGTAGAAAATGAACGAAACCGCACATTACGGAAACAGAAAATTACAACGCCTTTTCTTCACCTTTAATTAGGCAAGAAATTATACATGAACTGAATATAAATTTGTGAGTTCTACATACGCCTATATTTGAGTGTTTGGAATTTTGTTCAGTTTGTTGTAATGTAAAATCTACAGGTAGTCCAACTAAATCCTCCTTTTCTTTTCTAAATTCACTATAATACACAATTGAATCAGGGGCTTTCACATATGAGCGTGGAAACTGTATTTCGCACACAAAACACACACACACACACACCACGCACGTGGTTGTAATTAATAATATAAGAAATAATATTACAATCACTCAAATGTCTCTTTCTCAAATACTTCTGGTTCTATTTTGATTTCGAGTATGTCGCCTCCTATCTAGTTATTTACTAGTAAGTTTGCAGTATTATATACAATAAATATGGATTTAAACACACGTACACGCATTTAAACACAACTTTTTCATTTAGAACTTGCAGCTTGAACGTCGCTGTTTTGCACGTGACTCTGGTTGGATCTTGTAAACTGTTTGAAATAAATTAGAAGCGGATTGGTGTATGCTTTTCAAATAATCAGTTGTGCGATTAGATTGAGTTTTTTAGCTTTGTTAACTGAATGGATATGTTTGATGAAGAGAAAGATTTACTCGATATTCTCAGTTTTGTTTGGTTATAATTTAATAGGATCTTTTTAAATAGAACTCTACTAATTAATAACAAATATTGGCATGGTTGCGTCTATTGTAAAATATCAAATGAGTCAAATATGAGTCTGTGCTCGACTCAGTTTTATATTACAAATGAATATTATTGTTATTAATAATAATAATAATAATATTGTTACTATTATAATTAATATAAATAAAATGAGTGTTTTATTATTATTATTATTATTATTATTATTATTATGATGATGATGATGATGATGATGATGATGTTAATGATGATGATGATGATGATGATGGTGGTGGTGGTGGTGGTGATGATGATGATGATGATGATGATGATGATGATGATGATGAATATTAGTATTACTATTGTCATTACTTGTGAAGGTAGACAATTTTCAACATGTACGTATATTAGATCGCTTATTATACTAAAACCAAATTATATCGTCAATTAATATAAATATTGCTCGCCTGACATTTTAAAATTTGCTGGTTTCTTCTATGGTCAACAAAAGCTCTGGTTAGCGCTATCATCTTCAGAAAGGTTCTGCTCAATTTGTTATAATAATTGTGCAACAATCATCATAATTACTAATGTAAGTCCAGGGTCTGCGAGTATTTAAAATGATGCCTTGATGGCAGTTACCAGTGAGTAGAAGTTGTGGTGATTGATGATTGTAAGGATTTAGCTTTAAGACAAAGATCTGTCTAAACAGAAAACAGCAACGAGGCCACTTAGAAATCTAAAAAAAACAAACATTGGACCAAGTAGAATTCTGGACAAGGCAATGTCAGTGATACAGCCTCCTTGTGGCTTGCACTGCGTGGCTTCATAGCACGACCACAACTCGCATTGAAATTACCTACCAACAGAGAAGTCTGTAGACGAGAAAGTGAATCGAGTAGCATTCTGCAACAAAATTCCCACAGGGCGTGATTCGATACCGTATCACACATAGTTTCCAACTTAGAACTGCAGTCAGTACGCAGATTTCATCCAGAAAGAGGAGTCAGTTCACTCATTGTATCTGATTTCGATTGTTTTGAGCTAAGTCAAAGTTTTTTCCATTCTTGTCTTTGGCCAATCTTGACGAAATTTGGAGATAGCAAGAATATTTTATTTGTCGTCAGTGGATTTATAATTGCTAGTCAGTACTCGTATTTTTATTTAATCATAATATTAAATTGAAGTAAACAACTATAAACTAAAAAACATATTAGTGCAATCAAATAATGTATTTTTGCGGAGAACTAATATATATGCAAGTATGTATTAGGTGTTGCGAACCTAGTAACAAATTAATACAGTTGTGAACAGAAGGATAAACCAAAGGCAGCATGAACGGAAAGTATAATCTCATGCATTACAGTTACATACTGTTTGTTGCGAAGAGCTAATATATATGCAAGTATGTATTAGGTTTTGCGAACCTAGTAACAAATTAGTTCAGTTGTGACCAGAAGGATAAACCAAAGGCAGCATGAACGGAAAGTATAATCTCATGCACATTCGTTTCGTGCTTACTGGCGACTCATCAGTAGGAGCCGGTATTACGCCCTTTAACCACTATATATTCGGTAGAAGAATGTGGAATAATAGGACGGTACAATCTCCTAGACGAATGTGTAAACCTGTAATAGTGAAGCTAACATAATCTGAAGTCAACGACAATGCGACTTCAATGCTAACTCACACTATATAATATATATACCGAGTCTGTAAAGGATACTAACACTATGGCTATTGTGTTAGTAACTGATACCTTTTCTGAAATCGATGAGTACCGGATACTAACACTATGGTTTCCGAGTCGGTACATGATACCAACCTGATGGATATAAATTTATGCTAAAGTTCACCCAAATTGAGAATTACAACAATTTCCGAACACCTGTTACTCCAGTTAAACCATACACTCTGGCCTTCATCGATATCAGTTATCACATTTCGCGGTAAGCATGACATCATTCAATTCAATATATTACAGTTACATACTGTTTGTTGCGAAGAACTAATATATATGCAAGTATGTATTAGGTTTTGCGAACCTAGTAACAAATTAGTTCAGTTGTGACCAGAAGGATAAACCAAAGGCAGCATGAACGGAAAGTATAATCTCATGCACATTCGTTTCGTGCTTACTGGCGACTCATCAGTAGGAGCCGGTATTACGCCCTTTAACCACTATATATTCGGTAGAAGAATGTGGAATAATAGGACGGTACAATCTCCTAGACGAATGTGTAAACCTGTAATAGTGAAGCTAACATAATCTAAAGTCAACGACAATGCGACTTCAATGCTAACTCACACTATATAATATATATACCGAGTCTGTAAAGGATACTAACACTATGGCTATTGTGTTAGTAACTGATAAATTTTCTGAAATCGATGTTGTAATTCTCAATTTGGGTGAACTTTAGCATAAATTTATATCCATCAGGTTGGTATCATGTACCGACTCGGAAACCATAGTGTTAGTATCCGGTACTCATCGATTTCAGAAAAGGTATCAGTTACTAACACAATAGCCATAGTGTTAGTATCCTTTACAGACTCGGTATATATATTATATAGTGTGAGTTAGCATTGAAGTCGCATTTTCGTTGACTTTAGATTATGTTAGCTTCACTATTACAGGTTTACACATTCGTCTAGGAGATTGTACCGTCCTATTATTCCACATTCTTCTACCGAATATATAGTGGTTAAAGGGCGTAATACCGGCTCCTACTGATGAGTCGCCAGTAAGCACGAAACGAATGTGCATGAGATTATACTTTCCGTTCATGCTGCCTTTGGTTTATCCTTCTGGTCACAACTGAACTAATGTCATGCATATTCGTTTCGTGCTTATTGGTGCAATATTTCATGTTGTTTAATGCATATCCTTTTGCTACTTTAGACTTAGTTAATTATTTCTTTTTGCAGTAAGGCATGTCATTTTAACATGTTTGAAAATATTTATTTTTATTCGTAATCTCGATCTAAATATTAAGCTTAAATCTTCTGTCTCATGCAAGCGAATTTGACTAACGCGTTTTATCACCTAGAATCGTTTTCAATATTTTGTTTCATTATTAATTTATTTTTAAGTGTCCTTTGATTACGTCTAGTTTTGCATGTAACACATTCTTCAATAAACATGGGTGAAATCATCTCTTTACACATTAATTATTGGTTAACCAGAATATGCCATTTATGTTTCGTTTACGCAAAAGTGGTATTGATTTCTTGAGATTCAATTCATATTTTATTTCTGTTTGTATGCGTTAGATTTTGCGAAGAACTCGATTTAATGTTAAAAAACATGTTTTTAGTGGACTTTGTTGTAACCTTGTCATTGGAGTATTCGGATACACCTAAGCGGAGATCCTGCTGGTCTATTTCTTGTGCAGTTCCAGCTGTTCACCAATTTCTTCGATAGCCTGGCGAGTGGGATGTAACATGGGCCTTTTCTACTATGCCGAAACTTACACGATCGGCACTCTTTGACTAGGTTCTACGGTGATAGAAAATCAAAGGAAAGCATGATAAAAGTGGTATTGTTGAAATTTTTAGAACTGAATAAAATCAATCGACGCGCAGCTAGCAGTGATCTGAACAAACCCAATCGGTTGCTGCTATAATGGCTCACCTTCCATGACCCAGTTACATTAAAATGTTCAACGGTGTATTTTATTTAAAGATTTGGTGTTCACTGGTATAGCTGGTTTGTTTAAATTGCCAAGTGAAACTGCAGCAAACGGGATTCTTCTTGGAATGAGGTAGAAGAATTCGTTAACTACAGGCGGCAGTGTACCATTCAGTACGATCTAATGCTTCGAAACAAAAGTGGCCATAACGACCGTTTTCGATAGATTTAGCTTAAAACCTTACTGGTTGAGCCTTCAGGAGCGCAAGCAATTGATTTCTGATGTGTTTCTTTATTTTTTGGCCTCCAAAACAACGTCAGTGTATTCGAGACCATCAACTTAGTTACCACCCGGTACCAACAAAGGAACGAACTTATTAGAAAAGACGTCATTAATACTATAATTGAACATATGAGAAATGATATGTCTTTATCGAGTATTTCAGTCAATCGAAAAAGGTTTAGGAAGGTGCATTCTAGTTAGAATGAAGCTCGATTAATAATTATACTAAGTTTTCAGTAGTCGAATTTTTATTTCGTACGCCATCACTAAACAAAGGTCGCCATAACGTTTTTGGCGTGATGCCGTCGAAACCGTCTGGGTAGTGTAAAAAACGGAGCGTGTGCTGCCAATACTAGTTGCTTAATACGCGAGTGCGTTGGGGAGCGTGAATTTTGTTCATACATACCAATCCTCGTTGAAATCCTGTCATTGGCACTTCAAAAATCCTTTTGCGTGGGAATGAATTGATCCTTGCTACGGATACCACGCTATTTGGCTGGAATGCTGGATCCACCTATATGTGAAAGGGTGTCATAACGATATCCTTCCACAAAATCTTTAAATCAAGTTTGCTAGCTTGATATAAACACCTATCTCTTTGTATTTAACCAGTCGTGCAACATAGCGAAACTACCATCATTCACGTGTACTGACACGTTAGACCTTCCATGATCATCATCAAAGCACGACGGCAAACTGACTAGCAAAGGTGAAACCTCAATGCATACATTAGAAAGGAAAAAGTAAACTAGCGGCTTTAGCCTCTAGTGGTCTAGCATACTTGGACTTAACTGAAAACGCAGGTTGCACAATATATATGGAATTACAAAGATTAACGTTTTGCAGCTTGAAATAATCAGGAAAATCAGCTGTCTTCTATCATTTATTGGAAACGGGGCACCCAGTCAATTTGACCAATTTCTCAATTCTACATAAAGCAAAATCGATAAAATTATATATATATATATATATATATATATATATATATATATATATATAACGCACCCAGCCTAAACATCTAAATGTTTCATCAACACGATGTTTTAATTGACTGCTCACAAATCGCAAAATTACAGAACAATTTACTAGCATCCAGACAAGCTCAAACACCAACTAGACCAGCCTCAATAAACGTTCGATCGGATTGGCTACAAACTGAAAAAGGAAAAACATCTGTCCAATCGGCATCAATTCTATCGTTAACAGCAACAGAAATTTCACAGCAATTCGAGCATTCAACACTGCAATCCGCACTCCCTGCGCTGTTACAAAAGGGAAAGAACAAAATTGAGGAATAAGGTGAAGCGAAAGATGAAATTCGGGGGAAAACATTCGTACACGTAACAGCAAAAAAACTTCAATCTATCAGTACAAGAATGACGAGATCTCAGACATTACTCTGCAATTAAACAAACATTGATTGCGCGGGTGGTGATAACAATTCTTTAAATCAAGTTTGCGAGCTTGAATTAAACACCGATCCCATTTTATTTAACCGGTCGTTCATCAACGTTGCGAAACTAACATCAGTCGCACGTACTGACGCGTTTCGACCTTCCATGATCATCATCAGAGTAGAACGGTAAACTGACTAGCATGGTTCAAACAGCAGTGCATATGTGTGGAAAGCAAAATTAGATATGCGGCTCACACTTTAACAGGCTCGCATATATTGTACTTGACTGTAAATGCTGGCTGCAAAATTTCTATGTGGTAACGAACATTAACATCACACTGCAATACAACGAGAATGACCCCTACATGCGCACAGACGGACACACACATACGCATGTGCACTTACAAATCAGCCCAAACACGGAATAAAAATAAAACGGAACATCAGAATAGCTGCCATTCACATAAACACATGAGAACTCAGGATGTATTGAAAGATGTAAATGAAAGGATATAAATGAAAGATTTTGAAGTGAAGTTTAATATTCGCGAAATAAACGGTCATTATCGATTTTGTTTTTAAATGTGTTTTCTTTTCATAATAGTAAATATACTGTGTAATGTTCGGTGATATATACATCCTATATATTGCACGATTATTACCCAGGCATAATATTAAACAACAATAATATTCCTGTATTCATCTAAAACCGACCGCCTTTTGTAAGATTAAAGGAATAAATTTAACCGAGCTGGCAACAAGTGAAGTAGAAGAAGCTTTACAGGCCACATCGTAACCATTATTAACAGCGCCCGGAAGCACACAACTAGGTGAGCGATTAATTCGCCTGTCTACACAATTTGTGTTGTTACCAGTAGCATACAACGCAACTGATGATCAATGCTCAATGAGAAACTTCATTCGGAAAAACATTTCTACATGCGGTAGTAAAAAAAAATAAGCGAAAGCCTAAAGTAAAATTTATCTATCGATGTTTTTTTGAAAGATTGCGAAGTGCGGGTGTCACAATCATGGATACCATGATTTGCGCCGGTGGGTTATCGCTTTTCACTATCAGTTTCGCAAAGATCCGATTGATCCCCATTTTCGAGTACGCAGTCAGTTCGTCTTCGTTTTGGCTTTGTGCTGATTCGACCTCCGAACGCTTCAAAATTGTTCATACTAGCCACTGGAAATGAGGTACGATCTAATCTATCTATAGAAAAGTAAGCCGATCGCAAGCACCACTTAGGCATACAGTGGGAATGACACCTATCGGCACACCGAAACACACATTTAAATAATTACAAACTCTTGCTCAATTGCTGCAAATATATACAAATGTTACTTAAGACCGTTTCTAATTCGTTTAATCAGATATCTACTATTCACAGTCATAATTGAAAATACATCTATTTGGCATTAAGTATTCACGAAATAAATTGATCATTTATTTAAAATAAGCATACTCGATAATTTTCAATGGTGTTTTACTAAAACATTAACTATTTGTAATCGTATTATTTAAATGAAGCGATGGTGTGAAAACAACAAGGAAGCTGTATTTAAATTTTAGCTGAATGAACATTCATGTACAAACATATGTACACATACGCACACATGACGAAAATCTTTCTAATGTAAAGTCAGTTAAGGTTAAGAAATCTACCATTAAGTATAAATGAAGCCGTTTAAACTCAATTTGTCACCTGACGTAATAATTGTCAAATTTCTTGTTACGGTGTGCTTGCCGTTGAAAATGGATCAGGAAACGAAGCAAAAATGTGAGAAATGGGCGCAAAAGCCTTGTTTGCAATATATCAATTTCTTGTCGCGCAAAATGGTTTAAAAACATTTAGGAAGCTGTATTGCCGATGTCGCTTTGCCTTAAATTTGACTCGATTTTGTTGTGTAGAGGTCGTTGTGGCCTCGTTTCTGTGTGTTGCCAAGGTAGGTATCTTCATCTAGGATAGAAAAGCCCTTTCAAAATCATTCTCCCTCTACAATGCTTTTCTTTAGATTGTTAGTATCGTCATTATTAGCATTCTTCTTACTATTGTTATAATTTTTTTCTTTTTTCTTACGGTCATGTGGCAGTGACACATCATTTATTACGTGCTTATGGCTTGCTGTTTGTGATTATGATGTAATAATCGAGGGAAATGAAATATATATCTATCTCTCTATATATATATATATATGTATATATATATGTATATATATATATATATATATATATATATATATATATATATATATATATATATATGTAATGGTGATTAATTGATCAATTTAATATTACGAGTGAAATGGTACCTGATTGGACTAGCGCTTATAGGTTTGTGGCTTGCTCTCTCGGATATATGAAATGAATTACATATAATTGCTCAATTTATGCATTTTTTACAGATCGAATTTAGTTCTTACGAGTTCTGTTGGCGAATAAATGACCAGAAGTTGAAATAACTTGCGAAAGATTTGTGTGAACGCAAATCGAATTATTGAAATCTTATAATAATTAGTTATAGTAGACCTATATTTACCGGTAATGCTTGTTTTATAAAGTTAAAACAAGGTCAGCCATTAATAATAGCTATTATTTTACTGTTTATGTAGGGTTGGCTACTAGAAACTTCGATTACGTTATTATGTTTTTTGACTTCATTGCTTAGGGTATGCTGAAGTTGCTTGAAGGCTCTGTAGTAAATGTCCCAGACGGAAAAGGATCAAGAAAACTACGCGGTGAAACGGTCCAGGTAGACACTACTAATATTCTATTTATAGCTTCAGGTGCGTTCAACGGCCTCGACAAGATTGTAGCTCAACGAAAGCGAAAACGCGTTAGTGCTTTTTTAAATATTCCTGTTTATATAATTTGACTTAACTGTTCAGTGTTTGCCTAACTTGAACGGTCTTATTTCCTTACAGATTTGATCATAACAACAGATTGATTACAGCTTAAGTATCTTTCGGTTCAGCGCTTGCTTTCAATATTGTCTAGGTATGATCATTGCAGTTTATTTTATTTGTGCGTATATTACTTTTTAATATTAAATGGAAAGTTGTTAACGATTTGCACGAAATTTTACATCTGCTATGTTTCATAGACACGAACTTATGCTGTTACATATCTGCATCAAATGATTGCCTTACCAAGACAGGTTATTAATTAGAGATATATAGCATATAGCTCATAAATAAGTCTTAGATTGTGTGACATCGCATAAACTAGGCCGTGTTTCGATCGTATTCAAAAACTTCTCAGTTTAAGCGAGCATTTTTAATGGGAGTAGGACCAGGGGCACAACTTTGTGATCAGCTCGATTTTTAGTCCTATCTAAAACTAACACGTAATACAAAAATTATACAGTCACGAACCCGTGGGTGAATTGTGTTTGGGACTGATTTCTTGGAGGCTCATTGGAGAATATTTTTATCTTAAGTCTATAAAAAATGTAGGTACGGCTGAAGAATTGCATTGGTTTAATTCAGCCTGTACCAAACGCATTATAAAATAATCGATCAACCAGATTCAATTTTGTTATTCCTCGCTGAGCCTTATGGATATTTACCACTTTCTCGTTCGGTAAATTGTACCATTTCACGATTACCATAGGTCTATTCAACTTTTTATGCACGTGCATGTTTATTTAAGTTGGCATTTTGTACTGAAGCGAAGAAACGTAAACACAGATATACCGTTTGGATGAAGGATAAAATAAAAACAGATTAAGGTTGCTATTATTGCATTTAAAGCAAAAATAAAGAAAATGTAGACGTACGTGTTAACTATTTTTCCAATAAAGTAAATAAGTTAATCAGCTTTTTTTATTAAGACCACCCTAAAAGTCAAATCTATAATTCAAAATTGATGATTATTGCTTATCGCAAAGCTAGCTACCAACTTCGGTTCGCATAATTTTTTGTTTATTCGAAGTCTCGAAAGGTCACAACCATCCAGTATTGACACTTTGCTACTGCATGTCGCACGAATACTACTGGCGGAATTAAGTAGAGTTGATTGGTTTTGAACTGAATAAATAAGAACATTGTAGTTGCGAAAATTGTCAACTGTGCAGATTCTCCTGTGACATTCTTGAATTGAAACTGACAAGACTCACTACGACAATTTGGCTTAATGTTTTTTGTAAACTACAAACTATTACGAATACTTAATTGTGTATTAGATGTTGCGCACCTAGTAATAAATTAGTTCCAATAAAACCTGAAGGACAAACATAATGCAGCGGGAACGAAAGGTATAATCTCATGTACATATACGTTTCGTGATTTCTGACGACTCATCAGTAGGAACCGTTATTACTTCCTATTTCCTCTATATATTTGGTTGATAAACATGGGACAATTGAGCAGTACAATCACCTAAGGTATAGGGCGTAATACCAGCTCCTTTTGATGAGTCGCCAGTAAGCATGGAACGCATTTTTACGTGGGATTATAACATTTGTTCCGACTGGCTTTGGTTTATAATTCAATAAATGAATTTGCACGAGATTGCTGTCTTTGGTTTATATATATATATATATATATATATATATATATATATATATATATATATATATATATATATATATATTCTTTTGAAATGCGAGCTTTAATAAAATTCATTGTACCCTTCCTGTGTGCAAAAACAAAAAGAAATTTTATCAGATATAAGAAAATTTTCTTTCGCATGGTCTTCTCAAATATCTACTAATGAACATATCTTTATATATAAATTGGAAAGCAAAACAAGATAGAAATATGTGAACAAGAGAGAGTGTGAAAAATAGAAACCAATCAAATTGCGTGCG
>JAQBSW010000606.1:0-185189 GCA_029291075.1 Eudiplozoon nipponicum
GTCTGTAAAGGATACTAACACTATGGCTATTGTGTTAGTAACTGATACCTTTTTTGAAATCGATGAGTACCGGATACCAACACTATGTTTTCCGAGTCGGTACATGATACCAACCTGATGGATACAAATTTATGCTAAAGTTCACCCAAATTGAGAATTACAACAATTTCCGAACACCTGTTACTCCAGTTAAACCATACACTCTGGCCTTCATCGATATCAGTTATCACATTTCGCGGTAAGCATGACATCAATCAATTCAATATATTACAGTTAAATACTGTTTGTTGCGAAGAACTAATATATATGCAAGTATGTATTAGGTTATGCGAACCTAGTAACAAATTAGTTCAGTTATGAATAGAAGGATAAACAACTAATTAATTGACGCTTGTCGGAGCACAAACCAATAAGATAAAGTAAATGAATTTTTTGCGATAAGTTGCTCATAGAGTCTAATTTTCTCAGTATAATTAATCTCGTTTCGTGCTTCTGGCGACTCATCAGTAGGAGCCGGTATTACGCCCTTAAACCACTATATATTTGGTAGAAGAATGTGGAATAATAGGACAGTACAATCTCCTAGACGAATGTAAACCTGTAATAGTGAAGCTAACATAATCTAAAGTCAACGACAATGCGACTTCAATGCTAACTCACACTATATAATATATATACCGAGTCTGTAAAGGATACTAACACTATGGCTATTGTGTTAGTAACTGATACCTTTTTGAAATCGATGAGTACCGGATACTAACACTATGGTTTCCGAGTCGGTACATGATACCAACCTGATGGATATAAATTTATGCTAAAGTTCACCCAAATTGAGAATTACAACAATTTCCGAACACCTGTTACTCCAGTTAAACCATACACTCTGGCCTTCATCGATATCAGTTATCACATTTCGCGGTAAGCATGACATCATTCAATTCAATATATTACAGTTAAATACTGTTTGTTGCGAAGAACTAATATATATGCAAGTATGTATTAGGTTTTGCGAACCTAGTAACAAATTAGTTCAGTTGTGACCAGAAGGATAAACCAAAGGCAGCATGAACGGAAAGTATAATCTAATGCACATTCGTTTCGTGCTTACTGGCGACTCATCAGTAGGAGCCGGTATTACGCCCTTTAACCACTATATATTTGGTAGAAGAATGTGGAATAATAGGACGGTACAATCTCCTAGACGAATGTGTAAACCTGTAATAGTGAAGCTAACATAATCTAAAGTCAACGACAATGCGACTTCAATGCTAACTCACACTATATAATATATATACCGAGTCTGTAAAGGATACTAACACTATGGCTATTGTGTTAGTAACTGATACCTTTTTTGAAATCGATGAGTACCGGATACTAACACTATGGTTTCCGAGTCGGTACATGATACCAACCTGATGGATATAAATTTATGCTAAAGTTCACCCAAATTGAGAATTACAACAATTTCCGAACACCTGTTACTCCAGTTAAACCATACACTCTGGCCTTCATCGATATCAGTTATCACATTTCGCGGTAAGCATGACATCATTCAATTCAATATATTACAGTTAAATACTGTTTGTTGCGAAGAACTAATATATATGCAAGTATGTATTAGGTTTTGCGAACCTAGTAACAAATTAGTTCAGTTATGACCAGAAGGATAAACCAAAGGCAGCATGAACGGAAAGTATAATCTCATGCACATTCGTTTCGTGCTTACTGGCGACTCATCAGTAGGAGCCGGTATTACGCCCTTTAACCACTATATATTTGGTAGAAGAATGTGGAATAATAGGACGGTACAATCTCCTAGACGAATGTGTAAACCTGTAATAGTGAAGCTAACATAATCTAAAGTCAACGACAATGCGACTTCAATGCTAACTCACACTATATAATATATATACCGAGTCTGTAAAGGATACTAACACTATGGCTATTGTGTTAGTAACTGATACCTTTTTTGAAATCGATGAGTACCGGATACTAACACTATGGTTTCCGAGTCGGTACATGATAACAACCTGATGGATATAAATTTATGCTAAAGTTCACCCAAATTGAGAATTACAACAATTTCCGAACACTATTACTCCAGTTAAACCATAAACTCTGGCCTTCATCGATATCAGTTATCATATTTCGCGGTAAGCATGACATCATTCAATTCAATATATTACAGTTAAATACTGTTTGTTGCGAAGAACTAATATATATGCAAGTATGTATTAGGTTTTGCGAACCTAGTAACAAATTAGTTCAGTTATGACCAGAAGGATAAACCAAAGGCAGCATGAACGGAAAGTATAATCTCATGCACATTCGTATCGTGCTTTCTGACGACTCATCAATAGGAGCCGGTATTACGCCCTTTAACCACTATATATTTGGTAGAAGAATGTGGAATAATAGGACGGTGCAATCTCCTAGACGAATGTGTAAACCTGTAATAGTGAAGCTAACATAATCTAAAGTCAACGACAATACGACTTCAATGCTAACTCACACTATATAATATATATACCGAGTCTGTAAAGGATACTAACACTATGGCTATTGTCTTAGTAACTGATACCTTTTTGAAATCGATGAGTACCGGATACTAACACTATGGTTTCCGAGTCGGTACATGATACCAACCTGATGGATATAAATTTATGCTAAAGTTCACCCAAATTGAGAATTACAACAATTTCCGAACACCTGTTACTCCAGTTAAACCATACACTCTGGCCTTCATCGATATCAGTTATCACATTTCGCGGTAAGCATGACATCATTCAATTCAATATATTACAGTTAAATACTGTTTGTTGCGAAGAACTAATATATATGCAAGTATGTATTAGGTTATGCGAACCTAGTAACAAATTAGTTCAGTTGTGACCAGAAGGATAAACCAAAGGCAGCATGAACGGAAAGTATAATCTCATGCACATTCGTATCGTGCTTTCTGACGACTCATCAATAGGAGCCGGTATTACGCCCTTTAACCACTATATATTTGGTAGAAGAATGTGGAATAATAGGACGGTACAATCTCCTAGACGAATGTGTAAACCTGTAATAGTGAAGCTAACATAATCTAAAGTCAACGACAATGCGACTTCAATGCTAACTCACACTATATAATATATATACCGAGTCTGTAAAGGATACTAACACTATGGCTATTGTGTTAGTAACTGATACCTTTTTGAAATCGATGAGTACCGGATACTAACACTATGGTTTCCGAGTCGGTACATGATACCAACCTGATGGATATAAATTTATGCTAAAGTTCACCCAAATTGAGAATTACAACAATTTCCGAACACCTGTTACTCCAGTTAAACCATAAACTCTGGCCTTCATCGATATCAGTTATCACATTTCGCGGTAAGCATGACATCAATCAATTCAATATATTACAGTTAAATACTGTTTGTTGCGAAGAACTAATATATATGCAAGTATGTATTAGGTTATGCGAACCTAGTAACAAATTAGTTCAGTTATGAATAGAAGGATAAACCACTAATTAATTGACGCTTGTCGGAGCACAAACCAATAAGATAAAGTATTTGAATTTTTTGCGAAAAGTTGCTCATTAGGAGTCTAATTTTCTCAGAATACTTTATTCATTATGGTGCAAAAATATGTAGTTTTCATAAGCCCCGAAGCTGCAATTGATTTTCTTTTTCAGTATGTTAAATAAACTAAAATGTGTCATTTAATTGAAAAATATATACCACCTATTTATGCATTGCTTTATCAATATTTCAAAAAACACAGTTTAATTAAATAAAGTTTGCGAGTTTCATATTAACGTCAATCCCATTTTAATCAACTATTCAAACAGCATAGCTAAACTACCATCAGTCACTCGTAATGACGCGTTTCGGCCTTCCATGTTCATCATCAGGGTACGACGGAATACTGACTAGCGATGATGAAAAAGAAATGCATATATATGGAGAGTAAACTTAGGTATGCGTCTCTGCCCTCCAGTAACCTCGCGAACATGTTACTTGACTCGATATTTCGGCTGTCGTTGTACTCTGATATTGATCATGGAAGATCGAAAAGCGTCATCACGTGTGGCTGACGTTAGTTTTGCTTTTTTATTCGACAACTGGTAAATACAACTGAAATGTTGTTTGCTTCGAACAATTACTATTATCAAGTTTTCGATATTTATATAAGCACCTGACCCATTAATTACTTATATTTATGTCAGTATAAACTAAGAATTGTATAGTGTAGAAAAGGCAATTAATCCAGTAGACCGGTTTTGTTCTTTTTGTGATCTCATCACGTACTGGCCAGAATTTGCCGCGGCCAGAGCTCGAACCTGGGAACATCTGCTTCGGAATCTGGCACTCTAACCATTGAGCCACACTAAAAATTGTGGGTAGTGTGCGGCAGGGTGTCTCGGTGTTTAGACCACCAGATTCCAAAGCAGACGTTCCCATGTTCTAGCCACGTCCGCGGCAAATTCTATCTGGTACGCGATGGATTCCCAATAAAGACGAAACCGGTCTACTGGACGAATTGCAATTTTTATACTATACAATGCTTAGTTTTAATAAATTAACATTCAGAACTTCCTAGAAATTGTGCAGTCGAAATTTCCGAGCTCATTTGAGTTCAAAGCCGCATATACAATTTTGACTTCCGTGGATATACATTGTGGTTTGATCGTTGATAGTCAGTTTGCAATTACCTTATGATGATGATCTCGTTAGGCACAAATTCATTAGTCAATATGAGAGAAGGTAGATCTGCTATTTTGAACGACTGTTTCAGTACAATGTGATGAGTATTTTTATCTAGAACATAAACCCAATTTAAATAATTATTGTCACGAGTATCGCAATTTGTTATTGATTAATTGCATAAATTACTTATGTGCAGCGAAAGCAGAAGCAAGTTACTTGCGACGGAAGGTAGTTTTTCTATGTTTTTCGACGACTAGTTTAATACATTGAGAGTGGAGCTTATTTCAAGCTCGTAAACTTGTTTTAAATAATTGTTCTCGTCACCCGTATAATCGATAATTGTTGAATTGTATTACCTGTATATATGGCGAAAGCTGCGAAGAGTTAATGCTCTTGACTGCATAAAAATTGAACAGCCGACATTCCTAGTCAAGTACAATGTATGCGAGACTACTAGAAGTGAGAACCGCACATCTAAGTTTGCTTGCCGTATATATGCATGGCGGTTTCATCCTCGCTAGACAGTTTGTCGTCGTACTCTGGTGATTATGATGGAAAGTCGAAACGCGTCAGCACGTGTGACTGGCAGTAGTTTTGCTATGTTGTTCAACGACTAATTAAATATAATGGGATTGGTGTTCATTTCAATCTCGTAAACTTGATACAAAAATTTGTTATCACCACCCGCGCAATCAATTATTTATTATATTTTATCTTTAATACTTGCTTAATTTATGATATGTTTGAGAACGTCCATGTGATAAATCAACGTTATTAAAATTTAACTTCGGCTTGCATTTTGTTATTCTTGCATGCAGGTTAAGGTTTTAATTGGCCAGATCTGGTACCATCCTTACGGCTAGAAAATGTCTTCTAATACATCTTGCATTAGAAAGCTACACTTAATTGTTTAATTCAGAGTTTCATTTGCTTAAAAAGAAGGGAAATTCAGTTCGGCGTTTATGTTTCTATGAAAAATAAATGTTGTTCCAAATGCATCTTTTTCAATGTTGTCGGTTTAAAATTCTGCTAACTATTATTTGGTTTCAATAAATGTGGATTTATTTAAAATGTCTTGTGTTTACATTTAATAAAAAAATGTTGATTTTCATTATCAAAGCATAAAAAGGTAAGTTACTGAATTTAAAACATAGCATTGTTCCTTAACCTAATCAACGTTGAATGCTATACATAACTTTAATCAAATATTAATGATAAAAAATCATTAGTTATATAAAACTTTTCTGGCTCAAATTCAAACTAAAAAAGCAAACCTCTACAAATTGTGGAAACCATTCAAATAACAACAATCGCATGGCAAAAACCTGTACTATTCAATTTGTAATGTTTTCGTTTCCGAACCCATTTTATCCATGTTTGCATAAAATTCTTTTAGAATAACCGTAATTGAAATGTGATGGGCAGACAAATTTTTCAAATATTGTTTTATTCCCCTCGTCCTATTAAATGTTTAATTAAATTTTATGAACTTATGAGGAGAAAGCTTTTTAAAATTTAATTTTGCTTGCTTCACTGGATTTATTCCAAATTTTTCCGAATTTTAAACAAATTTTTAGAAATGATGACCATAAAAAATTAAAATCCGCATCAGACAAATATCCGCAGGCATAACCAGGTAAAGCCTCTAAAGTAACTTTATTTTGAGCCAGACAGACCGAATTTTTAAATAACAATTTACGAAAAGGTCTTTTTAACAAAATCTGTTTTGTTAAGAAGTGAATTTTAAATGAATTGTTCCAATTCACTCAAGCTTTTTTCTTTACAATCAATTAAGTGCCGAATAAAGGAACAAAAATAATTTGGATTTTCACTTCAGTTTTGGGTCCCCAGGCTTCTAATAAATGAAGTTATAAATGAAATTTATTTTGCAATTTGACATTACAGCGCGTCCGCCAAACTGATTTTAGATATACAGCCCAAGAATGGAAGCTGGTTAAACACGGTTCGTAGACAATCAATTGCAATTCTATGAAATATAAATAATATTGATTTAAATTTAATTGTATATTTCTTTGCATATTTTACCTTAGCTGCTTTCGTTTCTTAACCGTTCTCGCTTGAAGTAATTAGATTATGTTAAATTCAAATTACTTTTGATGGTATGTGCAACATTAATGCTCGACCAGATGCATAATTATAGAAATAATCAAACATAACCACAGTATTTAGTTGCAAAAAGAATTAACGTAATCTGAGAGAAAATTGATAGATTAAATCATTACGAGAGATCGTGCACGGCCGAAGTATACATTTAACGTATATCGAATTATTAAAATTCTATCGCAACTTGCCTTAACTAGGTTAGGAATTCTAAGTGAGCTGTTGTGTATTTTTAAAAGAGCAGACAAACGAAATAATTTAGGGAGTTTTTTGTTACACTGCTTAATTATGTTTAAAAAATTGTTTAGGTCCTCCTAATATATCTATTTTGTGTTTAACTTACAAAACTGAATTTACCGAAATGAGCAGTTGATAATATTTTCCAATTTACTTTTAATGCTTGCCGAATAATTTTAAATTACACAAAATAAAATTTATGAAGCCTAATGGATGATTATTCTACCAAACTGAAACCAATTTATAGTGTCAAATGACTCAAACAATATTTCTTTAAGAAACTTTTAAATTGTCAGAACTTGATAAATATTCACTATTGCACAGTTAGAAATAGGCAGACGATCACAGCAATTTCATACGACACCCGTATTTCAAAATATTTTAACTGATGCAAACAGTATTTTTTTACATAAAACAAACGTCAGTGTAGGCCATTGCAGAATTAATCGTTAAGAACGATTCCACCAATAATTATAAATAGAGCATTAGATAACGTAGCCTATATGATGTATAAAAGTTTTAAATTTTCAGAACTCCGAATGTGTAGGAAATCCTCTATTTCCACGGATAATTAATGTGTTCTTATCTCAAAAATGATATTAATTTAAGTAATGACGAAGAGAGTATTCCTGCCTTCTATTCATTTACTTATGGCATATATTCCGTGATGTATTTGCATGAAATCTATAAACAGTAGCCAATTTTTTGATAACAAAAACATACTTTATAATAATTTTAATATAAATCAGAAGTAATTGAGTTTCGTTTTCTTTATTAATACTTTGTTCTAAATAGTTTTCTTTTTTATTTAAATTTGGTCTTAACAATATGTTGACGTAGACAAACAAATCGCCGAAATATCATTGATTATGTGAGCAACTATTGTACAAATGACGCAATTCAGTTTAATTTTTAATCAGATTCCAAATAGGTTTCATCTGAAGTGAAAGCAGATAAAAACAACAAAGATGATTTGCATGAAGAATATGGCAGAGAGGCGCAGTGGATAGTCTCCGAACTCGGAACGAGATATGCCTCGGTTCGAGAATTGTTAACGGCAAGTTCTGGAAGTTTTTTGACAAGTACAACTTTAGACCAAAAACAGTCTACTAGATGAATATCCTTTGCTGCATAATGCAAAGTTTATTTTTCACAGGCAATGTACATATAATTAAAATCATGCAATAAGACTTCAAAAAAACATCAGAACCCAAGTGGCATGTTGAATGTCGTATAATGGCAGACCGGGAGGTAGTTAGATTTAACTTCAAAATGGAAGAAATTCAAAACAGGTTCCAATTAAAGAAAAGGTTAACCAAAATATCAGTTCGCATAAATTAAAATTGCGTGTAGTGTGTGTCACGGATGGCCTAGTGAACAGAGTCCCAGATTCCAAATTTTAATGTTAACCCATATTAATTGTGTCTTTCATGAGGATTCCATCATGGTTTACTGTAATCTTATCATACTACCTAGACTTCATTATCCCTCAATCCAGTGGTAGAATAGTCCTCTGTGTTGATAATATTCATAAAAAGACATCCAAATAAAAAGACGATGTCCTTTTTCCAAACACAAACGTTTTTTATTTAATCAAATATTTATAGGAATTTGCTTTTGTAAAAAGCGCGAAACTAATAAAACAAAATACAAATAATCATTATTTCGTATTCAGATTGGCTACTTTAATCACATCGTATTTAACCAGTCGTCGAACAACATAAGGAAACTACCGCCAGCCGCAACGCACTGACGCGTTTCGACCTTCAATGATCCTCATCATAGTACAACGACAAACTGACTATCGAGGATCAAACCGCATTGAATATATATGGAAATCAAATAGTCAGTTTGCCGTCGTACTCAGATGATGATCATGGAAGGTCGAAAAGCGTCAGTGCGTTGCGGCTGGCGGTAGTTTTGCTATGTTGTTGGACGACTGGTTAAATACAATGGGATTGGTGGTTATTTCAAGCTCGCAAACTTGATTTAAAGAATTGTTACCACCACTCGCGTAATCAATTATTGTTAAATTTTATTGCTATTTCAATCTTTTGCCTGATTTTAGTTCATATTAATGCACGCATAATTGCAAAGGCTTTCTGTTTTATTCACATCAACCGTAAATAGCGTAATTTGAGCTTCCTTGGACTCAAAGATGGTTAACGTAACATTTTACCCTCCCATTTAGCAATCGGTCTCGACGCCCTGCTTGAACGATTAAGTGCGATAACGCAAGGTTCTTCGGGTAATTTTAACTAAAACGGTAGTGTGATGTCCGTCTATCTTTTACTTTCGGGATGGACCAAAATTTTCAGTATTTAGTGTTAAGTTCTACACTTTCGCTATAGAAACGTAGTCGCCGGCCCATAGAGGAGTGCAAGTATGTCGTCTGGCATAGGCTAGTCGCAGTGAGGCACGCACACGTTTAGTTAGCAGTTTTAGTCGCGAATTAGTTTCATATAATGGAAAATATTGCTCTCACACTGAGGCTTAAATTATTTTGTAACACAATAGTTTTCTTTCTGCATCTAGTAGTTAAAACATAGACCAAAATTCTGTTGATGATCGGCAATAACTTTTCGATTCTGATGAAAACATCGGCAGATGTCTGTTTTCTGCCACCTAGGCATGGGTTGCCATGGTAATGCTTAGCAATATTATTTAGGTCGTTTATGTGGACTCTCTCAGAGTCAACTAAATGGACTATATTGTGCTCTGGTTATTATCTTCTATTTGTCTGTAATTCTGAGCACCAAATTAGTTCCTCTTTTGAACTGCTGTACGATTGTTAATGTTTGTAAAGTGGTGGACCATATTGTCCTAATAAACTGACTTTTCTCACGAAGACCTATACTGATTTTTCTGTCCCCTACGCGAGATATTGGTCTCAGATGGTGTCTTTGTATTTTGAACATGCTTCCATGTCACTTGTTGCGACCGTCCTTCCCGAACTCGCTGATTATGCCGCGTAGAAATTCTCTAAGGTATTTCGCCACTGACAGTTGTCGTAACCGAAATCATGTGGTTTCGGCACAGCTAATGTGATGGTCAACGTGACCGAAATTTTAAGAGCTTTTGAACTTTCTTCTAGGTCTTAGACGTGTTTGATGGTGCACCATATACTTTGGAGTCCACAAGCATAATCACAAAGGCCTCATTCGGTTGCAAACCAAGAAAAGAATCACAAAGCTTGGACAACCACCTCTTGATGAATAGCATAGTATCCAAGGTCATATCAACTGGTAGCCGTTTAAATATTGCATACAGCAGGTCTGGTGGCAATACAAATTCGACTGTAGCTGTACGATCAAATAAATCCTGTACAGTATGCTTCCAAAGAAAAACCTTGCTCTTACACAGAATCTTCAAATTTTTTAACCTAAACTATAGCCCTTCCACATCGAGGTAAGAAGGCATATGATGAAGGTCGGAAATAACTCATCGATTCTAATTTTTACACCAATATTAGTTTTGTCGTTTATGCGGATTACCTTAGAATTAACTAAAATTTTATTATCCAACTTAGACTCAATTCTTTAAATCAAGTTTGTGAGCTTGAAGTAAACGCCAATCCCATTGTATTTAACCAGTCGTCGAACAACATAACAAAACTACCGCCAGCCGCAACGCACTGACGCGTTCCGACCTTCCATGACCATCAGCAGAGTACGACGGAAAACTGATTATCGAGGATCAAACCGCATTGAATATATATGGAAATCAAATTTAGATAAAAAAATCCAAACTACCACCCGCGAAATTAATTATTATTAATATGTGACGATAGCTGCAAACAGTTAATGTTTGTGACTGCATAAAAATTGTGTAGCCGACATTTCCAGTCAAGTTCAATATATGCGAGATTGCTAGAGGTGAGAGCCACATATCTAAATTTTATTTCCATATATATTCAGTGCGGTTTGATCCTCGATAGTCAGTTTGTCGTCGTACTCTGATGATGATAATGGAAGATCGAAACGCGTCAGTGCGTTGCGCCTGGCGGTAGTTTTGTAATGTTGTTCAACAACTGGTTAAATACATTGGGACTTGTGTTTACTTCAAGTGCGCAAACTTGATTTAAAGAAGTGTTACCAACACTCGCGCAATCAGTTATTATTCTTTTTCATTGCCTAAGACTCAATTATCCCATCTCCCCAATTTCGTATGTGTTCTATTTTGAGAATATTCTTACGAAATCATTTTACTAAATACAAACGCTTTATTGTTAATCAATAATATTTAATAATTTTTTTATAAAGCACGCCATTTTAGTAAAACGTGATTAAAATAATCATTATCTCATACCCTCTTCGACAACGCGACTGTTGCTTCCATCATTGTCTTTACTTTGCTTCATTTTAATTCGTGCAGTTCTGCAAGGACCTTCTATTTTATTCAAATCATATGGTGATTGAAGCGTTCTCGACCACAATATAGGAAAATGCAAAGCAAAGCCTACGTGCCCCTTTTGAAATTCAATCTACGGCAAATTCTTTATAGTATTTCTCGAGTTTCTAATAAAGTCGAAATCTGTCTACTGGATGATTTGCTTCTGGTACCTGATTTGATGTTTATTTTAAATTGATATCATACATGTTGTGGATTTCATGAAAAAATCCGTGAACGAAAAATTGTCCATAATTGCCCAACTGTGATTACTCATCACAATAATTGAAATTAAAATGCCCCTTAATATTTATGTATTTCGAAATTAGGAAGGGATTTAAAGATACTTTTGTAACTACAAATATAAAAAAGAGAAAAATATCAATAAGACGTGCTCCAGGATAACAAGAACGTTAATAATTATGAAGAGAATGAAGTTATGATCAGTAATTTACAAATAGGAATGACCTTAGGATGATCTTGATGATGATCAGAATGACGATACTAATGTATTAATAAGAATTATCCTCTTGACAATATATAGTATAATGATAATTATAATAATGGTAACGATGTGGAGGAGGCAGAAGAATTTGAAAATGAGAATGATTAATCTGACTTTGATGATCATAATTATAATCATGAGAATGGTGATGACGATAATGATGATACTCATAATCATGAAGATGATAAGGATAATGGTTTTATTGGTGATAACGGTGACCCCAGTTATAAAGATGATGGTAATGTTAATAATGAAGATATTGATTATTATGTTGACAAAGATGATAATAACATTAATGAAGATTTTGATAATGAGGACGATGATGATGATGATGGTGGTTACAATGATTTTAATGATAAATATTATAATAAAAATAATTATGATTATTACAATAATTATGATGAGGTTTATGATTATTACGTAACGAGTATAATGATATTGATGTTGATAATGATAAAAAAATGATGATGATGATGATGATAGCATGATAATAATGACGATGTTGACGATAATGGTAATGATTTTATGGATGATGAAGTTTAAAAATAATAATAACGATTATGTGAATTAAACAAAGAAGTTAATGGCAATGATGAGAGTCAGGATGATAATGATGAAAATTGATGATAATATCAATAATAAAAATGACGGTGTGAAGAATAAATAAAATATTATGTTAATTATTGGAATGAGACTATATACATGATGAACTTGACGGCTTTGAGCATTAAGATATGGTGATTATCATAAGGTTAATCGTAATGATTTCGATGGCAATAATGATGAGGATGAGATGAAGAGAAGAATTATGATGATGATGATAATGATCATGCTTATGATAATTATGGTAATGATAATACTTATGATAATAGTGATAATGATGATGACGATGCTGATAATAATATTGTTGATAATATTAATAATGTTAATTCCAATGATGATGTTGATGGTGAGGATGAAGATATCTTAGAAAATGCCTTTGATAATGAAAGTGATGAAGATGATATTGATTTCTATGCTATAGACGTTTATAATTAATATATAATTTGTGATAATGGTTAAGATTTTGCTGTTTTTACTACCATAGATAATGCAGACGTTTGTGAACATGACTATTGTTTAAATATTTTAGATAGCAAACTATGAAATCTGTCATGACTTTTCATAAATTACGATTACACTAAACATACTGCTCAAGTTCCTTGTACTTTAAATAGAATCCAAGGCTGCTGCATTGCCAAAAAATACTTTTTAATTCAAAATATAAGTAAAATGCTGCTAATGCACGAAACGAATGTGAATGAGATTATACTTTCCGTTCATGCTGCCTTTGGTTTATCCTTCTGGTCAAAACTGAACTAATTTTTAACTAGGTTCGCAACACCTAATACATACTTGCATATATATATTAGTTCTCCGCAACAAACAGTATTTAAATGTGACGATATAATTGACAATGAAATAGAAAAAAATAGAACCCATCGATACATCAGGAGTATATGCGACACCTTTCAAAGATTGAAAGCTCAGGTATATAGGCGAAACCCGGCGCCCGATAAAGGTTCGTAGAGGGGAATACAAAACGGCCTGCAAATACGGACACATTCAAAGATCTTATCTAGCTAGGCATTCAAGGGAAACAGGTCATCAAATAGACCGAGATGAATGCACACGCCTCGCGTTACTCAACCACAAAAGATTAACTAGATTAATTAGAGAATAGTTAAAATAAAATCGGAGAAGGATGTAATGAATGTAACATGGGTAGAAAAATCATCAGGCCTAATATTTTTTTCTACGGTCTGAAAACTGGAAGTGGATGAACTTCATTTAATCAGGAACGTAAGTAAGAAAACCCGTTTATTGGAAGCGGATTGAGAATGACATAGAATGATATAAATTCGTATTACTTTACTTATCTGTCTCAAAAACATTATTCAGTAGATTATACACAGATTTATCAAAATTTATACAATATGACATGTTTATATATGATTAAATACATACGAAAATAAATTTACCATATATATCGTGATGTCATATAATGTTGAAATTTATTAATCTCACACAATTGCATAAATATATACATATATATATATATATATATATATATATATATATATTATATATATATATATATACTCTATACTTATTTATATGTATTTTATATAATTATATAAGGTATGAATACCGTAATAAAAAGTTTTTAATTTTTTTGGAAGACATTCGTGGTAAACAACTGGCAATTGACTTTGAAAGAGGAACGTAAAATGCTGCGTTTATATATATATATATATATATATATACATATACATATATATATATATATATATATATATATATAGATTCACATGTTCGTGTATATATGTATGCTATATACATATATATGTATTAACATATACAGTATATATACAAATATTTATATTAATCTGTATATATGTAAACATATAGGATATTTACATAAATGGAGAAATTGTTAAATATTGTAATAATAGATATTTAATTAGATTATAATTAATCATTTTTTTAAAATTATATATATTTATATAGATATGATAATCAAAGAAATATAAATATGGATTTTAATAAACCATTTTCTGATTAGAGACATTTGACTCACACTCTTACCTATATTATGACTACATATGTATAAATATGTGTAGGTTTTATAAATGTAGATATTTTGTATTACTTATTTATTTATATAAGTGATCGTTATATATATATATATATATATATATATATATATATATATATATATATATATATATATATATATATATACAATAATTTCTGAGTTGCTTAACTTAGCAACGTACATATTATTAGTCTTTGTTATACCTCTAGATTTTCCTTACTATCTTTTCCTCTCTGCCCTTCACTCTATTTATATCGAGGTAACCTGCTGATTTTGGTTTATCCTTGTGGTCATTTTTGAACTAAGTTTTTTATAGGTGTGCAATACCTCACACGCAATTTCATATATTATAGTTCTCTGCCTATAAACAGTAACTGATAGTCAAGTTTGTCGGTTTTTTTCAGTTTTTAATTTTAACTCTAATTATCGTGACATCGTAACATTATAGTTATTATTCATTATGCAGCCTTTTTCTTGTTTGGGTCATTTGATAGCACTCGTAGGTCGGAAAAATCTTGAATCTTTCACATTTCCAGATGCACCGATTATTGGCCTTGACTTATGGGTTCTCTGATGTCCCATTATTTTGAAGCCCTCCATCAGCTGCGAGTCTGAAAATGACGATGGAACAAGATTTTCCACTTTTTTACCAAATTTTCGGAACTTAATTTTTAGTCCCATCTTCAGGGTTGGCATCATTCGCACAGGAAAAAAAACAACTTCTGGAAAATGTGGTATCCTCATTCAAAACATATATATTTTAATTTGTTTTAATTCCTAAAGTATTTTTTATTGTCTGCCCCAATATCCCGTCTGTATTTCTTTAAATCAAGTTAGCGAGCTTGAAGTAAACATCAATCCAATTGTATTTAACCAGTCGTCGAACGACATAACAAAAATACCGCAAGTCACAATCCGGTCTGGATAATTAATCTCATCAACTAAAATATGTGCATTAATTTATCCATGTCACCCCTGCCCCGCATACAACAACCTATATAAACATATGTGTACTCTACTAAAATGACATTTATAGAATAAGTAAAAGCAAACCCCATGGATTGACATGCACACTTATCCAGGATGTCTTTATTTTTTTAGACATAACATGCATGTTCGATACTTTCTCTCTCTTCTACAACATTCTGCATACTAGATGAGATGATGTATACTGAGAATTTGAGATAGATGCAATTATACTGAGGTAAATGTTGGTTTGTCATCTGTAGTATAAATCGTAGAGAGTCAACATATGAAGCCAGCACTACGCACCAATCATTCAAATAAATTGAAAAGAACAATTTATAAGTAATCATATATTGCGCTGAAGGTAATTCCAAATTGTATAACCCATGATTGTGGTCTTAGAAATATTGCAATAGCATATTTAATAAAGACCAAACAATATTCCAAAGAGTACTGAATCGCTTTGCCAGATTATTTTCATAATCAAAGGAAGTCGAATACAGTGGATCAAACCACAGTGCGAATATAAAACATTCCTAAATGATGATCATCATCATATTGATGATTATATTTATGACGTTAATGATATTGGTGATAGTAATGATAACGATGATCACAATGATAATGAAAATTCTGACGATAAATATAAGTGTAGGGATGATAAGTTCACTAATAAAGATGATACTGATAGAGACTTTATCGCTGATGTTGATGATAAGGATATTGATATTGATGATGGTGAAGACGATAATGATCCAGAAATTGATGTTTATGCTATTAATCATGATAGTGACAGTGATTATCATGAGGAAAAGCATAATATATATAATGTTAGTAAACATGATGCTGGAATTGATAGTGATGCTGAAGATTACATTACAATTATTGATGGCGATTATGATGATTTGATACTGATGATGACGATGCTAATTACATTTTATAAGTGGTATTTGTTGTAGTAGTAGATGTAATAAAATACCGAAGGTTATCGTCGACCAGATTATGATGATAATGTTCATGATTATTTCGATAATGATCAGGAAGTAAATCTCATTGTTGATGATGGAAATAATGATAATAAATATGAAGATCATACTGATGGATGATGATGATGAGAAGGTCAACGATGATCATCATGATGATGATAAGGATTGTGGTACTGTTATTCGTGCTCATGACGTTTTTTATGATGACGACTATAATTTGTATCTATTTTATGATTCTGACGATGATGGAGCTGATAGTTTAAGTGATTATTATTATTTTTAATATTATTTGTATTAGTTTGTTATTGTTGATTATGCTGAAAATAATTATTTTAATAAATATAATACTTTTCATGGTGATGCCCATGATATTGAAGATGGTGACGATGATTATGAAGTTAATAGTTATGTAACTTATAATGTAAGTGATTATGATTTTTATATTTTTGATGATGACGTTGCTGATGATAATAATGATAATGATAATAATGTTTAGTTGATGATGATGACGACGAATAATTTTGAACGTTATGCTGTTAATTTTGTTGTAATTGATAATGCTGTTTTTAATTATTCTGATTTTGAAGATGGAGATAATGATGATATCAAAGATGATGATGATAATGATGATGATTAAAGAAATGTTTATGTTATTTATAGTGATGCCAATGATGATCATGATAGTGCTTCTGATTATGATGTTAATATTAGTCAAAATTATGCAATAGTGTTGATGACCATGATAGTGGTGATGACTATAACCATGAAGAGGTTGAGGATGATTTTGTTGTTTTTAATGATAATGCTTATTATTAGCATGTTTTTTTTAAATTTTTATTTTTTTTAAAATTGTTGTAAATGCGACGAATTTGTTTAAAATCACTAAACTTGTTATGATTTTTAAAAAATGCGAATATGCTGTAAAGATTTTCCATGTTATCATATTATACATAAGCAACGTTATATTGCGCCAGAGAATATAACGATTATTCTAAATCGATATAATAAATTGTAAGAATTTTTTCAATAAAATATTTTCAATCACGCAAACAAAAAGCGTACACTCGATGAAGTGCGTGTGATGAAGCGCTTCACCTGTCTATAGCCATAATCAGAGTACAATCGCAAACTAAACAACGAGGATCAATTTAATATTTAAACAAATGCTTTGTAAATCCAGGATACGTATTCTGCCCTAAGTGGTCTTGTCTACATTGTTGTTTCCTGGAGTACTGAGCAAACATTTTCTATTTAGACTGGAAATGCAGTTTAACAAACATCAACACTCACTTTAGTTTGATAATTAGCAGTCATGGGTTCCACGATTGGATACAACGGCAATTTACTCAAAATAAGTTCGCATAATTGAAGTAAAATGATCATTTTCAAGTTAAACAATTAAACAATCTTTAGTTTCTTTTCTAGTATATATTTTAAGCTCGCAACATTGATGTCCTATTCTCAGCTCTAACCAATTATATGCAACGTATGCGAAAACATTTGGAAATTTTTAATATTGAACAACACACAAACACACACACACACATATATATATATATATATATATATATATATATATATATATATATATATATGAGAACAAGAGAACGCACTCTATGGAATAACATTTATTGCTAAATCTGATTTCTACCAGTATCTACAGCCATTCGTCTGGATTCGTTAATATTTTCTAAATCCAACTGTACATTTGTCGTAACAAGTCCCTTCTTAGCTATGTCTGTGTTTGTTTTGCGGAAATTAGACCACTCCTTTTGCGTAACGTCATGTGGTGTGTCCTCGCTTTCATTGTGAGTGCGTCGGTAATTGACAGGTGTGTCGTATTTTACGGAACGTAGGCTATTTTTGACAGCCTACAAGTCATGTTTTTCTTCCAGTCCTATTTAATTTATTTTCGAATTACTTTCTGCACGTTTAACCAGGGTTTGAGCATACTTTTGCAATAACTTTAAAAGCTAGAAGGATATTTTCCATTTTTGCTTTGTACAGAATTGAAAAATTGTTACTACGAGCAGCATAACCAGTGAGAAGTACATGTTTAAAATTTCTGATTTTTGTGCAGGAGCTGCACACCGGTTTTTTAGTTTTTGATGTATATGCTGATTTATTCTAGTTTCAAAACTCTTTTTGTTCTGCTGATGTACTGAGCGTTAAAGGTACATTGAAACTTGTATATATGTTGGAGCGGTTACGTATTAACTCGCTATTATTTAATTAATTGCCAGATTTGCCGTGCCCAGGTTTCGAACAGTGGTACATCTGGTTCGAAGACTTGTTCTTGCACAATCAAGCCACGGATTATATGCTAGTCTTTGTTAAGAAATAATAACTACTACATTCCTTCGGCGATTTTGAGACAATTTAATATTGTCTTTATCTTAAAGATTAAAAAGGACCACTCGATTTTTGGTTATAGAATTAAGACCATGCCACTCACGAAAGCAATATTGAATTCACGTAGTACATCTGGTTGTTGTTATATATTAAACGTTTTAAGTACTAATTGGACGATAATCAAGTAATTTCTATAAACGCTTCAAGTGGAGCTCAAACCGTAACACCTTTTTTACGGAGGCATGCCCAGACACACTTTGTTATTTAATGTGCGCAATAAAAGCTATTTTTATTAATTAAAGTTCTGTTTTAATTTTTTCAATTTTTGTTACTTCCCTTCTCTAATTTTGATATAATATGGCTTTGCTTTCAAACTAAAATATAAATAAACGTCCACAAGCTTTTAATGTGGATCAGAGACGATGTAACATTCAAAAGAAATGAAAATGTCATTGACTGTGCGGATGTTGGTAACAATTAGTTCAATCAAGAATGCGAGCTTGAGGTAATCACCAATCCTGTTAACCAGACTGTGGAGGAAGATAAATCCTCCGCCAAATGTAAAATAACATTAACGGATAAATTTAAACCACCATGGCTGTTTGTAACGAATTTTATTTAAAAAGAATTTTTTCTTTTTATTTTCCAGAAAATTCTTTGTTTAAATACTTGACATTGAATTGTGCGCCATTTTCAGTTTTCAAGTGTCACGCACCTCACCGGGTTGTATCATCTTTTGGTCTGCTGCAATCTTCACATTTTTTCTATTAAAAACGGATACATATTAACAATATAATTCTGCTAAAACTGTCTTACATTCTGTTATTGAAGTACACATAGAAGGGACGTTCTGTAACAGGTAATTTGATTATTCTGTTGTTCACGTATATCTCCTTCCAGATTATTTGTTTGGGAGTTTGAGCGAGACAGCTTTCGCATTCCGATTGCCTAACATTAAGTGTCGATTTAATAATTAAACTACCAGACATGGCGGCTGATATTACATTTGAGGACACAAGTAGGTTAGTACAGGATATTGCGGATTTGAATTTAGCAGATGTGAATGGAAATATAAGCATATCAGACTCTACTGTAAATTTTAGGACTACAAGCGATCTGGCATCTAAGGAGTTCTAAGACACGAATAGGTCAGGAGCCTCTACAAGACATCGAATTTATGTATAGCTAAACTACCGCCATTCGCTCGCACTCACTCGTTTCAACCTTCCATAATCTTCATCCGAGTACAACGGAAAACTGACCAGAGAGGAACAAACCGAAATGCGTATATATGGAACGTAAAATTAGATGCAAAGGCATAATTGAATTAAACATTATAGCATGATTTTAATTCATATGTTCGATCCATTACTTTTTACAATGGATATTATTGAAGTGATTTCAAATTTTCCGTAATCAGGGCTCTAACCGTAGCACAGATGCTTCGGTGGCTTGTGCCGCTAAACTTAGTAATTCAAGACACTCACTATGCTCGAATTTTAGCAATAACGTTTCCTTTTTCATCTTGTACTTTTTTTTAAATTTTCTTTAATTTAAAACTGTATAACGTTATTTTTTATCTAATATTTGAGCAGTTCTACTGAGTCCTACTTAATAGAAAATAGATAATTGCACATGCGTTAATCATATTATATACTATATTATGCAGTATTTAATTATACAAAACTGAGAAAGATTACGCATTAATTGGCTACTAATAAAGTACCTGCCATAAAGGCCATTTACGTAGTTCTAACCACGGAAAATTTCCTCCAGAGGCTTGTGCTGATACACTACGCAACTGAAGCCGCGCAATATATGCGATCTCCGGTTATATGTGTACCTGTGCAGATTTTTCGGTATTTTAAATTTCTATCCTGAATTCAGAGCCAATTTGGCATTGATCTCAATCTAAAATTTCAACTGGCAGTCCACGGTCTTTCTACATAGATCCAGGATACTGCCATATCAAATTGTGTAATTTAATTTAAAGTTAATGGCAGGATTTGATGACAATTTAGACAGGTTAGGTACTAATTGTTCAATAATCAAGTTGTAAATGTAATTTATATATTGATATAATTGAAGTTTTATACAAAAAAATTGATTTATTAAATTTTAAATCAAAATAAAAAAAGACGGAAGAAATCACAAATAGGCATCAAACTAGTATTTTAGTTAAAAGGACTCCTACTTAAATTGACAAGCGTATGCTCAAACAAGCTCAGGAAGAAATGAATGTATTAACAATGGATGAACTCAATTTAAATCAAAACTATTAAATATATCATTTCGAAAAGCGCGTTATTCATATAAAGGTGTAAATTGTATTGTTATTAAAAGTCATCCGACAAGAGACCAAAAAACTGTATCATAACACATATAATAAAGCTATTATAGTTGATCAGGCAAAATATTACGTAATTCATAAGTCTTCTATATCCGCCTTTATTAAAAAAAATCAATTTCTCATATTGCTGTCTGGTCAATTATTTTTTCCTTCATGACTACGCTTCAGGTTAACTCGTTATTTACCTTGGTTTTGTATATTATTTACACAGGCTTGTGTCAATAACGCAAAATAAGACTTTTAAATAGAACCAAATTAAATGTTTATGTAGATCCTGTTGAGAAAAATTAGATTAAAAAGCTATCTCAGTAAGAATCCGAATATTTAAGGAAGCACCACGTTATATGAATGTAAGTTTATAAAAATTTTGATAGGTTGAATTTATGGTGTCATTTGTGGGCAAAACAGATATTTGGCTGATTTCAATAATGATAAACTTTATCGCCAATATATGTGACTATTTTTGTTGGTGACACTTACGAATTTGAATTTGACATACTTATATAAATGTCGTATAAGTAAAGCAAATGTAGGATTTTTTATTCATATTTTTAATGAATTTCGATAATAATGACTAGAAATTATATTCTCAAACATTTATACCTTTACATATGCCAAATTATACGTATCTGTGCATGCGATAATTGATACCAGCTCAACAAAATCAAAAACTTACTTGCTACGATAAATATTGAGCAAGAAGAATCAGACAACAAATTTGCCATGTTTTGCCTTAGATAAATGTAAATTAGAATTTTATCCCAGAGACAAGTTAAAACTATTTTGGCTGATATAAGCGCAATCCTGTAGAAAGCTGAAGTTACTAGGATATCAAAATCACAGTTCAAAGAACTTCAAAGTAATTAAGACGGCCAATATAATGAACGAGCTCTAATATTGAACTATAACGCCAAACACAATAAAAATCTCTGAAAACAAAGCGAAATAAACATCGCAAGATACAAATCGTCCTCATCTTGTTTTTAAAAATATAATTGTCTTTCTGGATAGAAACTATGCAAAATCTGAAACAAATACACGTCAATGTTAAAACTTTTCTAGATAAAAAGTATGCCTGATCACCGAAAATGTTTCTTATATTTTATTTAGTAATTTACAACTGATTTAATTTAACATTTTTAATTTTTAAAAGCGAAAAATGCAATGTTTTATGAAGCTGACAATTAAATTTACCCAAATTCTTATTACTTAAGATTTATTCGCTCAATAAATATTCGTTAGTTCAGTTAAATTATAATTTCTCACGAATGAAAATGCATTACTATTCAAGAATTTAATTACAAGTCACTTTTGTAAAACAGCTCAGACTGGTTCTAGTTAGTCCTAAAAAACCAATACAAATTTCATTTCAAAACTGCGCAAATATGCTTTTTTTAATTGAAAGAGATTTCATCTTCCTTAACTTAATAAGGAAAAATTATAATTTATTGCAGTAATTAAACTTTAAAATGACAATCACAAGCATTCATAATTCATGCACGAAAATTTACGTCTAGTCGTGCTTTTTACTGTGACAAATCTAACCAGACGAGAAAAAATTTAAAAAATTGTCTATAATATTTTGAATATCCATGTCTTCCGAGAAAGTATTATGTCATAATTTAAATTTCAAAGCTTTTTCTTACAAAAAATAGGCTATACTTTCGAGAGAACGCGCACGATTTAATTTTTTAACTTTCTATTTTTTTGATTATGCAAATTTAAACGAATATAAATTCAAATGAGAAAAGTTGACTTTGGACAGCATTCAGCATTAATTTTTTCTAAACATTCGACTGCTGAAAATCTAGCACATGGCGGCTATGTATCTAAAAAGGATATTTGTTCGTGTCCAATTATACTTCACGCGAAATATATCTGAACATGTAAGTGAAGTTAGTAAAATTCTGCTGTTGAATATATCATTTTATTGAAATTTCGTCGTTCATTTTTCTATTTTCTAACAAAGAAATTAAATTATAACTTCTATTTTGTAACAATACAAAACAGAAATTTAAGCAAATTGTCAATATTAATTTAAAGTAGAATTTAGAAATACATAAATTCTTTTAAATGGAAGCTGTTCTATTTTTCTCCCTTGTTCCCACTAAATATATTCTTTGTCCTACTTTTTGCATGTGAGCTACAAAGTTCACAAAGTTGCCAATGAAATAATTCTAGCTGGCATATATATCACAGGAATTTAAAGTTTTTACATTGTGCCTCGTATGCCTTCTTCCGTTTTAATAACATTCTGAGCTGTCCCATTAGCTAGATTTATCTTAAATAGTTTTTTTTATTTCGTGCATTGGTTCGCCTACAATCATGTTTTAAAACAAACAAGAAATAATACAATAATCTGATTTTAATTATGCGTTAGTCAACGGACGCATAATTGAACGCATTTTTGATAAAAAATAACTAATCAATATTTCAAACTAGGCTTTCGGCTGTCTTCATAAGCCCTTCATTTGGAACTAAAACAGACAGAGAGAGTTCGTAGTTGTTGTATAGTGTACAAGGTATATATTGATAACAAAGTTGTCATTGGTTTTCAATTGGATGACAGCCAAGACTAAAATAGATGGTCTCGTGGAGACAAATAACTCATTTTCTGCAAGATTTTTTAAATATAAATAAATATATTTTAGTACCATCTCTGTGCCAGCCGCCAACTTTTGGCAATAAGATCGTTTCTGTTTAGATCAATTTAGTATAAATAGATTAAGATGAGAATTAGAGTTTTCTCATTTGCTATTCTTGTCACATTGTTTACTAAATAAATATTTGTACTAAGATCATAACAAACATTTAAAGATATATATATATATATATATATATTATGTATATATATATATATATATATATACTACTGGCAATATAAACCAAATATTGCATCAGGTAGCAAAGGAAATTCATCCAGTATACCAGTTTTATTCGGAATGGACTCGAACCAGGACACACGTGTTTCGGTGTTCGAGTCTCTATTAACTACGCCACTCGTGCCACATACTAAATGCAATTTCAAGCCATACACCAACTTGTGTTTCGGGTCATTCTAGATTAACACCATGCCAATTGGGGAAATTATATTTATTTGAGATCTAGTGGAAGTAATTTGGATTATATGCATTTTGCACCTGAATTGCTAACTATCCCCCCCTCCAATCTACCATTATACTTCAGATATCGGTCCACTTTGTGAGTTTATACCGATTTGAGGTCTAAGGGTAATATTTCGATTTTATCTATATTATCGCTGACGGTCTAAGTGTTTCCAGAAAGGCTCCAGCTGAATAAAAGTCTAAATAGACACATAAGTAGATATAAAACTTTTTTTGACTGAAGACTGTGACAAGGACGTCGCAGCGGATAGATTCTAAGACTTCAAAACTAATGTGATCTGGTTCGAATCGCGTCCGTGGCAAGTTCTGCAAATTACTTGAAAAGTTTACAAAAAGGATTAAACCAAGCTACTGGAGAAATTTACTTTACTACATGATGTAATGACTAAATTATAATAACGAAATACATGTAATCAAAATCCCGCCAATACATTTCAAAACAATATAACTACTCTGAGTGACATGATGTGTGTTGCATCATAACAGACTAGAGGTGGTTAGTTAGAACCTGATACATTAACAGTCTTTCAAATTAGTTCCTCCTGAAGCGAAACCTAACCATAAAGGTGTGTGTATATGACTTCGAATTTCGTGTAAAATGTTTCATGTGCACGCGTTGGGCAAAATATCAGACTCCAAAGCAAATGTATTCCGGTTCTAGTTTCATACGTGGCAATTTCTGGACAGTAGCTAAAGAGTTACCATTGGGGATGATGCCAGTCTACGGGATATAATTCACTTCCTTTTTGGTACAATTTCATTGTTATACTAAATAAATGAACATAATCTAAATCCTGCTATTAAACTTTATATATATATATATATATTTTATATATATATATATATATATATATATATATATATATAAATATATGGTACGGTGACCTATATATATAATAAAATCCTGGTATAGGAAATTTGATTCGACATTACTACATCAAGAACCATGGTTTCTTATATGAAATGATAGATGAGGTGGCAAGTTGGAATATTAAATAACAAGCAATGCCAATTAGGTTCTACCTGAACGTACTACGTTGGTAGTACGAGGTCTGGTTCGCATAGCCGATGAGTTTCAGTACTATTAAGCAAATGAGCTCCAGTTCTTAGCCAAGTCGCGAAACCTCTGGCAAATTCTTCACAAGTATTAAATAAGGACATACTCGCTCAACTTGATCAATTATATTTGATATCGTATGAAATGTATGGTATATTCTAAATATAAAAATAATAAAATTGTGCCATAAATCATTGAATTGAATAACATTTATTAAAATGGTATACGTTTTGTGAAGACTGTTCGTCGGCGGACTGTTGAAACTTTAGACCGAAATGTACGCTGAACTTGCTCTATATGCCAGAAAGGCTGATGAATAATAGAACAGGGCATATAATTGGAAAGTGCATTTATTCTGCGACTTGTGTGGCGTGGTGAATGAGTGAAAAGACATCGAAGAAAATGTGCTTCCGTTCAAACACTGAATTCAGCATGTTTTTCAAGTTTGAAACTGGCTTACAAGATAACACGGTTGTTTGCAACCGCATTCCATGCCTCATTTATAATAAAAGCATATGTTGGACAAGATCCAGTCGATAAAAATTATATTAAATAGCAATTCCCTATGTGGCAAGTTATCTATTCTATAACAGCAGAACGGTTTTTGCCAGTTGGAACATAAAGACAAAATCACCGCTAAATGGACGGCACATGTCTCAATATCTGACCAGATAATATTATTTGTTATATAACTAGAAATGACATGTACAGCGCGGCTTAATTGGCGTAATAGCTGAATTGCACGACTATGAAGCCAATGCGTCCAGGTTCGAACCCTGGTTGCTGTAGTTTTGACAAGTACTTTTTTGTGCCCAATAGGAATGAAACCTGTTTTCTTGTTGAATTGCAATTTTTACCTAACTCAACGTTTATTTTATTCGGAAAACCTATATATTTGGTTTTGAATTTTTAAATACTCTTTCTCTACGTAACTTAATATTGGATTGTGATAATATAATTTAAAAGTTTTTTTAAATATTTTATATTAAAATTTTGTTACCAGTATAAAGAAATATTTAGTTAAATAAACTTTCAGCCTAACTGAAAGGACAGATTAAAGGTAACTGATGCGAAGTTAATAACTTGATATTTAAAAATATAAACTGTTCGAACTACATGGATTGTAAGAATATGTGACAGAGATTAGAGGTTTAAATAGTAAATTATCTTTCCCTTTACTTTTTATCGTAGGTAGATTAGGCAATACTCAAGTTAATATACAAGTGTCTTGGGAGCACTTCAGGCTATCATGCACCATAATATTAAAATTCGCTTATCAATTAGCATAATCTTGCTGCAATTCCTCACGTTTAGTCTATTAAATTCATATATTATCAACATTTCTCCTAATTTAATTAAATTATTATTGGAAGTAAGGTTTAGGCATTCGTTCAATCTCAATCGCTTTCGCCACTGACATTTCTGGAGATATTTTGTATGGTTATCTTCCTCTTCTGCTATTTAGCAATTGTTGTTTTAGGAGTGGCCGGATTCCAAATGAATTTCCGACAACGTTTCTTTAAATGAAGTTTGCGAACTTGAAGTAAACACCAATCCCATTGTATTTAACCATTCGTAGTCGATTGGTTAAAAAAATGAATTGGTGCTTACTTCAAGCACGCAAACTTGATTTAAGGAATTGTTACTACCAATCCGTGCAATCAATTATTGTTTATTGTACATCCATATATATATATATATATATATATATATATATATATATACATGCGTGTGTGTAGCGAAAGCTACAAAAGTTAATCTTCGTGACAGCATAAAAATTGTGCAGCCGACATATTCAGTCACGTGAAATTTATGCAATATTACTAGAGGGTAGGGTCTCATATCTTAATTTGCATTCCATATATATGCAATGCGAATTGATCCTCGCTCGTCAGTTTGACTTCGTAGTCTGATGTTCATCATGGAAGGTCGAAACGCGTCAGTGCGTGCGAGTGGCGGTAGGTTTGTTATGTTGTTCGACGACTGGCTGAACACAGAGGGATTGGTGTTTTGTCCAAGCTCTCAAACTTGATGTAAAGAATTGTTCCAATCACCCGCGCAATCAATTATTGCTTAACTTATAATTTTATCCTTTTATTTAATTTGACAAAACTTTTTTCTGCATAAAATATTTTTCTCATTCTATATTTCATTTTAAACGTAGACTAGACTGAATACGTCGATTTTGACTCATAGCACTAATTTATCTGCCGGCGGACCAAATTGAATTTGTCAGATTTTATCATTTACATTTTAGCTTTTTACATTTTTTCTCCTTAAAAACTAATCAAATAAACTATAATTTTTGTAGTTTCACTGGTCTTTTGATACGTAGAGTGTAATTTGTTTTACTCAAATAAGCTCTAAAACATAAACTTTGTTAGTGCTGCGAAGTATCAGAGCGACTTTTAAAGATTAAATTTCCTATTTCAGTAGTGCAATAAAACGGTAATTAGAAATTAATACGTTTATGAGACATATTGTAAAAGCTGACGAAATTTTATGACATTATGTATTAGAAAACGACATGGAAGAGTAAGAAAATCGACTAAACAACCGTTATTGTGCAATTAGTGTGTGAGATTATATTAAAAATCGTGCTATCTGCTCTACGAAAACAGAGTTTTATCAAGATCATTATTTAACTTTTATTTGTATCGTTATATCTTTCGTTTTTGCAACAGATTGTTGATCAGATTTGAATTTAACACAAAAATGAATTTTTATTTTCGAAATAATGTAATCGTTGTTTTCATTCGTTGAATTGTCCCGCTCATTACCACAAAGAAATGCTGACAATGATAGCTTTCGGTTGTTAGCAGCGTTGTATTTGTTGTTTTATTTCCGTTTATATTTCCATCGTGACGTAGTATTTGTTTCCAGTCTACGTTTGTTTCAGATGGAATCGATATCCAATTCACTTTAATGTCTGTAACTTTTATATGTACGAGAGATACTTGAAGACATCAACGGAAAGTCTACACAGCTTTTTCTAGCTTTTTGATTTTTGTGTGTAAATAGAAGTCACGTTAATGATAGAAAATAGCTGAAATATAGCGGGAAATTCATAAATACCCTTTTAAATTACTTCGTTAATTTGCTATAACCTTTACTTTTTCGAATTATTTCACTGTCAATTACCATAGAATTGCCTAAATCCAACTATGTTTCAACATCTAATTCACATTATAGTAGTATCGTTAATATATACACAATAAATGACAATTTTATATGTCTCCCTTCTCGTGTTATAAAGCAATTTAATATGAAAATATAGAACACTGCATTGAAATACACAAATTTATCAAATCAAAATCGGTTTTACTTGTTTATATCGCTAGTTAAGCATTTTCCATAACACCTTCATTTCAATGTTAGCTCTGCTTCTCCAGATGTATTCTGTTGTTGTTATTTACGATGTCGAAATTTAAGACCAACAAATTGGCTTACAGACTGCAGATTTTATTGCAGATATTATCATCTGTCACCTGGTAAATTATATCTGTAAATTTACGAAAACTGAAAGAATATTTTATTGCCTTTTTAGTGACTATCATTTGAAGAGAACAAATATGAGGTGTTTTCCCTCGCTCTGTTTCTCATAGTCTCGTTTAATAAGTCAAATCACTTAATGGCTAGTAAATGAACCTCATATAACTAGAATCATAAAAAAGAAATTTTATTAAAGTAAGTTGCTGCTCTAAAGTTTTAGCCTTTACATCGTTTGCATTTATTTTTTAAGCATTTAACTAAAAATGCTATTCCAACTCTAAAACAATATATATTTCTTCATAATAAATTTAGGTAATGTTTCATACCAAAACCTAATTCATCTACTAATATTTTGATATATGACTTTGAAAGATCAAAGTAGTTGGGAATTACGATTTTATATGCATTTCAAATTCATTCCTCACGCTACTGTAGACAAATTTCAGGTAACTCCAAGCAAGCATTTGCGCGGCCTCAGCAAATATGGACTAAAATTTAATAGAAATTCAAAAGTTGGAATTATAAACAAAATCTGTACACACAATAACTACGCAGTAAATAAACTGCGCTAAACTTGAAATTTTTAATTGATATTATGATGAGGCATGCCTTATTTATTATATAAAATCATAATTATAGTACTTACGATCTGACTAATATCTCACAAAACTATCTCCTCCAAATACCTATAAACATGTTGTCCACAGATTCTGCAGTATATGCCTCATAAAGTGTTGAAAATCAACACGTTTTTTTCAATATTAAAGTAAAGTTTGATGACGACAGATATGCATTAATGCTATTCTTTTAAACATCAACAAAACATAAAAACTGTGATCAGTCATCTTTGCTGACGCTATTAAATAAGCCGCGGTCATGATCGCAATACGCGTGACTGAGGTTAGTTTGCTTTGTTTATTTCCAAATTGAAAATGTAATTGGTGTTTACTAGAAGTGCGAAAACCTGATAAAAATAATTTTTATTCGCATACATGAAATTCAATGATTACTTGAATGGATGGTTAATACTGATACATTTTATTGCTTGCGTTTAGATTTGAAATCAATTTAAAAAGCATACGCCATTTTTAAACAATGAGTAATGTAATTGCACACATTCTTTTTCTTTAAAATTTTTCTGAGAATTTAAGAATAGCTTATTTAAATAACTGAAGTGTCCATTTACCACAGTTTCTCTATATATATATATATATATATATATATATATATATATATATATATATATATATATACATATATATATAATTAGGAAGAAAGAATACATTAATAACAAAGTTGATAAAGGCCATTTATTTCGTGAATACTAATCATCGCTCTACAATCATTCATTTATATACATTCTGAGTTTTCAATTGATTATGCTAGTGGTAACAAATCTGACTCGCTTTTACTTCTGTTTCTTGTTTTGGCTGGTTGGTAAGTGTGTATGCATTTGTGTTTGTGTGTGTGCGTGTTTGCATGTAAAGGTCATTCTCGCAGTATTGCAAAGTGATGTCTGAGATCTGGTCATTATTGTTTTGATGGCTTGAGAATTAACCATTTGTGCGCATTGTTCACTGTTACATGTACGAGTGCTATTTTTCCCAGTGTAGTTGATTGTTTCACCTTGTTGCGCAAAGTTATCATTACCACATGGTAACAGCGCCAGTGTGGATTGCAGTGTTAAACGCTCACATTGTTTGGAGACTTCTGTCATCGTATGCACCTCTGTTATTTCCACTTCAGTTTGTTGCCAATCCGATTGTACGTTTGTTGATTCTAGTCGAGGGCCTGTTTGTTCTTGACTGGATACTAGTATATTGTTGTTGAATTTTGTTATTCTTGGCCAGTCGATAAGAATATCATGTTGATGAAACTTTTGAATATTAAGGTTAGGTGCTTGTTGTTTTATATAATCTTTGTAACCTTCTTTGGGAAATACATTTGTTTAAGGGATTGGTCCTGCATTATTGAGCCTGTACTAAACATTTTTTTTTTGGTTAAATTAATAAAATTCTCCAAATTATAAATTTATAAATAGCGCACTTAATGAAAGATAGTTCACATATGATCAAAAGAATATGCCAACTTAAGAATTTCCTGAAGCTTTATTCCTTTTTAAAACTGGTTTTACTTTCTTACATACTACCTAATAATATGAGGCTAAGCAATCGCACAAAAAAGCATAATATTAGGCCAAGTAATGTTGACCAAATAGTCGGCTAAATCTTGAATACGTATAAACCTTAGATAAAATTCTATTCAATTTTGTGTAAGGTCATTTGAATAGCCGAACAAAATAATTTATCTTGAAAAAATGAGTCTATTTTGGCCTGATGCAAATATTGTAGATAACAAAGATTTCAGCTGGAAACACACGAGGTAATGCGGTTGCATCGTTTGTTTATGGTAGATTTGGCATATACGCAGGTCCCATTTGGATTAAATGTTACTAGATACTACAAACTTTTGTAATCAAGTGTACATAAATTTGATAAAGTTAACTGAATCGTTTCATGCAAATCAATAAAAATATATTGAACGTCATAAATGTAGTATATAAATAAAATCGTATTAAATTGCAAGTGTGGTGTAAAATATTCGCCAGATGGGCTTTTAGACCAATTTTCACGCTTCAAGTAATGCTTAATGCAGCGTCACTAGAAATCGTGTTTAATCAATATTCATTCAGAACGAGGTGGATGTTGCTTTGTCTACTCCAATTTAGAAGGTAGTCTACAAAATGTAATATATATTCCTACATATATTTAATATTTTATTTAATTCAAAATTGAGGTAAGGCTGATAGGCATCGATCAAATCAATTTCATAAAAAATTAAAATAAATACCATCATAATGCAGATCGCTAAATATATTGCGCAAGGATAAAAGGTCAACTCAAGCGTCAAAGTTACTTAATGTTTTATTAAGTACTCTATCCTTTTAATTTTAAAGTTTCAGTAAACGTTATTTTGTAAAAATTAAGGAAAACTGTAAATACGTATCCGCAATCAATGATTATATAATAATTTCGCTATGTTGTTCGACGACTGGTTAAATTCAATGAGATTGGTGTTTGCTTCTAGCTTTTAAACTCTATTTAAATAATTGTTACTACAACCCGCGCAATCAATCATTGTTTAATTGAAAATAATGTGACATGCTGTGCCAGAAAGTATGTCTGCACCATTTGTGGCGATTTTTGAAGATTATGCCATGCTCAGTAGTATGGAATGTGAGTTTTACTGTGTTAAGCTAGTCTTCCAAAATTATTTACAAATACCAAATTTATTCAAGAAGACAAATCTTTTTAATATTATTCAATAGTCAATATTTTTAATTTAAATTAGTATTTATTTAATTAAAGATTGTTTAATTTTGCTCCATTTTTTCATAATTCAATTTGGCGTTGATATATTAAGGTATAATAGCTTCCTTAAGTGCGAAGTTTGGCAGAAATTTCCACATGCTTCATCTAACATACAGGTAAATGCGACATTGTTTGTAGACAAGGAAAATAGATCAAACTGGATATGAAGTTTGTCTGTTCTTTGATGATAATAATGAAAGAATCTGGCAAAAGTTGGTGTCATATTTCTCTTGACAAAGTGGAAAATGTGAAATAATATTCTAACAAAACAGCTTTCTGAGAGAATTTGTTTTATTCAAATCTGATTTATTTAAAAGAAATATGTTCGTCTTGTGTTATTTGCGGTTTTTAAAACTCCCGCCATCTTGTAGTAATTTTTCATCGATCAAGATTTGTTTATCATCAGTGAAAATATCGCCGGTTTAGTCAGGTTTTTTAGCGATGATTTATCCATAATATTATTAAATCTAGTTTTAGAGCTTGAAAGAAAGACTAATTCACGTGTTCCAATTCCTAAAGAGATTGAAAATATAAGTAAGCTACTTTTAATATGTCGTATGGCCTATTTTTGATTTTACTTAAGCCAATCGGCTTAGTATAAATGTCTGGCTGTATTCACGACTGTTCTGCACCACCAGTAAATTATGTAATCGCTTTACTATTATAGTTATATTGGCAAATAATTACGCTAAAATAATACATTTCCCTTTATATCAATGCCCGAAAATGTAAAGGAAAATAGTCAAAGTCAAACTGTTATCTATCATTCTTTAAATCAAGTCTGCGAGCATAAAGTAAATACCAAACCCATTGTATTTAACTAGTCGTCAAAAATCAGAACAAAACTAACATCAGCCACATGCACCGATGCGTTTCGACCTTCCATTATCATCATCAAAGTACGATGGAAAACAGACTAGCGAGGATCAAATTACATTTCATGTTGTCTGTTCAGCAATGTCAGATTCGATATGGTTAGTTTGAACTTTGGGTCTAAATGGATGCATATTAGCTCCACCTAAGGGAAAAATAGACTAACTAAGTTACATTAGTTAGGATATAACTGAAAATGGTGTGTAGTGTGATGTGCGGCAGAGTGTCTCAGTGGTTAGAGCACCAGATTCCGAAGCAGACGTGCCCAGGTTGGAGCCCTGACCGCGGCAAATTCTGACCAATATATGATGAGTTCTGAATAAGGACGAAACCAATCTACATGATGAATTGCCTTTACCACACTATGCAATACTTAGTTCATACTGGTATATGTAAGTAATTAATAGGCTAGGTGCATATATCAAGATCGCAACCTTGATTATAATAATATTGATGGTAAGGTTGTCAACTATTCCGCATAGCTTACAATATAACTTTGAAGAAATTACTTCGAGCCAGCCTGAATGAAGCTTACTTTTATACACAGAAAATGACGAATTATGATTCTTTTAGTTTAATATCCTGTAATTGAAGCTCAGTTTTAAACATAAATTCGCGCAAAAATATTACAAATCGTTACATTGTGCACCCGGCGTTTATGCATCCCATGTATGCAGGTATGCACCCATTTTCTAAGTCGCAAAATAAGTGTTTAGTATTATCCTTTTGAATGATTTTGACATCGCCGAAGTTTTATATGCTCATACTATGTGACTAAAATCGAAGATATTTAAAAAAATCTACATTGTAAAAGCAATCGATAACTATCAAATCTCATTAAGCATGATTAAAACTTTAGTGAAACAAAGGTACACTTCCTTTATACCACGCATAACTCAAATAATTATATATGTTTAAGTGAGTATTGTGCAAAAAATTCAAATCAAATCAGCAATAAATCTTGTACTTTTGAGTATTCTAAATAGAAACTCTTTTAATGGAAAATGAAAAATGCTTGAGCTATAATACGCGATTTAATGAAAGCTGTAATTGTTGAAATGATGCTACATGTAGTGTAATTAATGTCACAATTCTTCTAAAAATCACTAGTTTAAAACTTAGAATGATCAAGTAGCAAGTCAGAGAAAATGATCAACACGTCTAACAAGAAAATAAAATTTAAAAAAAACACACAAATGGGTAAATTTTAGGGGTTCTTACGTGAAGTTTAAATAACTTCCTGTATTTTGCAACTAAGGCAACGTAGGTCCACGTGTGTTGGGAACAATAAATTAAATCAAGTTTGCAAGCTCGAAATAAACACCAACCTCAGTGTATTTAACCAATCACTTAAAATAGCAAAACTGCCGTCGATTACACAAACTGGCGCGTTTTGACCTTTCTTGATAATCAACTGAACACGCCGGCAAACCGACTAGCAAGGATTAATACACAATGTATTTAGTAGGAAATCAAAATCAGATATGGGGCTCTCACTTTTGGCCATATCGCAAATACAGAGCCTTGCTGGAAATTAAGGCTTTATATTTTCCACGAGGCTGTTGATAACAATTCTTAACATATCTGAGGTTCTACTATATATATATATATATATATATATATATATATATATATATATATATATTACTAGCGTGATCTACCTATTTGTTTGCTGTCATACTGTAGTGATAAATATCGTAGGTAAAAATATATCAATAAGTGAAGTTGTCAGTAATTTTGCTATGCAGTGCGACGGATTAAATTCAGACCCATTGATGCGTATTTCAAGCCCACAAACTTGAATTAAAGAAATGCAAAATGGGCAATAAATGTTGCCAATATAATCCTATCAAAATGCGAGCAACACATAAAAGCATTTGATTCTGGAAAAATTGAAAGTCAAAGTTTTGTCAAATTCTTTTTAAACGCTGGCGTTTGGCCTAAGTGTTTCACGCATTAGCCTGCATTTTTTAAATTAATATTTGGAGAGGAAACATGCTTTTCTTGCTTAGGGCTTAAAAATATTTCTTGTTCAAAATAAACATGTTGCATGTCTGCAATATAGTTTTCCGTAATTTTTAAATAATTGTTCGTGAATAATGAAAAATGCGAAATTGGATTAATCCAATTTACCTGATCTTCGCTGTGACTAACACAGGCTGATTTCTAGTGTTTTTCTTTCTTGAACATATTTCTTGGCCTATGGCGAACATATTCTTAAGTTCACCCATTATCAAAAGTATTAAAAAACAAACTTATGAAACAAGCGCAATATTTCCTCCAGCCATATCATGTATCCTTCCGACCGACCTTTCACTAGATAGTACCGTGTCACGTGTGCGTTTGTGCATATATCCATAACTGTTATGTTCATCCAACTAAGTGAAACTAGAGCGCCTGATTATTGACAAGCAACTATCTAGTGAAAGGTCAGTCTGAAATATAAATGATATGTCTAGAGGAAATATCGCGCTTGCATCATTAGTTTTTATTTTAAAACTTTTAATGATGGGTAAACTAAAGAATGTGGCCGCCATAGGCCAACGAATTATCTTTAAGAAACAAAACAATTGTAATTCATCCTGTGTTAGTCAAAACGCAGATCGGATAAAAATTGCCTGTGAAATTTCATCTACCTAATTAATAGCTCCTGAATTAGTGCAAGCTTATTCATGTATTTATGTGTTCTTTGTGGTAATTTATCATTAAATTGTGGAACAGTTGATAGATACCTAATGCGCCAGAGCTGAAACGTAAAACAAGCGCCTGTATTCCCTCAAATAAATATGAATGCTTCATTAGCCGAAGGAAATTTTGATTCCTAACGATAAGAAAAATTTGCTTTCATAGCCCTTCTATGCATAACTGGCAAATATCACGATCTAATAAAATTAAATTTCTTAGGAAATGTGAATGCAAAAATGACCATACATAATTTCTTATGATACTGATTTGACTTTAGCGTGATTAGTTACTTCTGGGGCTCCTCGTTGCAAATCGCTTCCAGCTGAGAAGAACCAGGACATAAGAAGTAAATTTTGCGCCGCAATCTATTCAAAATTATATAAAAATTAGCTTAAATGCCATTTTCCATTTTTTTAAATGTTTGCTTACACTCTTCAACATCATTTACTGCAAGAAAAAATATCCGAATAATATAAATTTGCTTCATTAGCAATCTTCTAATTATCAAGTCAAAAACTGCTAAATTCAATGTGCAAAGATGTACGACTATTTTTACTATAACGAAAATCGATATTTCTGTCGAGGTCATTGATTTTATAATATTTCTTAATACTAGAGTAAATAAGATAAGCAATGCAGCTTGTAAACGTATTTTTTTACAATGAAACTCATTTACAATACATTTTAAAAATGCGCTCCTTGCTTAATGGAATGTCATTTGGGGCCGATTTTATTAAATTTGTAATTATCGGACAGGCGAAAGCCAACATGGAAGAGATACTATAGGATACAAATAAAGCAAACGTAAAGCAAACCTCTATTTAAATAGCATGAAAATCATTACTGTTAAGCGAATAATTAAGCAACAAAAATAGAATATTTTCGATTTTATTTCAGAATAAATATATTTAAATAAAAGTATTAAAAATTAATTACACTTAAGCCGAGATAGACATGATGTTTATTAATTTAGGAAAAAGGTTAATGATATTCATAATCACTTAAATAGTAAAAAATCAAATAAACGAAGTTTTCCAAAGGTTTTTGACAGATCTTAACTTGAAATAGTATTCGTGCAGGATCTTTTTATAATCCACGTAATTATAATTCATCATGAATAATACAAAACATATTTAGAACATTAATTGAAAACGCCCAATAAAGATTAGACTTACGTTATCAATAATTGCAAATTATGTAAATAGCTCAACACTTAAGAGACAATCTATATTTGTATATATAAATAAATAGTACTTCTTAGATAATTTAGATAAAATAACGTGTCGGTTCACTATTTTTTACGTACTCTAGCCAAGAGTTTACAAGCTTATTGATGCAAGTAGTATGATAAATTGCATTCTTGTTCTTTGAAGTATGCTATTATCATTATTCCTCAATGCCAATTCATTGGTTAACTGCCTTTTAAAAAGTTGAATTTTGATATCGAAAAGTGTAGCATAATTGAGACATTATTTACATTTGATTATTATTGGTAGAGGTTAGCTTCTGTTCAATTTTTCTTTGTAAAGAATCATTCGTATTGATGTTTTTTGACGGGTTGTTGCGCAGTACGTGCTTCATATAATGAATTACTGCGAGTTGCGTTCCCGAGTTTTTGCTTTAAACTAACAGTTTCTCAAAGATCCTATTGATCACCATTTTCAAGTACGCATTTGTTTTGTCTACGATCAGGCTGGGTGCATATTCGTCCCTTTCTTCCGATGACTTCAACATCGTTCATACCAATCATTGGAAATGCGGTGCTATACAATCTTTGTTTACTGGCGACGTTTCGGTGTGCTATTTTCAGAAAAATCACAGCACAATATTCACAATAGCAGTATTGTGCACTGTATAATGACGTGATGATGGGGCTAAAAATAACGCGCTGAAACGTCGCCAGTAAACAAAGGTTGTATAGCACCGCATTTCCAATGACTATTATGAACAATGATGATGATGTCTTCGGAATACGCACCCAGTCTGATCGTAGACAAAACAGATGCTTACTTGGAAATGGTGGTCAGTTGGATCATTGTGAACCTGATAGTGCAAAACAACAACCCGGGAACGCAACTCGCGGTAAGTTATCATTCGTATTGATGGCTTAATCGGCTCCTAAATAAAAGTTCCACATTCCAACTGTTCCATGTTGCTTCATGAGTGTATAAATTTGCGGAATGTTACATCATTAATTTTAAAGCTGTGTGTTAAAATTAAGCGACACCTTAACATCACAATATTAATATAGAAAATAGGGGATAGATTAAGAAAATAAAGTTTAACTAATAATAAACATGCTCTAATGTCCACGATTTGGAGAATCTCATTTTTCTTAAGATTAGATTAGTATTTATTCTGGTAATTTATAAGAGTTTCCATAACCTTTTTCTTTAACAGCCAAAATTTTAATAACTAAACTATTTCCGCACAGCATTTTAAAGCATGGGTGAATATACAATGAAAGTTCAGACAAACAAAGGTTGCTGAATTGCACATATCTACATCCTTCTGAGGGATAATGTTTATTATATATTTACAAATGGCAATTACCGAAACATTTAAATTGAATTGCTTTAAAATTTGCTAAAAAATACATCAAATTCGGGCGCAATTTGCATTATGAACACATGAAGCATCAATTATTATGATCCTAAATTTTAGTTCTGCTTAGATGATATAATTGGAATAAGTAACACAAGTTCAGTTTGGTCTAAATTTAAAAACATTTCGTTATGCATGTAATCCACATGCGTGTGGCCGATTAAAATTTCTTCGATTAAAAATCAAATATATTCCTGCAGAATTACCTCTCGTAAGAATAGGCTACAAAGTTATGTTAATTTTTGTGGATTTAAATAGTTATTGGGACACAAAAGTTGCGTTTTAGTCAGTGAATATTTTTCAGTCGTGCAGTCCGACGAAAATTTTTAAGCAGTTCTCGTGGTTTTGCTTTGTTTTAGATATTTCAATTATTGGACCTGATTTCATTTAATTTTTTACCATTAAAATTTACGGCAATACTAGAATTTTAGTAGTTGCTTTGGTTCTTATTGAGTTGGCTTCAGTATACGCCTTTTATACCTGTCTTATTCGCATTTTTTCATAAAAATGCAGGCTTAAATATACAAATTGTTTCTCTTTTCCATGCATTATGAACAATATAACTAGATAAATTGAAAACAAATCTTTATTTTTCTCTTAAAGTCAATTTTTTAAACAGTAAATAAAAGTTAGTCGTTTATTTTCACGTATTAATTGTCATTAGTTTATGAATAATTTGTGTTCAATCAATAAACAGATAAATTCGATTGAGTTTACCAGTTTTCCCACGTCTACGTTAGTCTAATTTACAAATTTGTCGTTTAAGTAATGCGCAAAACTATTATTAAAATCGAGCAATCTCAATCATATTTTTTTATATTTGTTCAATTTATGAGACTTATTAATCTTCGGTGTATGAAAATACTAACAAAATAACTTTGCTGAATTACCCGAAACGTCAAGAAGACATCAGATTAACACCGGAGAAATTCGACTACCAAGCAAACTAAAGCTAGCCATTTATTAAAATGTGTTGGTGGCCGTAAGTAACCACAAAATTATTTTTGTGTAAATTTAGTTTTGATTGATATATCACCACATCAAATCATATTCACGTTAAAATTCTTCTTTGATTTGTGTTGCCTAATGAGAAATTAATGCCTACACTTCAACGTATATTACGGAAAAATATGGTAAAATCGTATTTATTTGTAAAGAATTCTAATATTCATCAAATGATTCAGGGTTCGGTCAAAATTCATCGGTTGCGAAATCGGTATTTTAAGGCGTAACTAAGATTTTTTGTATATAGTCTAACTGGAATGAACAAATTTTCCTCATCGTTGTTATTTCTTTTGTGAATTTAATCGCAATATGCAAAAATGTGAAAAAGATTGCGGTCTAATTATTGAATTATGTTTGTCAAATTTATCGTAAGGAACACCAGACGTCTTGTAGAAAAACGCTTCGTCATTCGCGAGCACACATCCACACGCAAAAGTGGAAGAGAAATATTGCACAATTTAAGTTGTGCCATAAAAATTATGACATTCTGAGATTACGCGCGTTATTCCATGTATTACGATTACGTGTGCCCAAATTATGTGCACTGTCAAAGTGTGATTAATAAATAAATATCGGTATTTAAAACTAGAATGCGATAGAGTTTATAAATTCAGAAATTAATGAAAACCACGATAGCTCCCAACAATATTTGTTGTAAAAAGGTATCTTGATTTAAATACTAAATACTATAGACATAAACTGATTTCAAATTTTCTGCCGATATAATTAAAAATTATATAATACTTGATTGCGTAAACTTAGCACATAAATAAAACAAAACAAGAATCTAACATATGGCAATGCGAAATAGCAAAATTTCAAAAATAACGCTATGCATAAATATGTTTGTGCAAATTTTTGTCTGAAACAATTAAAAATTGTTTACGATATATAAATGTGCAAGTTGTTGTGTAATTTACTATTGAACCGTAAAATGCTTGTAGCGATATTTCAAATGTATTTAAGATGAACGATAACTAATAAATTCCGCCCGAAGGTAAAGATTTAAAATCATAATAAATAATCATGCAGATTATAAAGAAATAACATAATCGTCAATATTGCTCAGATTGTTTGCAACATATTCAAAAATGATTTGTGCATAGAAGAATTTACACGCTAGAAATATACTTTACACTTAAAAGCGTGTAAAGCAAGAGATTGCCAATACATAAGTTTCATTGGTTTCGCTCTTAGAAAGGCACTGACCTAGATACCGACTGATGAATACTTTATAAAAGAAAATTAACACGAATTTTCTTAAAATAGCAATGGTTCATAAATGCTTTGCTAAATTTGCTTTTGACATATTTAATGAAGGAACGCGAAGTTTATGTTATTGCTCGTTTCATTAATATCTTTCCAAAATAGCAAGTAAATTGACATATTTATGTATTGAACGTATTTTTAAATGCGTGTTGCTGTTAAAATAAACGAATCGTCGTAAACTCTAATCTTACACAAACGTAAAATTATTTTTTTTAAACAACGAAATGCGCAAAATATGTTTGTTATAAAGTGGTTTCAGTTACATATTTAATTTTAACTGTATGTCTTTCATAAATCAAACTCAATCCGGGAAATTGATAGTAAAAATATATTACTGGAATGAGTATACTCAACATATGAATGAATCTAGCTAGATAATCATGCGAATTACAAATATTATTATTTTTTATAATGTTTATTATTACTTTCAGTGATTAAATTGAAATCAGCGTTCATAATATAAACTAATGGATGCATATGTTCTTATAAGTGTTTCTACGCTTACTTTTTTATACACCTATGGTCCTATTTGAAATTTTATGTTACTAGGCGCGCAATATATAATACATAATTTCCAATATGTATTAGTTCTCCCCAGCCAAGAATATGTAAATATTAGAAGTTTTATTAAATGATGTTGTGGTTAAAAATTTAACAATCTATACTGTTTCGTAGTATCAGGTACTCAGAATGGTTGCTTTTCTCACTTTTGGTGAAAATTAGCTAATTTCTAAAATTATAATGATGGTACATTTACAGGTTTGTTACATATTATACATTTAATGTCGCCTTGAATTTGCTTTGCTAAATACTTGTAATCATTTTGTTAAGAAGAATCCACTGTCCAACTGCCCAAACTTTTTTATTAAACATACAGTCGGTTTGGTTCGCCGTGTTATCTCCTTCTGATGAAGAGCCGTTGATGAATAACCTCTTGAGTACATGAGATTATATCAGTTTCAAATTTGGCCTTGATGCATAATTATATATATTATTATACATATTATACCTAATACAAAATCGAACATATTTTAATTCTATGAGACCAGGAATATAAACACTGAAAACTTTTTCTATTAAATCGAATCTTAAAACTGCATAAACCTCATCTCATATCATAAAGAATTCACATTATGAGTAATTCTGCAAAGATTCTGTCAATGCTTCAGGTATGAATTAATGATTTAGAGAAAAACTGAACCGGAAATTTTTCATAAGGTAGCCGTTAAATACTTTAATGTAACTTGCAATATTGATATAAATACCTGTCCCTTTATGTACATACATTTATCAATTTAAACTAGGTATTGCTTAATGTAGAAAATGCAATTCATCCAGTAGACCGGTTTTGTCCTTATTGAGAACTCATCACGAACTTGCCAGAATCTGGCGCGGACAGGGCTCCTAACTATTACGTAGCCGTTTGAATGTGATGCTGTAACCACTGGGCCACCCTGTCGCATACTACACACAATTAACAGTTATACACTAACCAAAGTTTTTCGGTTAATATGTCCTTTAAGAGGAGCTCATATGGCATCCTTTTTTACCTAAAGTTCCAACTAATTTTCCCTATCTGTCAATATTGAACAGACACCACATGTGAAATGAAAAATAATATAATAAAACAAACAGTGGTTGCGCGGGATGTGATAACAATTCCTATTATCAAGTTTGCGATCTTGATTTAAGCTCCTGGCCCTTTATTTACATATATTTGTCAGCATGAACTCAGCATTTTATAGTTTTGAAAAGAAAATTCATCCAGTATACCGATTTTGTCATTATTGGTAACATGTACTGTCACTATTTAACAATAATTGATTGCGCGGGTGGTGGTAACAATTCTTTAAATCAAGTTTGCGAGCTCGCAGTAAACACCAATCTCATTTAATTTAACCAGTCGTTGAGCAGCATAACAAACTTACCGCCAGCCGCAACGCAGACACGTTTCGACCTTCCATGATCATCATCAGAGTACGACGGCAAACTAACTATTGAGGACCATACCGCATTAAATATATATGGAAATCAAAGTTAAATATACGGCTCTCGCTTATAGCAGTCTCGCATACAATTAACTTGACTGGAAATGTCGGCTGCACAATTTCAATGCAGTCACGAACATTAGCTGTTTTTAGTTCAATGTATGCGAGACTGCTAGAGGTGAGAGCCGCATATATAACTTTGATTTCCATATATATTCAATGCGGTCTGATCCTCGATAGTCAGTTTGCCGTCCTACTCTGATGATAATCATGGAAGTCGAAACGCGTTAGTGCGTTGCGGCTGGAAGTAGTTTTGTCATGTTGTTCAACGACAGGTTAAATTAAATGGGATTGGTGTTTACTTCAAGCTCGCAAACTTGATTTAAAGAATTGTTACCACCACCCGTGCAATGAATTATTGTTAAATTATATTGCCTATATTTTTATATGTGGCGAAAGCTACAAACAACTAATGTTCGTGACTGCATAGAAATTGCGCAGCCGACATTTCCAGTCAAGTTCAAAGTATGCGAGACTGCTAGAAGTAAGAGCCGCATATATAACCTTGATTTCCATATATATTAAATTCGATCTGATCCTCGATAGTCAGTTTGCCGTCGTACTCTGATGATGATCATAGAAGGTCGAAACGCGTCAGTGCGTTTCGGCTGGCGTTAGTTTTGTTATGTTGTTCAACGACTGGTTAAATTAAATGGGATTGGTGTTTACTTGAAGCTCGCAAACTTGATTTAAAGAAACGTACTGTCACTAATTTGCTTCAAGCAAGGCTCAAACCAGAGAATGTATGCTTCGGAATCTGATGCTGTAATCACCGAAACATCATGTCGTCTACATTTATCGTAAAAAAAGGATTTTTTTTGATAAAAACAATAAACTTAACCGCAGTTAGCTTGTTATATACACAAATAAAACTTTTTCTATAATCAACTATGCCTGTCCTAAAGTATTTCTGGTAAATTTTATACTTGCATTTAAATATAAAATTTAGCGTTCACTAAAATTAATATTAATTATTTAGAAAAATACACATCCAAATTTTGACGAGAAGAATAATCGTAAAGCAATTGTAACGTGGTTTATATATAAGAAAATTTTGAATTGCATTAAGATTCCATAAAATTTGCGCTGGTGATCTCATTCATTCGTGAACATCAAAACTTTTGTTAGAAGTATATTTTTGTAAATAATTTAATCTAACTATTAAGTTCAATTGTCGTTAATTCTTTTTCTAATTCAAAGCTACTAGAAATGGATAAAATATGCAAAATTAACTGATTTCCCTGTTTCTTATAATATTTAAATCTAATATAATGATTATTATAAATATATACTTTTAAAAGAAACCCTGAGGTATTTATTTACAAAAAGTCAATAAAACAAATAATGTTCTAATCCATTTTATTGAAGCACACGAGTTATAACCGCAATTGAGTTCAACAATTGTTGAATTTGGCGATGCATTCACTTTGCTAATTGCACCATATTCACCTCAGCGTCGATCCGACGAAGCATAAAATTCCATTATTATTTACTGATGCAAAACTAATAGTCAGTTATTATATACAACTTAGATTTTGTGTCATATGATGATGTAGCTGAAACAGCAGACAGCCTGAATTTAGCACATGTAGGCAGTAATTTACGGAAGTTTACTGACAAAGCATTTAGTTGCAGAAAACGCGAAAATATCATTATATACAAGATAGGCTTGTTCGCCTTGGATACACAGACGCAGAACCATGAACAAGCCAGATTTATTTCAGATTAAATGCAGGTGACTATTAAAATGGGCAAATGTTTATAGCATTTCGATGAATAACGTGTGCTGAAACAGATTTCTTATGATTTTAATTTTTTTTTGAAAATGACATGGTGGCGACTTTGTAATCAAGTTTGCTAACCTGAGATAAGCACCTCAATTAATTAACGTTACTATTCTCATAAAATCGCAAAATTACAGTTGGCTGCAAGCACTGACGCGATTTTGCCGTGCATATTTCTCATCCGAGCACTAAGAAAAACTGACCGAAGAGAATCAAACGGCATTTAATATAAACTTTATGGAAATTCATGTATGAAGCTCTCAACACTTTTAGTCTAACATATATTTAGTGTAGTATCGAAAATAAAATTGTTTGCCACTTTCCACACACGCAGAAATGTTTAACAATTGTACAATTAATGAATGCACGGGTGGTGATAACAAAAACTAGAATGGAGCTTACGAATTGTAGATAAGCATCAATGCCTTTTTGTTTAAAGACGCTCAAACTTGAAAAGCACAACGTTTAAGAGCAATCATTTATAGCGCTGTTGTTTATATTATTTTGCTTTTTAAATAGCGGACTTAAAATAATTATAATATCATGATTGTAACCAATCGAAAATATACAGAAAGTTATATGTTGCTTTCATCGAGGCTTTTGTATTGTTTCAGCCGATTACGTGACGGTGATTTTATTATTTTTCTCAAAGAGTTAAAAATATGTTTTGGGTAATCATCTAAAATGCACAAACTTCAACTAAATTATTCAACGATAATTATTGGGATTTCTACTTTTAAAAATGTAAGATTTCATTTTAATCAGACACTTGAAAAAGGCAGGCGAAAAGGAATCCAAATATTTCACCTCATTTTAACAATCGTTAACAGTGTACAGTTTATTTCATGCTGAATAATCGGCAGTTCAAAAAGCTATTTTTGAATTTGTCGTCTAATATAGAAAAGTATAAAGAAAAACTTGGTCCAAAGCATTTTCGGACGGTCTAGTTGCAGAAGGCTTTATAGTGATGGGATTAGTAAGAACCGATCAATCAATACAATAGACAAGTTTTGCACCTGCAAATGTAAAGGAATCAAGATATTACCGTCGCACGAGTTTTATTAATTGTCCCGCAATAAGGTACTGCAGAAACAACTTTAAAACTGACAGCACTTCGCAACGAATGGTACCTTTCTAAAATAAAGAATGTTTACACTCAAAAAACTGAAATTGATCATAATGGTACAATATTTTCCAAGATAAAAAACTGTCTGAAAGTAACTAATAATGAAGAAAAATAAAGAAAGAAATTTTTTGAAAATTTAAGCTATGAATGCTCTAATGTCATCCTTTTACACATCCTTGTAAAACACTATAATTATGATTTTAAAATTTTTCAAATTATTCCTTATTAAAAAAATTAGTCATTTAATTTTTCGAAAAGATGTAAATAGGCACCCAAAAATGAAACAGGTTTAATCAATTGCCTCTCTTTTATCAATAAAATTCTTTCAGGAAATACGTATCAAATATATATTTGACAACTTTAAAGAAAAAGTGCAGCCAAAATTTCCCATCAAGTAAAGTGTATTCAAGACCACAAAAGGTGAGAACAGCAAATCTAATTTTGCTTCCCTTATATATGCATTTTTGTTTCATCTTCGCTAATGTAGTAGGTCTAATCATGCCAATGCATATGGTTGGTTGCGCGGACGGTGATAATTATTATAAGCATCTGACCCATTAATTATTTACATCTGCCAGTATAAAATAAGAATTGTATAGTGTATAAAAAGCAATTCATCCGGTAGACGGGTTTCGTCCTTATTGGAAACAACTCGTCATGTACTGGCCAGAATTAGTTGATTTCAATGAAGGAAATGCTATCCCAATATTTTAAAATTTACTTCTACTCTCAATTTAAAAGAATGCATAATAAGGTAGAATTTTAATTTTGCTTTGAATGGCAAAGAATCTCCCGAAAGCGCAGCTTATTTGTTTGTTAACTTTGTTTTTTTCTTTCAATAATATTGAAGCTTATTTGTGTTATGCTGACGTTTCGGCCATGTATTCCCTTGGCTATATTCAGAGCTCGTTAGAAAGTCAGACACTTGTTAACACTGGAAGCACATGTAACTTCCCTCTTCGGCAACTCATCATATTATAAATGTTAGTACAACTTACTATTGACCAATTCTAGCATTCATTTAACAATTACACATACCTACTAACACATAACTCTCTCTCTCTCTCTCTCTCTCTCTCTCTCTATATATATATATATATATATATATATATATATATATATATATATATGTGTGTGTGTGTGTGTGTGTGTATTGTGTAGTCGAGTGTAGTCTTTTGTTTCACCTTGTAGCGCAATTTTGATTTCTACACTTGGTAACAGCTCAGATGTGAAATGCATTGTCGAATGCTCATATTGTTTCGAAATTTCTGTCACCGTATGTGCATTTGTTTTTTCCTCTTCAGTTTGTTGCCAATCCGATCGAATGTTTGTTGAGTCTGGTCGAGAGCGTGTTTGGTCATGCCTGGATACTAGGAAATTGTTTTTCAATTTTGTTATTCGCGGTCAGTCGATTAGATTATCATGTTGATGAAACTCTTGAATGTTCAGGCCAAGTGTTTATATATATATATATATATATATATATATATATATATATATATATATATATTCTTCGACGTTTAGATCAATGCATCTCAGGTTACACTATTTTACAAGGAGTATTGAGTAAAATATTATTAAATCAATTGGCCTCTCATATTTAGACGAGTCATTTTGTCATGTAATTCATGTTGAGTTTGCACCAACCTATATATCTTACATTGCTATAGATCCAGTTAAATTTACCAAATTTATGCATGTAAAACAATACCAGATCAGAAGCAAATTCTATTTATTTCAATGAATTATTAAGCTGCATTCTCTAGCCAATGGACGCTTTTTGTTACTGCGTATCTACACTCATGTCAACTTACAAATATGTTAATTAATTCATATTTCTGTGGAAAATTTAGTTTGTGAAATTTTTAAACGTTTTTAAATTTAAAATCGGTAAAAAATTCAAATTAACACGAACTTCAAAAAATTTCTGTCACATACCATCGTATATTAACTAGATCCAATCATTTCTCGCAAATAACATATTTATGTAATGCACCCTTATTTATGATCTCCAAAATTTCACCACAAAGCTCCGATCAGCATTTTAATTTGATCAAACATATATCAACGCAAACTTACATTCACAAAAATGTTGTTGAATAATATCTGAAAAGCGTATTAATACACAATGTTACTCACAATGTCACATTTGTTTTTTTATGTTTTAATAACAGCTACTGATACAATGGCACGACAAAGCAAACTCTGTATCTTCATATATATATATATATATATATATATATATATATATATATATATATATATATATATATATATATATATATTTGTGTGTGTGTTTTGGTTTTGTAGATTAGTTTCTTAATATCGATCAGCCTAGATCACTTATCAAAAATAGTAATTTTTATAGCTATTATGCATGAAATCTAAGCATGTTTCGGAAAATGAGGCAAATATTATAAGACTTTAATAAACTTCGTTTTCTTATTTTTCGCTTCTACTTAATGCGTATGTTGTCGTAATTTTTACCAGGTTAGTCCCTTATTAATGAGCTTCGCATTCTGTTATTTGATATGTTATTCTCTCTGGCCGCATGTTCAGTTATTAGAGTATTCGAGTCAATGTTAGCCTTTCCAGATAAAAGTGCTTTGTTTGTTCACGTTGTTTGGTAAATAAAATTGAAATATTCTAATTCGATTTCTTTAACATACAATCCAAATTTAGTTGATCATGTATAAATAATGTTTTCACTGTCCATTTTCATTTTGTTATTCTTATAAAATTCTAATATTTTCAGCTATTTGTTCTAAAAACTAATCTGTGTGTAATTACGAAATTGTATAATAATTTTAGTTCGCTTTATTAAGCAGTTTACATTTATGTATGGCATAAAGGTCATCAAAATATACCTGCTTTAAAACCATAAACGATAATCAAGAGAATTTCCTTAATTATGAGATGAAAAAGATTGATTCATTCAGCATACTCTATTTAAAGTCACAATATGTTTCAATTTTTTAACTATTAATTTAACATTAGCTGAAAAAAGAATAATTTCAAATCTCCAGATGAATTTAGTTAATTTAATGCTATTTAGCAAAATAAAAAAACACCATAGAAAATATATTTTTATTGATGAAATTCTTAAATTAATTGCGTAAAAGAGGGAACGTCAATAGCTTAAATAGGCAATACAATTTAACAATAAATGATTGCGCGAGTGGTGGTAACAATTCTTTAAATCACATTTGCGAGCTTGAAGTAAACTCCAATCCCATTGTATTTAACGAGTCGTCCAACAACATAACAAAACTATCGCCAGGCGCAACGCAATGACGTGTTTCGAACTTCCATGATCATCATCAGAGTACGATGACAAACTGACTATCGAGGATCAAACCGCATTGAATATATATGGAAAGAAAAATTAAATATGCGGCTCTCACCTCTAGTAGTCTTGCATTCATTGAACTTTGCTGAAAATTTTGGCTGCACAATTTCTATGCAGTCACGAATATTAACTGTTTGCAGCTTTCGCCACATATACATATATAAGCAATACAATTTAACAATAATTGATTGCGCGGGTGGTGGTAACAATTATTTAAATCAAGTTTGCCAGACTGAAGTAAACACCAATCCCATTGTATTTTACCAGTCGTCGAACAACATAACAACCACCACACGCGCAATCAATTATTGTTAATTTGTATTGCCTATATATTTATATCTGGCGAAAGCTGCAAACAGTTAATATTCGTGACTGCTTAGAAATTGTGCAGCCGACTTATCAAGTCAAGTTCAATGCATGCGAGACTGCTAGATGTGAGAGGCGCATATCTAAGTTCTATTTCAATATATATTCAATGCGGTTGGATCCTCGATAGTCAGTTTGTCATCGTACTCTGATGGTGATCATGGAAGGTCGAAACGCGTCAGTTCGTTATGCCTGGCGATAGTTTTGTTATGTTTTTGGACGACTCGTTAAATACAAAGGGATTTGTGTTTACTTCAAGCTCGCAAACTTGATTTAAAGAATTGTTAACACCTCCCGCGCAATAAATTATTGTCAAATTGTATTTCCTATATATGTATATGCGGCGAAAGCTGCAAACAGTTAATGTTCGTGACTGAATAGAAATTGTCCAGCCGACTTTTCCAGGCAAGTTCAACGGATGCGAGACTGCTAGAAATAAGAGGCGCATATCTAAATTTGATTTCCATAAATATTCAATGTGTTTTGATCCCCGATAGTTAGTTTGCCGTCGTACTCTGGTGATGATCATGGAAGGTAGAAACGCGTCAGTGTGTTGCGGCTGGCGGTAGTTTTGTTATGTTGTTCAACGACTGGTTTATATATATATATATATATATATATATAGAAAAAAAATAGATATGCGGCCTCACCTCCTGTAGTCTCGCATACATTAAACTTGACACGAAATATCGGATGCAAAATTTTTATGCAGTCACGAACATTAACTGTTTAACACTCTTTGTGGCGGAAAACTAATATATATGCAAGCATGTTTTAGGTGTTGCACATTCATTTCGTGCTTACTGGCGACTCATCAGTATGAGCCGGTATTACGCCCTTTAACCACTATATATTTGGTAAAAGAATGTGGAATAATAGGGCGGTACAATCTCCATATATATATATAGTATATATATATATATATATATATATATATATATATATATATATCGATAAGTTGACGTAAATTTTGAATTTGAGCAAGGCCAGAATGTATAGATTTGCTGGAGTAAGAGGTGTTCAGAAAAAGTAGTATTTCTAAATTATCGTGAACTCAAGGAGAAATTGAAATCTCTTGAGTTAGTGCCATGAACCGACTCTGTAATCATATTTTTGGTATCATGTACCTTTTCGGTACTATACACAATACTGACACAATAGACAGTGTTAGTATACATTACAAACTTGGTATATATATTATATATAGTGAGTTGGCTTTGGAGTCGCATTGTCGAACACTTTGTGTAAGGTTAGTTTCATCACTGCTGGCTTCCACATTCCTATTATCCCACATTCCTCACCAAAATATATAATTAGTTAAGGGTTTAATACCGGCTCCTACTGATGAGTCGCCAGTAAGCACGAAACGAATGTGCATGAAATTATACTTTCCATAATTTCATGCACATTCGTTTCGTGCTTATACTTTCCATCCGTCTTAAAGTCCATCCCCTCCTCAACGTGGTACGACGGTGTCAACCATGTCTCGATGGCCGATCGTACATGGGCTAACGGAGCTATGGCGATGGTGTCACCAGGGCGTGGTGGATTTCCGACCGGCAATCGGATCTTCTATAAAATACCACATGAGCCGGACGACGTCACCATGACTCGGCGTGTGTTCCCCGCCACAAAAGGGTTCAACAGCCACAGGATTACATAGACTCCTGGATAGTACCCCGTACTTCCGAATGGCGAATGAGCTCTCAACAGCCACCGGCAACCATGCAACTTTCTGCTGCCTTGCAGACTGCTCTTGGATGTGCAAAGGCTAGAAGTGCGTCCTCGATCAAAAAGCCGAGTGGTAAGGGACACCACTTGTACCAAATTCCCAAGAAACTCCATGAAATATCTTGGAGGCGACTTATCCTCCAAAAGGAGTCAGCCGCAGTAAAGTAAATGTAAGTATACTTTCCATTCATGCTGCGTTTGGTTTATCCTTCTGGTCACAACTGAACTAATTTGTTACTAGGTTTGCAACACCTAATGCATACCTACGAACATTAATTGTTTGTAGCATTCGCCATATATATATATATATGGGCAATACAATAAAACAATCATTGATTGCGCGAATGGTTGTAAAAATTCGTTAAATTACGTTTGTGAGCTTGAAGTAAACACCAATCCAATTGTACATAACCAGTCGTCGGAGAACATAGCAAAACTACCGCTGGTTGCACGCCCTATCTTTAAAATCAAATACCCCATTATGAGATTGATTTTGAGGCGTTATATACCCATTTTCGTGCAGGAGGTGAGAGCTGCATATCTATTTTTTATATATGTGTATTGCGGTTTGATCCTCGCTAATCAGTTTTCCGTCGTACTCAGATGATGATCATGAGATGTCGAAACGCATCCATGTGTGCAATCGGCGGTAGTTTCACGTCGACTGGTTGAGTACAATGTGATTGGTGTTTATTTCAAGCTCGCAAACTTGATTTAAATAATTGTTACCACCACCCGCGCAATCAATGGTTGTTTAATAAGTCTTTTTTTAGCTCAGAAAATAGTGCGGGTCTAATATTTTTTTAAATAAATGCATTGCGCTTACTTTGTTTGTTATAATATTACTGTAATGATAGCTCGATATTGCTTTAGAAATGTAAATCAGTTATAGTGAAAGCTCACGATTGCGCGTTTGAATAAATGCAATAAATTTTCTTTAGCCTGAAGAATTATTTACGAATGTAGAAGATTCGAGACACTTCGATGCGAATCAAGTAATTAATTTGCAGTTTTTTAGTTGTAAAATTTTGTACTTCATTAGAACTTTATTTGTGAAAAACAAGTATTCATTTCGACAAATAAACTAAAAGATTTTTAAATGAATATTGATTGCGCGAGCGGGGATTGCATCTATTTCAATCAAGGTTACGTTCTTGATATGAAAATCTATCCCATTAGATATATATATATACATATATATATATATATATATATATATATATATATATATATATATAACTTTACTTTACTTAACTTTACTGCGGCTGACTCCTTTTGGAGGATAAGCCGGCTCCATTGATTTCATGGAGTTTCTTGGGAATTTGGTACAAGTGGTGTCCCCTCACCACTCGGCTTTTTGATCGAGGACGCACCTCTAGCCTTTGCACATCCAAGCGCAGTCTGCAAGGCAGCAGTAAGTTGCATGGTTGCCGTTGGCTGTTGAGAGCTCATTCGCCATTCGGAAGTACGGGGTACTGTCCAGGAGTCCATGTAATCCTGTGGCTGTTGAACCCTTTTGTGGCGGGGAACACACGCCGAGTCATGGTGCCGTCGTCGGGCTCATGTGGTATTTTATAGGAGATCCGATTGCCGGTCGGAAATCCACCACGCCCTGGTGACACCACCGCCATAGCCCCGTTAGCCCATGTACGATCGGCCATCGAGACATGGTTGACACCGTCGTACCACGTTGAGGAGGGGATGGACTTTACGACGGATATATATATATATACGATATATATATATATATATATATATATCATATATATATATATATATATATATATATATATCGTTGTCAGTATAAACTAAGCATTGCATAATATAGAAAAGACAATTTATCCAGTAGACCGGTTTCGACTTTATTGGGAACTCATCACGTACTGTTCAGAATTTATTACTAATTGTTATTATTAATGTTATTAATAATGCCAAGCCTAAGTACAACGTGAATGGTTTGAGATATATTTCTCACGCGCATGCTCCGTTTATTTTCTAAATTTTATCATTGCCCTGGCACGATGCTGTGAATAGTAAGTTTCATTTGTTGAACTCAATACCCTCCAATATTAAGGCGAATTCAATTACGTGATTTCACATCGTGAGTACAAAATGAATAATCTTGCGCATGTAAAAGGTAACTTTATATTTATCCACTATAATTTCACTTACGTGGATGAACATAACGGTAATGGAAATACTTGCACACACACACAAGTGAAACACAACCATCTAGTGAAAGAAAGAAACATGTACTAAGTAAACATGCGTGCGATGTTTCGATGATGTGTTGTGCAATTGCAGACGTGTATTCACCATTTGATTTAAAACAGACGTTTAAGTTACAATGTTCTCTCATTCGAGTAATTAACCGTCTGGTCGATCGGCCTACGTAAGTTGATCGACAACTTGCGCATGAATATTGGTAAATAATATTTGATATCGACATTAACGGCTGTTTCTCTTTGATTGCTGGTAAAGGCAAGTGTGTTACCCTAAATAACACTCGTAGTTTAGCAGCATTAAATAAAATTTTGCTAGGTGCAAAATTATTCTGGTTAGGTTTTCTAATTAGCCACCACGAATCTGCCATTATAGAACAGACAACCCCGATATTAAGGGGAGTGTTATTGAATTGAACATATATATGCTTAAATGAACAGTGATAGCGCAGGCGGTGATAAAAATTAGTGGAATCAGGTGTGCGATCTTGATATTTACACCTGGTCTATATATATATATACATAAATTAAAAAATATATAATGTAGAAAATGATGTTCATCCATTATACCAGTTTCGTCCTTGTTGAGAACTCAGCGCGTAGTATTCGGAATTTGATGCGGACACGGCTCGAAGTTGGGCACGTCTGCTTCAAAAGTTTATGCTATAACCACCGAGCCATTCTGTCGCAAGATACAAAAAATTTTCAGATGTATACTAACTGATAATTTTTGATTAGCCTTTCCTTTAGATGGAGCTTATATTGAATAATTATAGACATAAATTTCCAACTAACCACCTCCAATCTATTATTATAGTACAGACATCACGCTACTTGGAGAATTGGTAATGAATTGAACATTTATTCATTTAAATGAGCATTGATTGCGCTGGCGATAATAACAATTATTTGAATCAAGTTACCGATCTTGATATAAACATCTGGTCTTTTATTTTCATACATTTGTCGTTATAAACAAAAAATTGTTTAATGTGGAAAAGGAAATTTATTTAGTAGTCCGGTTTCGTTTATATTAAAACTCATCACGTACTGTCCAGAATTTGCCGCGGACAGAGTTCGAGCCTGGGCATGTCTACTTCGGAATCTGTTGCTCAAACATCTGAGCGACCCGACCGCATACTACAAACAAATTCAGATCTAAACTAACTAGTGGTTTTTGATACGCCTTTCCTTTAAATGTAGATTTTATAGCACACATGTAGTCCTAAAGTTCCAAATAACCACCTACACACTGTCATTATAGTACAGACACAACGATACCTGTGAATTGATATTGAATTGAACATTTATTTATTTAAATGAACATGATGAAAATTAGTTAAATTAACTTTGCGACCTGAATCGAAGCACCTGCCTTATTATGTGCTTACATTTGCCAGTATAACCTACCAATGTTCGTTTAATTAATTTAATGTTCATTTTAAATAACACTTCCCAATGTGGTGTGGTGTTTTTTTAAGGTCTCAAGTGATTCCATATAGGCACCATCTAAAAGAAATGTAAACAAAAAATGTAGTATATAACTGAAAATAGTTTTTACGATGCGGCAGGCTGGCTCAGTGGTTATTACACCAGATTCCGAAATAGACGTGCTCAGGTTTGAGCCGTGTCTGCGGCAAATACTGGACAATTCCCAGTAAGGCCGAAACCGCTCTTTTAAATGTATTACATTTTCTACACTATACAAAACCTAGTTTATATTTTCAAATGTATGTGCACAAAAAGTCAGGTGTACTTAACTTGATATGTTGTAAAAAATAAGTATTTGAAAAAAGACGACCGGCATGTCGATTAATTTATCAATTACTAAATATCAACAAGTAGTTTTGTACGGTGTTATAACTCTTTAATGGGTTATTTGAGTGGTTACCGTTGTTTAAAAAAAATAGTGGATGAATGCCTGCTTAAAGTTAAATAATTTATAACTTCAAACACGCACATGTGCAGGCAGTCAAGCCAGCGGGTTTGGTTCAACAATTAGAACAACATTAGTCAGCAAATACAAAGAATAAACGGCCGCTTTTGACATGCGGCATTTTGCTATTGGGCCTATTTGTGTCGTAATACAATGCATCGGGCACAAAGTTGCTCGTGAACATAGTTTACGTCCAATACGGACTGACATTCTGAATAAAGAAAAATTAGTTTCTCCTACTAACGTAAAAATTGCCAATCGCTCAAAAAGCAAAAAAATTAAAACGCTAATTGTTAATGATAAAAGGATAAGCCTAAAAGCACTTCGTTATAAAGAATTAGCTATTCCCTTTATAGTATTTTGCCGATATTTTTCCCATAAATGGCATTAAATTCGATTAAGTAAGGACACTTCCAGTTCAATAGGCAATATATTATGCACGCAATGCTAATAGTAATGCGCCGTCCATTTTGAAGTCTTTCTTAAAAGTAAATTTAATCATATTGATTTTATAATCTTAGATATATTCACCAATGTATAATTTTTTAATAAAAAACAATCACCAGGGTCTTTCTATTGTCAATTTTTAGCAAAAACTCACGTATTTTTTTTTTACTTTGATCGTGGGAATCCTGTGTTTACTTGTTGATGTTGAAACGCGAAAGAGAATTCGAACAAAATTTTACCTTGGACGGGTGGTGTGAATTGAGCAGTTCGTCTATTTGAGCAGTGCTTTTTCACTATTCCACAAATAAATTTTTTTCAAAGCTTTCTTAGCAGAAAAAAATTGAATCAGTTAAGGCAACATTGAAATCAGTAGCTCCCGCTGCCAAACATAATATATTAGAGAATCATTGATCCTAAAGATTGAAAATTAATTTGGATAACCTTTCCGTTGCAGTTGTTTCGTAAAATAACCTGTTGTTAATTTGGCCATAACCATTATATATAGGTATTTGTAAATGCTTTCGGACATCCAGAATATATATATATATAGCTTATTTTTAATTGCTGAATGTCTATATTTCCATAAATGTGAATCATTTTATTTCAATCCATTTTAAAGCTATTCCTTTCCCCACAAGACCTTTTACTAATTTTCATCAAAAAGGAATAATTTTTGTCATTTAGATACCATTTTGATCAAACATTCTGACTGGCTTATGGTAATTAAACATCAAAATCACCTACAAAACCTGACATGGTTTCTAGATAAAGATCTGTTGATCAATTAAACCACAAGTTGTGTTTTACTCCTGTGCGTATTGTGTCAACCCTGAAGATGAGACTGGAAATGAGGTCTCGAAATATCGGAAACAGATCAATGGAAAATCTTGTTCCAACATCATTTTCAGTCAATCAGCTGATGGAAGGCTCAAAAAAGAAGGGAAAGTGAGAACCCATCAATCGAAGCCAATAAGCAGAGCACCTGAAAATGATCAAAATTCAAGATTTTACCGACCTAAGAGTGCTATCAATTGTCCCGCACAAGAAAAATGCGGTCAAATCCACAACAAGAAGGACAGCACTGCGCAAGACAGTTTATCATTCAAAACATAATAAAATTAATTTTATAAATTCACTGTTATGCTTAATAATGTAAAAATTGGTTGCTACTATATTAGCTTATATGTGCATAATGACACAATATCGAGTCTGATCATACATTATTGACATGAAATATTAACTTCGCCTCAATTAACTATGTGGCTTTCATAATTAGGTAATAATACGGCAGTCCATCTGAATATAAATTGTTCCAATTCCTTTGAGTTAAAAGTGACAAAAAATGAGTAAATTTAAACAAGCTTATTTGCGCTGGCAGAAATAAATTCAATCAGTTAAGGCACCTTTAAAATCAGAAGCTCCCGCTGCACAAACATAATATATTAGAGAATCATTGATCCTAAGGATTGAAAATTAATTTGGATAACCTTTCCGTTAGACTTGTTTCGTAAAATAACCTGTTGTTAATTTGGCCATAACCATCTTATATAGGTATTTGTAAATGCCTTCTGTCATCCAGAATATATAAATAGTTTATTTTTAATTGTTGAATGTCTATATTTCCGCAAATATGAAGAATTTTATTTCAATTCATTTTTAAGCTATTCCTTTCCCCATAAGACCTTTTTCTAACGCTCATCAAAACCATATATCTTGTCTCTTATATAATATTTTGATCAATCATTCTGACTGGCTTATGGTAATTAAACATCAAAATCACCTTCAAAACCTGACATGGTTTCTAGATAAAGATTTGTTGATAAATTAAATTAATTTTCTAAATTCACTGTTATGCTGAATAATATAAACATTGGTTGCTACTATATTAGCCTACATAGGCATAATGACACAATATCGATACAATTTTAAAATAATTGTATGCGCGGGTGGTGCTAACAATTCTTTAAATCAAGTTTGCAAGCTTCAAGTAAACACCAATCCCATTGTATTTAACCAGTCGTCGAACAACATAACAAAACTACCGTCAGCTGCAACGCACTGACGCGTTTCAACCTTCCATGATCATCATCAGAGTACGAAGGCAAACTGACTATCGAGGATCAAACCGCATTGAATATATATGGAAATCAATGTTAGATATGCGGCTCTCACCACTAGCAGTCTCGCATACATTATACATGTATACATAAATGTATACATATTATACATATACATATATTCAATGCGGTTTGATCCTCGATAGTCAGTTTGCCGTCGTACTCTGATGATGATCATGAAAGTTCGAAAAGCGTCAGTGCGTTGCAGCTGACAGTAGTTTTGTTATATTGTTCGACGACTGGTTAGACACAACATCGAGTCTGATCATACATTATTGACATGAAATGTTAACTTCGCCTCAATTAACTATGTGTCTTTCATAATTAGGTAATACTTCAGCAGTCCATCTGAATATAAATTGCTCAAATTCCTTTGACTTAAAAGTGACAAAAAATGAGTAAATTTAAACGAGCTTATTTGCACGGGCTTTGATAACAGTTGTTAAATCAAGGTGGCGATCTTGATGTAAGAACCTATTATATGCATATATTTGACAGTATAAACTACGCATTGTTTTATGTATCAAAAGGAATTCATCCAGTAGACCGGTTTCATTCTTATTGGGGCGCTCTTCAAATATTGTCCAGAATTTTCCGCTGACAGGACTCGTATCCGGGCACGTCTGCTTTGTGTTGTTAGAATCCTGATTAGGGTACTAGAAATAGGATACCGAATCGTCGCCAGACCGTCAAAGTTAGATCGAACCTCATTTCCAGTGGTCAGTACAAATAGTGTAAAAGCCTTCGGTGTTATGGGACGAATCAGTACCCAGTTAAAATAAAGCCGAACTCAACGCGTACATGTAAACTAGAATCAATCGGAACATTTCGGAACTGAGAGTGCTAATCGTCCATCCGCAAAATATTAATTGGAATTAAATATAAAATTTATACAACAATGATTAGGAAGTGAAAAACGCACATGTTGAGGCAATCGCACACGCTTAAACAATTAACTATAGCTGCTCAGTACTGCATTAGGCTGGAGTGGCAGATTCCAAAAGAAATGACTCCATGAGAATTTCGGACTCATCCAAGCTGGCATAGTGGAGAACGTCTTCGCAATAGCTGAACAAAATTTTAATAAAAATCGCACTTCAAATCAGACGGATTTACAGTTGTTTTCTGTAGAAATAAACTAAAAATTGCTACACCAGTACATGATGAGTTCCCAATAAGGACGAAACCGGTCTACTGGATGAATTGCCTTTTCTACACTATACAATTCTTTGTTTATACTGACATATGTAAGTAATTATTGGGTCAGGTGTTTATATCAAGACCGCCACCTTGATTATAATAATTGCTACACCTATCGAAAGATTTATTATATATATATATATATATATATAAAATTTTCATCAACATGATATTCTAATCGACTAGCCAAGAATAACAAAATTCAACAACAATCTACTAGTATCCAGGCAAGACCAAACAGGCCCTCGACTAGAATCAACAAACATTCAATCGGATTGTCAACAAACTGAAGAAGAAATAACAGAGGCGCATACGGTGACAGAAGTTTCCAAACAATATGAGCGTTCAATACTGTTTGTTGCGAAGAACTAATATATATGCAAGTATGTATTAGGTTTTGCGAACCTAGTAACAAATTAGTTCAGTTGTGACCAGAAGGATAAACCAAAGGCAGCATGAACGGAAAGTATAATCTCATGAGTCGCCAGTAAGCACGAAACGAATGTGCATGAGATTATACTTTCCTTTCATGCTGCCTTTGGTTTATCCTTCTGGTCACAACTGAACTAATTTGTTACTAGGTTCGCAAAACCTAATACATACTTGAATATGAGCGTTCAACACTGTAATCCACACTGGCGCTGTTACCATGTGCAAAATACGAATTTTCGCAACAAGGTGAAACGATCAACTACACTGGGAAAAATAGCACTTGTACATGAAACAGGGAACAATGCGCACAAATGGTTAATTCTCAAGCCATCAAAACAATAATGACCAGATCTCAGACATCAATTTGCAATACAGCGAGAATGACCTTTACATGCAAACACACACACAGACAATTGCATACACACTTACCAACCAGCCAAAACAAGAAAAAGAATTAAAAGCGAATCAGATTTGTTACCACTAGCATAATCAATTGAAAACCCAGAATGTATATAAATGAATGATTGTAGATCGATGATTAGTATTCACAAAATAAATGGCCTTTATCCACTTTGTTATTAATGTGTTTTTCTTCCTAATTAGAAATATACTGTGTAATATTAAAAGGGATGGACATTATATATATATATATATATATATATATATATATATATATATATATATATATATATATATATATATATATATATATATATATATATATATATATATATATAACGAATAGAAAGACGACACACTGGGAAAAAACATTTGTACACGTAACAGCCAACAATGCGAAAATTTGGTTAACTCTCAATCCATCAATACAATAATAAGCAGATCTCACATATCAATTTGCAAAACAACGAGAAAGACACCAACACGCAAACAGATACACACACACACAGCCACATGCGAATATAGACTTACTAATCAGCCCAAAAAAGAAATAGAATTAAAACAGAGTCAGACTAGTTGCCACCCGCATAACTAAATGAAAACTCACGATGTATATAAATGAAATATTGTAAAGTGAAGTTTAGTAGACTCGAAATAAATGGCCATTTTCCACTTTGTTATTAATGTATTTTTTCCTAATAAAAATATACTTTGTAATATATATATGGGTAATACAATTAAACAATCATTTATTGCGCGGGTGGTCGTATTAATTATTTAAATAATGTTTTCGAGCTTGATATGAGAACTAGTCCAAACCATTCGTTCGACATTGCAAATTGATGAAAAGCTATTTTGACCTTGAAAGATAAGCAGCAACAAAAATTTTAATTTTGCCAGTGTAACCCGTTTTTATGAGGAAATATTCTCACTTATATTCTATACACATTGCACCTTTTTGTAAACAAGTTTACGAAAATTAGCAATTTAATAGATGAAACAGCAAAAATTCTGCCAAATAATTGTCAAATGTGTGATTAATCTCTTCATGCTTGCAGTATGTGCACATTTACTATATAGAATCAGTCCTGGCGCAATAAAGACACGTTTAAACGCTGCTTTGCGTATATGCTTTCGTTAACAAGAAATTTTCCAATCACAATAACCTGTCAATATGCCTTTATTTGCCTGTTGACGAATGACAAAATTTTGTGGCTCAGCGTCGAGAAAATACAATCCTCTAACAAATATATATTGGAGATATTTATCTTGCATAATTTGGCACGTCAATATGCAAATATTTAACAAAACTAACGAATTAATTGATGCTGTTATATTGAATGGGATATTAGCGAAAGACGAAGAAAAGTATTTTAAGAAGTAATTATAAAATTCATAAATACGGATTTCAGAGATATATTTGAAAATACGCTAAAAATGTAACTTATTTATGTAGAAAATTAACACAAATTTACATTGCTTATTTAAATTTCAAAACAGGTAGACAGAAATTTTTTAAATTTTTATTTGAGATATTGGTCTCTAATTAGATTTGTAGACTTTATTCGATACACTGGAAAGGACAGCAGAAATATAGTAATATAGAAGATAGAAAAAATTGGCTTTGATTCGTTAGCCAGTGATAACGTTTAACATTTAATTTATTATTTTATTTTAATTAAAGTATACATATTATGTTAAACATGTACTAGAAATCAATTATCAAATAAAAACATTAAATAAAAGAAAATAACTGACATAAAATATAATATTTAGCACTAATCAGATAATATTAAATGTACCAAGTAAGGTAAAAGAATATAAGGTGTGGTATGCCAATACTATTTGGTAATAACACTAAACATTCTGGATATCAATATATATATATATATATATATATATATATATACTTAAAATGTATTATAAACTAATAAAAATACATTAAAATAATTGAGTTTAAATTTAAGTGAGTTATTAAATTAATTGTAAAGAACTAGATACTAATAGATAGATTTTGGTATTAGCGTATGTGTTAATCGATTAATAGAAAAGATAGATAGATACATGGACAGTTAGGTAGATAGACATAAAGATAGATACACAAGTAGATATATAAGCTTAAAAATAGATTTACCCATAAATATATAGACATACACGGAGGTACACAGTAAGGATAGACGTATGGATGGATGAAAATACAATTAAATAAATATATAGATTGAAAAAATATATATAGCTAGGTGGATAATTAGATAGAAAAAAAGATAAATAGATAGATGTGCAGATAGATACACAGATAGATAGATATGTCTATAGATTGATAGATATATATACAAATTGATAGATAGATATGGAGATATATCGATAGATATATTTATAGACGGGCATAGACAGGCAAGTTCTTAGAATTTCTCCTCAAAGTTTGATACTTATATTAATTTTTATATACAATTATTCTTTAAAAATAACTCATAGGATATATCACTATAAATTTTGGTAATTGATAGATGTTGAATTAAGTTGGTATTATATCGGATAAATAAATAATTAGATTGCTAGATTTGTTTTAATATTACTTGATTTATTTTTTATTTTGACTGAACGGTCTATTTTTATGAAATGCTTTCTTCTAAATTGAAAATGAACGTTTTTTTTCTACAAAGGCTTACTTCTGATCGACTAATCTGTATAATAAAATTACAATTCATTTTTCAGTAATTCATAAGCCTTATTATTTCACTATCATTTATTTTTCTTATCTTAATTCTTTAGCTGGTGAAGCCGTTTGCAGGCTAATTGTAGACATGCATTAGCAAATTTAAATTGTCTCTTGGCCCAAATTTGCATTTTATAGACAAATAACGAGAACGAGATGCATAGCAGAGAATGGCTATAAATATCTGATAACGCAGTAATCTCTGCCAAGACAGTGCGATTACGTGCATAAATTAAACATGTATGCAATATATTTGTTACACTTTTGTTATCCTAGATTTCTGAGACTTTTGTTGGTATAAATTTGTATACATTTGCAAATCTTAATTTCTCCTTTTTTTTCTTCTTTTATCAAATTTAGCAGATAATAGCTTTATGCTTTAAATGAAGTTTGCGAGGTTGAGGTAGTCAACAATCCAGTTGTAGTTAACCAGTCGCAAAGACCTAGCAAAACTTAAACGAACATTGGTTGCGTGGGTGCTGATAACAATTTCCTTTAATCAAGGTTGCGAACTTGATATAAATACCTGATCTATTATCTGCATACATTTGTCAGTATAAACTAGGTATTGCATAGTGTGGAAAAGGCATATTTATTTTTAATCAAGATTTCCTTTTCAACACTATACAATGCTTAGTTTATACTGACAAATGTATGTACATATCAAGTTGGCAACCTTGATTAAAAGTAAAACAAGTCAATCATACTTATTTACGCTTTTAGATCTTCTACGATCATCCTCAGAGTACAATCGGAATCCGGGTGGTGATAACAATTATTATAATCAAGGTTGCGGTCTTGATATAAACACCTGAACCATTAATTGCTTACATATGTCAGTATAAACTAAAAAATTTTATAGTGTAGAAAAGGCAATTCATCCAATAGACCGGTTTCGTCCTTATTCGAAACTCATCATGTACTGGCCAGAATCCTGCCGCGGACAGAACTCGAATTCTGGCCACTACATGATGAGTTCCCAATAAGGACGAAACCGGTCTACTGGATGAATTGCCTTTTCTACACTATACAATTCTTAGTTTATACTGACATATGTAAGCAATTAATGGGTCAGGTGTTTATATCAAGACCGCAAACTTGATTATAATAAATGTATGTAAATATCAAGTTGTCTACCTTGATTAAAAGTAAAACCAGTCGATCATACTTATTTACGCTTTTCGATCTTCTACGATCATCCTCAGAGTACAATCGGAATCCGACTAAGGAGGATCAAACCGTGCTGTATATGGAAGAAAAAAATTATATATATATATATATATATATATATATATACGTGTGTGTCTCTCAAACCTCTAGTAGTCTCGCATACATTGCACTTGATTGCAAATGTCGGCTGCGTAATTTCTGAGCAATCAAGAACATTAACTTTCCGCAGCCTTTGCCACATGTGTATATTTTTTTCATTAAAACAATAATTGATTGCGCGGGTGGTGGTAACAATTATTTAAATCAAATTTGCGATCTTGAATTGTACACCAATCCCATTTTATCTCAATAAAAGTGTCATTTGTTGCCTGAATGATAATTATAGTTACTTAAATCAAGTTTGCGATCTTGATTTAAAATCAGTCACGATTATATATATATATATATATATATATATATATATCTGTGAGTGTGTGTCAGTATAAACTAAGAATTGGGTAATGTCTAAATGACGATTCATCCAGTAGACCGATGTCGTCTCGCTCTTTCGCTATCTGAGTAACCTTTTTTTGTAACTGATTAACGTCATTTGCGCAAATGAACCACTTTCTTTGTTTTTCAGCTTCAATTTTAATTAATTTGATCCGAAAATGGTACCGTAATACAGTATTCATTTGATATTATAATGCCCGCACCTACTGTATAAACTATTGCATGTAGTATGAAGTTACCAAAATCGTGAATAAGATGTCATTGCGAGTGAATTTATAGAGATTTTTTAAAATTCATTCCGCGGCAAAATTTGAAACTGTACTTCAATTATTCCCGGCAGGGTGGCTCAGTGTTAGATCATCAGATTACGAAGCAGACGTGTTCAGGTTCGAGACCTGTCCTCGGAAAATTCTGGCCAATACGTGATGAGTCCTCTATAGGGACGAAACCGGTCTACTGGATAAATTGCTCTTTCTACACTATACTGACAAAATGTACGTACTTAATGGGTCAATCAATTTTGCAACCTTGATCATAGTAAATGTTATTACCGCTCGTGCAACCAATGTTCGTTTAATTATATAAATGTTCATTTTATTACCAATTTCCCATCTAGTTTGGTGTTTGTTCATTAATGACAGATTAGGGATGATTAGTTGGAACTTTGGGTCAAAATGGATGCCATATGAGCTCCACATTATAGAGAGAAAAACTTTGTATATGATTAAAAATTGTATGTAGTGTGCGGCAGGGTGGCTCAGTGTGTAGAGCACCAGATTTCGAAGCAGACGTGCCCGAGTTCGAGCCCCGTCCGCGGCAAATTCTGCCCCGTAAGTGATGAGTTCCCTATAACGACGAAACCGGTCTACTGGATGAATTGCCTTTTCTATACTATACTATTTTTAGTTTATACTGGCGTATGCATGTAATTAATGGGTTAGGTGTTTATATCAAGTTCGCAACCTTGATTATAGTAAATGAAACCGGTCTGTTGGATAAATTGTCTTTTCTGTATCATACAATCATACATAATTTACTCTGAATAAATTAAATATAATGGGAATGATTTATATATCAATATCGCAACTATGATTTAAATATTTCTGTATGCTCTATATAATTACTTCAACATACTTTTCACTACTTCCGCCGTCAGTTTTTAACTTCGCAATAATTTGAAACAGATATTTCTTAGTCTATAGGATAAATTACGTATCAAATTTTCCATTCGGGATATTGAGACACAGTTTTGGTAATGGACGTACTGTCCAGTCCATGTATAATTTCGAGTAAAGTCAGTGTGTTAGATAGATATTAAACCTCAATGCATATATACTGAAAGCAAATTTGGATGTGCGGCTCTCACATCTAATAGTCTGAGAACCGCATGTATTAATTTGCCTCCCATTTATATGCATTGCGGTTTAATCCTTAATGAACAATTTCTTGACAAACATAGATGAGGACCATGGAAGATCGATACGCGTCTATCCGTGTGACTGATGGCAGTTTGGTCTTGTTGTTCGACTGGGTTTTGTGTTTATTTCAAGCTCGAAAACTTGATTTGAAGATTTGGTCCCTTTAATAGTTTTATAATGATCTGTCTTATAATAAATTTATGTTTCATTACACAGCTTATTTTTCTAATTTCCAATAATGAATTTCTAAACATACGGGTGCTCAAAAGACGGCATTTAATAGTTTAAACTGCGAAGGTAAAATATAAATCAACTAGCTTTTACAAAAATAATGCGTAACAAGACGGATTACATACACAAAAGCCAAGTTGGTGCTATTAGTTCGTACAGCGTAATTTACTGTACCAAATATTAACGATCATTTAGCCATGCAGTCCAGTGATAATTTCATAAAATAAAAGGCATTCGTTTGCGGCTTTGTCTGTCTTTTGTGAAGAGTAGTTGAAAACAAATTAACACAAACAGTATCTAACTGTTATATATTTGATTCAATGATGTCATGATTTCCGCGAAATGCGATAACTGATATTGATCAAGGCTGGAGTGTATGGATTTGCTGGAGTAACAGTTGCTTAGAAATAGTTGTAATTCCCAATTTTGGAGAAATTTAGCATACGTTGAAATCCATCGTGTCGGTAACATTTACCGACTAGGCAACCATAATTATAGTACCATTTATATTTTCGATACAGACTTGGTGTATATTTTATGCATAGTGAGTTAGCTTTGAAGTCCCATTGTCAAAGACTTTATATAAAGTTAGCTTCAGTACTACAAGTTTACACACTCGTATGGGAGATAGTGCCGTCCTATTATCCCACATTCTTCATCCAAATTTAAAGTGTGTAAAGGACGTAATACCGGTCCTACTAAAGACTCACCAGTAAGCACGAAACAAATGTGCACGAGGTTACACTTTCCATTGATGTTGTATTTGGTTTATCTTTCTGGTCATATTTGAACAAATTTATTACTAGATGCGCAACACCTAATATACAATTGCATATATATTAGTTCTTCGCCACAAACAGTATCGAAACTGTAATAGACAAAAACTTTTTTCCTGTGGATGAAACGAATGTAAAATGTCGCAAAATATTTATTGCTCAGCATGTATTTCAAATAATGTATAATTAATACCCAGGAATTATTTAATTTTAAGTAGAAAAATCAATTCTCGTACGAAACACACCAAAAATCTTTTAGTCAATGAAAGTACAAATAGACAAATCAAAACTGTATAGTATTTTAAATTGGAATTGTAAAAACTCTTGAAAATGTTAGTACCCTAATACAATTTTTTTCATTATTCTTGACGTTTGTTAAAGTAATAAACAATAAATTTGGTGCGTTGCGGCTGGCGGTAGCTTTGTTATTTTGTTCGACGACTGGTTAATTACAATGGAATTGGTGTTTATTTCAAGCTTGCAAACTTGATTTAAAGGATTGTTACCACCACCCGCGCAATCAATTATTGTTTAATAATCCTATTTCGCACACACCAAGTCGATTATTCATTTTACAAGAGTAAATTCAATCTTCATAGCATGTGCTTAAATAATAAAGTTTTTCAATTTTAATTGAGACTATGTGTGCACTTAACGACAAATGCATTTATTTGATTACATTCCAAAAGAAAAATTGAAAAACATGTGAAGAAAGTAGATAAAAATGTATTCGAAAATTTATAGTTTCTCCTATATTTTCTCTTTTTTTAAATTATCTAAAATATTTTCTTTCGAGAAGTGTAAAACACACAAATATGCACTCACAAACACATATATATATATAACGAAAAAATGTAATTTCCTTATAATAAATTTTGTGGTATTTGTAATTTTAAAAATGCTCGCATTATGTCTCAAACTATGTATTTTATAATTTGCGGTTTAATAATTTTTTCGATTATTTTCTAGCATTAATATTATATCCACATCTTATTCAAAATCAATGAATAACTTATGGCATAACATATGTGATTATTCCAATTTATTTATTATGGAAGTGGAATAATTGTGAGGGATAAAATTAAAAGGAACTGGAATACTCATTTCATGGTAATTCAAAGTATCAAAATTTATTAGAAGCATCAACTTGTCTTCATTATTTGAAATTTAATCAAATTCAAGATGTAATATTGCATTCGAATAATCTAAACCAGAATTCTAACGCTTCATATATTGAAAGCGTCTATCATAATAATTTTCAAAAACTATTGTAAAACTTTAAAAATACAGTACAGTAAAATGTTTTAAAACATGAAAATTTAAGTGATCATTAGAAGCCAAATCTATTTATTATCTAAACAAACATTGGTTGCGGGGGCAGTGATAGCAATTGATTTAATTAAAGTTGCGATATTGATATAATCAACTTACCCATTAAGTACCTACATTTTGCCAGTATATACTAAGAATTGTAAAGTGTAGAAAAAGCAATTCATCCAGTAGACCTGTTTCGTTCTTATTGGGAACTCATTACGTACTGGCCAGAATTTGCCGCGGACAGGGCTCGAATCTGAGCACGTCTGCATCGGAATCTGGTGCTCTAACTATTGAGCCATCCTGCTACACGCTACACACAATTTTCAGTTATATACTGACTAATGTATATCGGTTAGCATTTTTTTCTTTTAGGTGGAGCTCACATGGCATCCATTTAGACCCAAAGTTCCAACTAACCATCCTCAATCTCTCATTACTGAGCAGACACCACACTACATGGGGAAATAGTATTGACTTGAAAATTTATATAATTAAACGTTTAATTATATCTAGTTATTATCTGTTTAATTTTGTACAAACGCAAATTAATTATTTATAAAAATGAGAAATGTACATAACAGCGAACGCGTTCGTAAAAATGTCTCAATAAATATCGGAAAATTTGGTGATCGAAATTATGTTAGGCATATTGTAATTTTAGTCTAATTAGCAGCCTCAACGAACTGATAAGAAATTCTTCATTGTGTTTTGACTAAAACAGGATGAAGTCCAGTTGATTTATTTCTTCAAGATAATATGGCGGCCATTGGCGGTCATTGGCGGCTGCTTTCTTCAGTTCACCCATCATCACAACTTTTATTAAACGAATTAAGGAAGTATTTATGTCCAAGAAGGAATGTTATTATTCTTTAGGGTTAGGTAAAATGCCAAAAGAGAGTATTATTTTATTGCAAATATTTTGAATTCGGCCTAAATATCTGTCTATTATTTCAATAACATAGCGATGAATACATTTTTTAATGATAAAATTTACGTGGGAAGCTTATTTCCATGGAGATTCTTTTTCGCATTAAAATTGAAATCTTAAATTAACCATTCACTTCTGCAGTGAGGACACGGCAGCTGGTGTAGGATTGGCTTAAATAACATTGTTCGTAGGCCTCCAAAATTGGTATTGATGTGTAGACCAAAACTTGTGCACAATACTGAAATTTATATTTCAGTCCAAAGCCTCACGCAATTAAATTATTGCCGCAGGTGATGTTTCAGCCTTTGTAATGTATTTGCCGTTCAATAAATTATCTTCAATAATCTTAATCGAAATTGATGACTTCACTTCGTTTTCCGTCGTACCCGTACTCTAAAGCAGCTAAAATAACAAATTAAAGAAAATTTGCAGATTGATATTCATTTCTCAACATCAAAAAATGTAGCATAAATAAAGCATAGCAGAAATACTGATATATATATATATATATATTACAAAAAAAGTGTACCGTAATCCATGTAATACCATTTATTAATAAATATTAACGCACATTTAATGCAGCTAAACTACGAGTGTTATTTAGAGTAACACACTTGCCTTTACCAGCAGTCAAAGAGAAACAGCCGTTAATGTCGATATCAAATATTATTTACCAATATAAATGCGCAAATTGTCGATCAACTTACGTAGGCCGATCCACCAGACGGTTAATTACTCGAATGAGAGAACGTTGTAACTAAAACGCCTGTTTTAAATCAAATGGTGAATATTCGTCTGCAATAGCACAACACATCGTCGAAACATCGCACGTATGTTCTCCAGAAATACCATTCAAAATAATTACTAAATGCAATAAAAATCGTGAGCTAGCCACATACGAAGACACAGTCGGATAAACAAATTGTAGACGGTTTTATGCGAGCAGAAGAAGTATGTTCAGACATTGAGCTTGAACTGGATGTGACGCACGAAATTGATTGGTTTCCGTTTTTTCACACTCTCTCTATGTTGACATATTTCTATTTCGTTTTGCTTTCCAATTTATATATTAAGTCTACAAGTTATTTGTATGCTATTATTATATTTTTTTGGTAGATCATTCATTATAACTGTGATCTCAAATATCCAAATAAGGTTTATTAATTAAATTTAAGGTACCATCCTCGTTAGTAACTTTGTCGTCCTCCTTTTGTCATGCTGATGCAAGGCTGAAATGCGTTAGTACGTATGACAGATGGCAGTTTTCTACGATGTACGACTTCTCAAAAAAAATTATATTGGTGTTTATATCATGCTCGCAACTTAACTTAAGGAAAAATAACATACTATACTGATTCATGCTTGAATTTTAGACTTTAAAAAAGTAGTCTCTAATGTCAAGTTCTTGTTTATTTAATACTTGTCTGCAATCTGCTTCGTAGATGCTATATGTTCTGCAGCTTTTTTGCTATAGTACAATAAAGGATTCCTATAATTTGATCCAAGAAAAATAAAATATATAATACTTCACGAGTTTATATCATCCGCAAACGAATGCTAACCAAACAAAAATTAGTGAATAACTAAAAATAGCTTATAGTTTGTGGGAGATCTGGAGAGTAAATAATTGCAAGATTCCGATCCATTGTCCTCGGTTTGGATCACAATAGCAACAGTTTCTGCATTGTACAATCGTATTAAACAATAATTGATTGCGCGAGTGGTGGTAACAATTCTTTAAATTAAGTTTGCGAGCTTGAAGTAAACACCAATCCTATTGTATTTAACCAGTCGTTGAACAACATAACAAAACTACCGCCAGTCGCAACGTACTGACGCGTTTCGACCTTCCACGATCATCATCAGAGTACGACGACAAACTGACTAACAAGGATCAAACCACATTGCATATATATGGAAAGCAAAATTAGATATGCGGTTCTGAACCTCTAGTTGTCTTGCATACATTGTAAGTGACTGGAAATGTTGGCTGCACAATTTCTGTGCAGTCACGAACATTAGCTGTTTGTAGCTTTCACCACACACATATATATAGACAATAAAATTAAATAATAATTGATTACGCGGGTGGTTGTAAAAATTCTTTAAATCAAGACTAATAGAGGTGAGAGCCGCATATCTAATCTTGATTTTCATATATATGTAATGCGGTTTGAACCTCGCAAGTTCGTTTGCCGTCGTACTCTAATGACGATAATAGAAGGTCGAAACGCGTCAGTGCGTTGCGACTGGCGGTTGTTTTGTTATGTTGTTCAACGACTGGTTAAATTAAATGGGATTGGTGTTTACTTCAAGCTCGCAATCTTGATTTAAAGAACGTACAATCGTGTTCTCAATAAGGACTATATCGATTTACTTGATGAATTGCGTTTGCTATAGCATGAAAGGTTTGGTTTATACTGACAGCAAATCTATACAAATTCTGACATTAATCTTCATTTAAATATCTTTTCTCCAGGTTGCATTGTGTCTGTTGCAAAACGAAAAGTCGGGAGTGGCTAATAAGTCAATCAGGTAATAATAGATGGCAAATAGTTTCAATTGAAAGGAAGTCTGAACGAAACGTAAGTTAAACGAACATTGGTCTCGCTTGCGGCGCTTACAATTAATATAATCAAGGTTTTGTTCGTGAAATAAACACCTGACCCACTAATTACTTACATTTTTCTTTTAGTTGGAGCTCATAGATATCCATTTACACCCAAAGTTTCTAATAAGCATCTCCAATCTGCTATTATTGAACAGACACCACACTACTTGTTGAATTCGTATTATTTCATACCGACAAATGTAAGTAATTAATAGGTCAGGTGTTTATAACAAAACATAAATTGTTTTATAATAAAAAATTTCTCATATAGTGCGAATTAATGCAAGACGCAAATTAATTGTATAATTTTCCCGTTAAACTCTAGCAATTATTCGATGAGTTGCATAAAGAATAAAGCAGAACTACTTGATGCATTGCCCCTGCTAACATATGCTATGTTTAGTCTATTTTATACCTGATAGCAACACTATGGTCGCTGAATCAATACATGCTACCAACAAAATTAAATTTTAGATATGATAAATTTAAACAATTATTGATTTCGCGAGTGGAGGTATCAAATGTTTAAATAAAGTTTTCGAGCTTAAAGTAAACACTAATCCCATTGCATTATACCAGTCATCGTACAACAAAACCAAACTATCGTCAGTCACACGTACCGACGCGTTTCAAATTAACATGATCATCTAAATGTATAACAGTTAGATGCAGTTTGTGGCGGAGAACAAAACTATACGAAATTGTGCATTAGGTGTTGTGCACCTTGTAATTAATTAGTACAAATATATCAAGAATATTTTTAAAAAGTTAGCATGAACGTAACGTACAATCAAGTTCATATTCGTTCCGTGTTTACTGGCGACTCGTCATAAGGAACCGATATTACATCTTTTACACGCTATAAATTTGGGTGAGGAATGTGGGAAAATAGGACGGTACAATCTAGTAGTGAAGCTAGCTTTATACAAAGTCTTCGACAAAGTGACTTCTACGCCAACACACTATATATAATATATAAAAAGTGTGAAAAGGGTACCAACACTACGGTTCATATATATATTATATATAATGAGTTGGCGTAGAAGTCACTTTGTCGAAGACAATATGAATTAAACGAACATTGGTTGCGCGGGCGGTGACAAAAATTATTATAATCAAGATTGCGATCTTGATATAAGCACCTGACCCATTAATTACTTACATATGTCAATATAAACCAAAAATTGTATAGTTTGGAAAAGGCAATTTACCCAGTACACCGGTTTCGTCCTTATTGGGAACTCATCATATACTGGCCAGCATTTGCCGCGCACGGGGCTCGAACCTGGGTACTTCTGCTTCCGAATCTGGTGCTTTAAACACTCAGTCACGCTACCGCACATTACACTACACACCATTTTCTGTTATATACTAAGTAGCGTAACTTGGTTAGTCTATTTTTGCTTTAGGTGGAACTCATATGGCCTTCATTTAGACCCAAAGTTCAAACTAACCATCCTGTGTGGCAGGATAGCTCAGTGGTTAGAGCACCAGATACGGAAGTACACGTGCCCAAGTTTGAGTCCTGTCCGCGGCAAATTCTTCACAGTACATAATGAGTTCTCAATAAGGACGAAACCTGTCTACTGGAGGCATTGCCGTTTCTACACTATACAATTATTAGATTATACTGGCATATGGAAGTAATTAATGGGTCAGGTGTTTATATCAAGACCGCAACCTTGATTATAATAATTGTTATCACCACCCGCGCAACCAATGTTCGTTTAATTATATAAATGTTCATTTCAATAACACTTCCCCATGTAGTGTGGTGTCTGCTCAGTAATGACAGATTTCGGATGGTTAGTTGGAACTTTGGGTCTAAATGGATGCGGTATGAGCTCCACCTAAAGGAAAAATGGACTAACCAAGTTACATTAGTTAGTATATAACTGAAAATATTGTGTAGTGTAGTGTGCTACGAGGTGGTCGAGTGGTTAGAGCACCAGATTCGGAAACAGACGTACCCAGGTTCGAGCCCTGTCCTAGGCCAAAACTGGCCAGTACATGATGAGTTCCCAATAAAGAGGAAACCGGTCTGCTGTCTGAATTACCCTTTCTACAATATACAATTCGTAATTTATACTGACATATGTAAGTAATAAATAGGTCAGGGGCTTATAGCAAGACTGAAACTTTGATTATAATAACTTTATATGAAGTTAGATTCACTACTGCAGGTTTGCAAATTCTTAAAGTTGATTGTACCGTCCTACTTTCACACATTATTCTTCCAAATAAATAGTGGTTGAAAGGCAAAATACTGGCTCGTATTGACGAGTCACTAGTAAGCATAAAACGAATTTGTACAAGATTGGACTTTCTGCTCATGGAGTCTTTGGTTTACGTTTCTTGTCATATCTGAACTAATTTGTTACTAGGGTCGAAACACCTAATACACAGTTGTATATACATTAATTCTCCGCCACGAACAGTATCTAAAATTAATATATTAAATTGAACGATGTCATGATTATCGAGATATGTGCTAACTGATATCGATCAAAGCCAGTTTGTATGGATTTGGTGGAGTAACAGATGCTCATAAATAGCTGTATTTTTTTTTAATTTTGGCGAATTTTAGCATACATCGAAATCCATTGCGTTGGTACATGTTCCGACTAGGCAACCACAGTGTCAGTACCATGTACCATTTCGGTACCATAATGTTAAAAACGGGAACTGGCACATTAGCCATTATGTGACTATGATTACATTGTTATATATATATATATATATATATATATATATATATATATATATATAATGATTTGACGTTGAATTCACATTTTCGATGACTTCATATGAAGTTGGCTTCACTATTGCAGATTTGTATATTCGTATAGGAGATTGTACCGTCCTATTTTCCCACATCTCTCAACTAAATTTAAAGTTGGTAAAGGGCATAATAATGGCTTCTACTAAAGAGTCACAAATAAGCACGAAACAAATATGCACGAGATTATACTTTCCTTTCATGTAGTATTTGGTTTATCTTCCTGGTCATACTTGAACTAATGTATTAGTAGTTGCGCTACACATATTACACAATTGCATATATATTAGATCCCCGCCAGAAACATTATTTAACTGTTATATAATTTGTTGGACAATTTCATGATTTCCGAGAAATGTGATAATTGATATCGACCAAGGCCAGAATGTATAGTTTTGCTGGAGTAACAGGTGTTCAGAAAAAGTTGTATTTCTGAATTTTCGTGAGCTCAAGCAGGCATTGAAATCTCTTTAGTTAGTGCCATAAACCGACCCTGTACTCGTATTGTTGGTATCATGTATCTTTTCGGTAATATAAACATTACTGACACAATAGCCATAGTGTTAAAATACATTATAGACTTGGTATATATATTATATATAGTGAGTTGGCCTTGAAGTCGCATTTTCGAAGACTGTGGAAAGTTAGTTTCATTACTGCAGGTTTACATATTCGTAAAGGAGATTGTGCCGTTCTATTTTCCGCATTCCTTATCAAAATATATAATTAGTTAAGGGTGGAATACCGGCTCCTACTGATGAGTCACCAGTAAGCACGAAAGGAATGTGCAAATGAAAATATACTTTCCGTTGATGCTGAATTTGTTTTTCGTTCTGATATATATGCACTAAGTTGTTTCTAGATGCGCAACAACTAATGTACGATTGCATATATATTAATTCTCCGCGCCAAACATTATCCAACTATTTTACTCAAAAGTATTTTGTTGGTCTGTCTTTTTTACAAATGAACTATTGTGTTTATCGTTTTTGCACTGATGTATGTGTTTGATTACATATATAAAATCGGTATAAATTAAACTTCATCAATAATAATGAGTGCGGAATATCTAAAAGACCGCCTCGGTCCATATTGAACACTCGTCAGAAATTGCCAGAATTATCCCCACATACCTTTGTGTATTTTTTTACAGTCACGCTACTCATCCGCCTCGTCACACCCCTCGAACATTGTATGCAATTCCATATCATCTTCCAGGGTGGAATTGTCAGTAGCTTTCAATTAATGTTCGTGAACAGCTAGTTTAAAATTTAGGTTTTAAATGACACCTACAAGGTTGCACATAAATAAAAGAACGGATATAAAATTTTATTTGATACAGACTTGCCTATTAGTTATTTTATGAATTAAGAAATTAGTTAAAATCGCACCAGAAGAATATATCATGGTCAGTATGAAAAAAAGCCTTAATTTAATGTGAACAGGTGTCATGTGCTTATGGTCAACTCATTCGTACGAAACGGTACTATGCCCTATAATAGCTAGACACTTGGTCAAGAAATAACGGACTGTTGAATGGCACCATCAACAATGCAAATGTGTATTCAAGGAGTAATGGAGTTAACTTCATATAAAAATTTAGACTTTAAAGTCAACTCACTATATATATATATATATATATATATATATATATATATATATATATATATATATATATATATATTTAATTGTATGATGTCATGATTATCATGATATTTAAAAATTAATGTAAATCGAGATTATGGTGCATAGATTTTCATTAATAATATATTTTCAGAATTGAATCTAATACTCCATTTTTATCAGATTTATCTTGTAACGTAAATAGTTGTTTTGTTCTACTTTGCAGGCTCGGTAGCTTGAAGAACAATATGTTGGAAAATTTGTAAGTTCCGTATATCATATCATATTATATCATATATATATATATATATATATATATATATATATATATATATATATATAATTATATATATATATATATATATATATATATATAGTTGTGAATATTAAATCGTATTACCGAAGACTTTATGTGAATCTTACCGCATTACTACATTAACGATCAATATTATAAGAGATTTTAACATCCAACGACCCCATATTTATTAATAAAATGCATATAAGGTATTGACTTAGAATTGGTTCCTACTTATGAGTTGCCAGTAAGCACAAGTCGCATGTGTTTATGAGATTACACTTTTCGTAGGTGCTGACTTTGGTTTATCCTACTTTTCTTATTTGAACGTATTTTTTTACTAGGTGCGCAATACCTAATATACAATTGAATACATATTAGATCTATGCAACAAAGTATATATAGCTAATCCTTTAGTGTGCACGCAACTAAAAGTAGCATAACTGGGTATTTGAATTTGCAATATAAGCAAGCGTGGGCAAATTCATTACGCTTTTCGGCCAAGTAATGACCTCAAATTTAGTAACGCGTATTAGGTAGAAGTTTAAAACAGCATGCATTATTCTTCATATTGGTACCTTATACACAATGCTTAAAGTATGCTTAATGATTGTTGTCCAACGCTGCATTCTTAAATCGTACATTTTGTATTAATGACGCAAATATTTTTCATTAAAAAAAGGAGATGCGCAATTGCACATTTCTTTTTAATGCTTACCAGCGCCATTGATTAAAGCACCAGATTCCGAAGCAGACGAGCTCAGGTTCGAGCCATGTCCTCGTCAAATTCTGAAGAGTACTTGAACAGTTCCCAATAAATAAGAAACCGAATCACTGGACGGATCGCTTTTTCAACATTATACAACGCTTATACTGACAAAGGTAGGAATAAAATTTGACGATTGCTTATATAAAGATCGCAATCTTGATTTAAATTACTATTTTCATCATCCGAAATTTTGTGATCAACTAAAATAACTTGTGCTTTTCACATTAATGACTTTCCAAAAACACCCAAACTATATACACTGGATGGGAACAAGTCGAATATCAGCTATAGTTTTAAGTCATCACTATATTTTTCCACTCCATTTATAAGGAGAAATATTTTTATACCTCACTAATTTAAACGCCCAAAACGTTTAATCATATCGTCGCATATTATGTCTGGATAATCTATGGCTGCGATGAATGCAACAGATTACCCTAATATTTGCATAATTTTTCGCATTTTGTTTGATATTTTGGTGACATTTGTTTTTTATTTGAGGAAGATTGTTATCGGGAATGCTCTTAAACACTTAAACAATACGCACGCACGTATCAAATACTTAATTGACGCGAAATGCTGTTTTTTTCTTTTCCAATCGTAATCAAGATAAGTGAGTATCTCTATGCAAATTAGCACAGTCTGCAAATTGCTTAAAATTCCCATTTTTATTATTTCAACTAGAAATACCCAAATGCTCAATTTTCATACACCAAACGTTTGATTTCCGCCTTTGAATTTTGCGAGTAGCATTTAGGAAATTGCAGGTCGGCAAAACATTGTTTCCTTTCCATTTACAGATGCACGATCTGTAGGTCACGCCATACTGAAGGCTTCATTGCGATTACTGTCCACTGAGAAATGTGAAATTTAAATTACTGCGGATGGTCTCATAATGAAGCGTCATTTCTCGGCTTATCATCAAGTGCTTTTTACGATAACCTTATTTCAAATTTAATTTAGACTAACTAACATTAGAGTATGACCAAATATCGGGCCTTGAACAACGATTCAATAATACTAACAGTCATACGCAAAAATCCTTACACATATACAAAAACACGAACATACATAGTTATATATATATATATATATATATATATATATATATATATATATAGTTCTTTATTATGTCATTGCCTTCGAATATTACACAGTATATTTCTAATTAGGAAGAAAAATACATTATTAACAAAGTTGATAATGGCCATTTATTCAAATTACTAAACTTCGCTTTACAATCTTTCATTTATATATATCCTCGGTTTTAATTTGATTATTTAGGAGGCAAAAGTAAAATCGAGTTAGATTTGTTGCCTCCCGCATAATCAAATTTAAACCCAGAAAGTATATAAATGAAAGATTATAAAGCGAAGTTTAGTATTCTCGAAATAAATAGTCATTATCCACTTTGTTATTAATGCTTTTCTACCTAAATAGAAAAAAAAATATATACATATATCTACGAAATGCATTTTTGAATCCTTGCAAAATAATGACAAAAAATTCAACAAGTGATTTTGCTCCAGGTAACTGACGATGAAGCGATACCTGACTTGTCGTAACGTTGTGAGTCAATTGACAGTATTTTAAACTTTTATCATTTCAATGGACATTGCAGATTTTAAAGCCTTCAGAGTGACGAGACCAGTCACAACCCGATCATCGAAGAGATGTACACGTCATGCACCTGGAAATTGTAAGAAATCAATGTCTTGCAGACCCACAAAAGAGCTTATCAGTTTCCTGTGAAAGGCAATGGTAGAAAATGAAACATGCGATTGCAATACTGTACCAAATGACATTTAAAGCTTCATATTTCAAACTACAATAATATCGTTCCTATTACCTACCCGGCGTTTGGACGATTTATCTAGTGATACGTACACTATATACAAAAATAGAAATGCAGAAATTTATCGCATCATTACCATTGCAAAATTTAATTTCTTTTTTAGATAATATAAATATATTTATTTCTCCTTTTCTCTATAGGTAACCACAAATAAGAATAGTTGTATATTCTATGAACCGCAAGCAAAGGGTGAAATGAAAAGTGAAAATTAGTTGAAATAGGAATGCGCCCAAGTATTTACGTTCATCGCCTTCAATTAGTATCCTGTTCTAGTAACTGACGGAATTTAATTTTTATATGACAATGCTGATATTATGATAAATTCTATATACACCGCCTCTAAAAGGTATATAAATTGTCCCATTCAAGCATATATCTATTTCTATATAATAAAGCTAAAATTCAATGGTATAATGCGATATTTTTAATGACGAGGCCGCTTGGCGCTTAAATCCCAAAGGAAATAATCGAGTGATATTTTATTGACTTAATTACGACTTTGAAATTTAATTCGAATTTGCGCAAACCATCCTATTTTATTTGTGGATTAATCATGGAGTATTTATTAAAAAGCTAGTTTATATAACGCAAGGACAGTATGCCAAACTCAGCATGCACAAACCTGCGATCTAGTGGATTCATTGGTTTGTGCCTACTGGAGGTTCATAATTTGCAGTCAGAAATTCGCACGAAACCGACTAATTATTCGGTCAGGAAATATGGAACATATTTATGCCCAGATTTGCAAGATAAATTTTCCTTTCAATGTTTAAAAAATCCGTTTAAAACATTAATTGAATTATAAATCTTATTTTTCATAGCGTTCCTTAGTGAAATTATACGTGAAAGGAAGTTATAAACAGTGATTGCAGCAGAATAATTTATCCACATTTTTGCAGCTGGTTCGAAATGGCAATTGCTGCCACATTTAATTTACCCAATGACACACAACCTATGTATTCACGTTTTCTTTAGTATGCCACTAAATTGGTGTTGAGCACATAATTTCGCACCATTCATATTTTATGCAATTTGGTTGGCGTTCTTACTCATAAAGTAATTCATATAAGACCGGGAAGATGTACCAATGTCAGCGTGGCATAAATGTACTTATCAATCCTACATTCTTTCGTGCATTCGGGCTATTCCTCCGACTTAGCGCGATTACGCCCTAGACCGACCATAAATTAACATAATTAAGGTAATAAAATAGGCAAACATTAAATTTAGCATCAAATAAAGTTCCAGCTCCAATTAACACCCAACCAGAAAGAATCAAAAGGGTGCGCCGCCGATAAAATTTATTTATTCCACGCTCACATTTACATATCATGATAACCAGATATTATTTAGGCGTATTGTAATTTTGTTTTATATAATATGTAAACGAAATTTTTTTGTACTTCATATGAAAGAATAGACAAACTATTAAATTGTAATTAAATATGAACATTAATGAAAATTATTTAGTTTGGAACAGTAGCACATTTTGACATTTCTTTAGCCTTAAAGTTACATATTATAATAGCTGAAACGTGATCATTTTTTGTATGCTTCATTGGTGGTCTATGTTATAAATGATGAGTTGCTTCTTATAGACTCAAACGCTTTGATAACAGAAATTGTGTTTCAATATAACATTCCCTTAATAATGACATTTTTGTTGTGAACTTTTTTTTGGATGGAACTGAAATATGATTGGTAAGCTTTATTGGCATTCAACAAAATCATTTCAGTGCTTTTAAAGACAAAGAGGTATCCAAACACTAATAATTTTACCTACAATTGCTAATCAGCATATTCAGCAAATTTTGACTAGCAAAATGAAGTTTAATGCCAGGCAAAGAAATTTCATCGACATAGTTATTACATTACCTGACCTGCGTTTTGACTAACGCAGCTTTCATTGTTCCAGTAATTTTCTTTTTACAATATATTTCGGCCTAACTTTCCGTAGGCCTTCATCAGTTGCATTTCACGAAACAAATGAAGCAAGCGCGTTATTTATTCTAGTCATAATATATATACCTCACACTGAGCGCTTCCTTCATTTTTTTCGTGAAATGCAACTGATGAAGGCCTACGGTAAGTTAGGCCGAAATATATTGTCAAAAGAAAATTACTGGAACAATGAAAGCTGCGTTAGTCAAAAGGCAGATCAGGTAATTTCAATTAATCCAGGTTCGCAACAAAAAAATTCCTTCAAGAAATAGTTATTATATGTTTGGTGAAGCATTTCTTCCTTTCATTGAGATCAATATAATCAAAAATGTTCCATTTTGTTAATAACTTTGTTCGAAATAATGGTTGTTCTATGTATCGAGGAGAGAATTTTGCTAGACATTTGTTTCACTATCATTTACACTTGTAATTCTTTCCTACGCACTTAGGTGGAACATTATATACAAAAAAGTACGAATTTGAATTTATAATATGCTCGTTTTTTTATCGACGCACACTGGGAGAATTGATTGATCAAGCAAGTAATTTTAGGAAGGCGTGACAAGTATAATCCGTTAACTGGTGTAACCTTGAAAATTTAAATACATCTTTCCACAACTGGGATTAAGTAGAGAAAAGTTTAAGCAAATATTCAGAAATATAAAAATATATAGATGTAACAGACTTAAATTTATTGATGACAGATTGTTCCTCTGCTCAAAATAAAGCGTTCAGAAGGCCAACGTTTTCTGTAGACCGCTGTCAATTCAGATGGCAGCTCTTACGGTTAAGTGATTCGATTTCCAAATGTGAATGCAAATGAGTTTCAAGTCATCTTAACTTCAAGATATCTTTAAAAAAATTGACCATTAAATTGAAAGATCTTGCCTATCATCAAGATCAATATAAGTTAATGGCAAGTGGTTGTCAAGTGTAGAATTTTTTGTTTGACGACAAACGATTTAGTTACAAATTACAGGGAAATATTTATTTCAATGGAGACTCCTTGAAAATCATGTTCAATTTATTTCTCCTATTGTTCTATAACATCGATATATATATATATATATATATATATATATATATATATACCACAAATATAAAATTGAGCATATAAATTTTGTACGTTCAGACGCTTTATTGTGCACGCAGGTATGTACATGTGTGTGTTTAGGTTTTAAGCATAATTAATAAAAAGATGCCTTACCTACATCCTATCCTTGAGTAGTGCCCGTATCGCCAATCGTTCATGCATCATTTCATTGTTGTTGATTATTCTCATTGAGTGGAAATATTTATTAACTCAGTGTTGTGTATAATGAGATTCCTGCTGTGAAAAGCCATTTAACAAATGCCTGTGAGGTTAAAAAATCTAGAAAAATAAATAATGATTAAAAGCTAGACAGAAATAAAATTCCTTCAAATAGCTTCATTCTCATTTCAGGAAAATCGAATTGAGTACTGCGATATGTTACGAGCGCGAACAAAAAAGGGACTCACTAATTGAATGTAAAACAAAATATAACTTATTAAAAATTTAATCAAATCTAAAGAAGATAAATCAGACATAATAAAAAAATAAGAGTTTAAAGTTGTATTAAATAACAAATTCAAATATAAAATTATAATATTACAAATACTTAAGATCAAATGAAATTGAAAAAGCTAAAGTTGGAAAAGGAGTAGACAAATAAGAAACTTTTATTAAAAAGAAGCCAGGCTAGTAGGTAATTCAAATGTACGAAATTTCCAAAAGAGTGAAGCAATATAATTAAACGAACATAGGTTGCGCGGGTGGTGATAACATTTACTTTATTAAAGTTGCGAACTTGATATACACACCTGACATTTTATATAAATACATTTGTCAATACAAACTAAGTATTGTATAGTGTGGAATAGGAAAATCATTCAGTAGACCGATTTCTTCCATATTCGGAACTGTTCATGTAGTGTCCATAATTTACTGTGGACAGGGCTCGAACCTGGGCATTTCTGTTTCAGAATCGCGTGCTCTAACAACTGAGCAACCCTGCCGCACTCTAATAAAAGGTAATTCACACGGTCGACCGATTTCGTCTTTATTGCAAACTCATCACATACTGAAGCTATAATCACAAAAAGCTACGTTGAATAACATAAAAAATACGTGCATAAATACGTGTAAATATGAACATAGTATGAAAAGAAAATTTATCTAATGAGCGTTACTTAATTTATTATTAAAATTAAGTACGCTATTCTGTTTATAAGATATTTTTCCTAACTCAGATACGTTTCGCTTGCTAACCTGTGTCAACACTTTATGCAGTATTAGAACTAAATATTTCATTTTATGGTCGTGCTCATTATATTAACTCTAGATTTAGCGGTAATCAATTTTCTTTTAAATATTTTAAACTCTTCGAGTTATTCGTTTGCACCCTTTCCGACTTCAAGCGTGTCCGAAACACCGAGTATGAGCATTATCTGATATAGATATATTCTCACATGTTCAAGCTATATTTAGCTATGAAAAATTTCAACCTTCATATACATTTCTTAAGCATCGTGTATAGGTTCATAATTGGAAAACTGTCATTTTTTCCAGTTTTTAATAATTTAATTGCGTAACAATATTAAACTTTGTCTGCTATGGCACTTTTCAATCCATCGTTATTTGAAAGTTAAAGGGAGGATACATTCGCTATTTGAAATCTTGGTGAGAATGATGAGAATTCGTAAGAAGGACTGATGCTTAGGATGAGAAAATGAAAATTTAAATTGTAAATTTTTACATGTAGTAACTTAACGTTCGTAAAGAATAAACAAAAATGATCTGATGGTAAACTTTTAAACGCTTATCCTATTATGTTCGATCATTTCGAGAACATTTATAATATAGATTATGCCTCATGAATTTGCCAGTTGGTTTGCAATCTATGTTTAATAATTATATAAAGTAACATTCATATTTTTTTCCATATATTTAGGATTTTAAGCGAAAATCCTGTTGACATTACAATATACTGGATAATTTTATTCGATTGTTTTATCCATGAAAAGATACTTACGTATCATTTTCATAATTATCAACAGAAATAGCCCTACCACAGTCCTTTTAACAAAGTATATTGGAATACTTGTCAGCATTTACTTTGATGGCTTATCGGTTCGATCAGCATACCTGTTATTAATATTAACACATTCGATTTGTCATAATAGTGGAATATCGCCATTCAAAACTGTGTACGTCAAATATGATTTATCTTTTAATGAATCTTGCGCCGGCGAAACATAATCCAGAATTGTTTTTCATAGATATTAAGTGATATTTCGAACGACACGCTAGTCTTTTTCATTAAAATCTGCGCACTTTATTTTAGAAAAACACCGAGTATTATATTTAAATTCATTGTTTTCGCAATTCTATGCGTAAACACCATTCTAAATTCGACTTTTCATTTGATATCTTCATAAGAAAGACTTTATTCTTTAACTTCGGTTAATATAATTTAAACAAAATTATAAAAGAACACTTGAATGGCACATAAAAATGGCTATCTGTGGATAGGAACTGATAACCGGCATATTTATTAATGCCAAAATCATAATACTTTCTTATGAAAACCAAGATTATTATCAATATAATATTTCAAATCACTCAAATTAATTTATATTTACCAGCAGGCAAACGAATCATGAATGCAAATTTGCATTAGAATAATTATTCGAGATATTACTCGTATTGCATGAAAATTGTACGTTCGAACCATCTCAGCCCTCGCTCGTCTGGTGGCTATAGACGACTCCGTAGTCTAGTAGATCAATTGCATTTGCTTTGTCATTTAATTCTAACTTTATACGTACTTTATATATATATATATATATATATATATATATATATATATTGTCAGTGTAAACCAAACTTTGCTTCAGGTAGCAAAGGAAATTTATCCAATAGACGAATTTCGTCCTAATTTGGAACTTTGCAAGTATAGTCCGCAATTTGCCGCAGATGAGACTTATATTTTCTGCTCAGCTCTTCCTTAAAGTAGAACCGATATTAGAACACGTAAAATCATAAGTTATTATTAGTTAACCCCGTTCTGTCCTTATCCATCAGACACCGTACCATCTAGGCAATTTTTATTTAATGGCTGGATTTTACTTATATGTATTTTATCAGTATAAACTAAACATTTTTTTTCAGACAGCAAAGGTAATATATCCCGAAGATCGGTTTAATTGTTATTGTAAACTCTTCAAATAATGTCCAGAATTGGACGCAGATGGGACTCGAACCGGGCACATTTGTTTCGGAGGAAATAGGGAGACGATAGGCAGTTCGTTCAGACGTCTACTAATTGATGTCTACATGTTCCATCTGGAAACGTCGAAGCTGCATCCACTTATTGAAAAATGCTGCCATACATATCTTATGCGTTTTTAGGATGCATTCAGAAGTTCAATTAAGGCTATCAAAACAACTGGCATGCTTAAATATTTTAGCAACGTAAACATCACATTAGCGTACAGTCTAACACGCAGTATTTACTCGATATACTGGTAGTGAGGAAGGATGATGGCAGTCTGAAATGGAAAATATATCGAAAGCAGACATGGAATGGACAAACACAGAACTGTCCCAATTTTTCAAAATTTAAAATTATTACGTAATTTATCCTAAACAATAAAGAAACTTTGTGCTGATGACTTTTAATACTAAGATCTGGCAGTGGTAATAAAGCTTTATTTGAAGACGGGCAACAAAACTAATTTTTTGAAGATAACATGAAGTATAATCAATAACATAGCAATGGTGACGAGCCCAAACAAAAAAAACAATACACGTCAGTATAACTTATTAATTGGACGCATCACTCGACATACTTACCCAAAGATTTTAAATTTAGTGAATCTTTGATTGCCTAATACACTGCAGATCTTTTCTTATACAAAGAACGCCTGTTTAAAAGAAATGTAAAGAATAAGCTCACTACAATCCAACAGTCACAGTTCATTTACACATATTTCATAGATGCTCAGTGAGCTATGTAGGCTGGACTAGCCGTTTGTGAAAGTAGCAAATTCAACAAAATTTTAGACTATACACAGCTGGCATGTAGTAGGAAGTTCCCGCAATATCCGACTTCCTTCATTCTTTTAGAGACCTCATAATATACTGTCTAGAATTTACCGCGATTAGGGCGCAAACCTGGGTATGTCTGCTTCGGAAACTGTTGCTCTAAACTCTGTGCCGCCGTAACACACACTATATAAAATGTTAAGTTATATATTAACTAATTGTCTTGCGTAGGTTTACCTTTAGGCAGAGCCTATATGACATCATTTTGACCTAAAGTTTCAAATGACCAAACCTATTCTCTCATTATGGAACAGACACAACGCTAACTGGGGAAGTGTTATATATTTATATTATATAATATAATATATATAATGTATATTTATATAATTAATCGAAAATTGGTTGCGCGGACAGTGATACAAAGTAATTAAATCAAGGTTGCAATCTTGATATAAACTCCTTTCGTATTGTGTGCATACTTTTTCTGAATAAGAATTGTAAAGTTTAGAAAAGGCAATGCATACAGTAATTGTTAATAAAGTTTTGCGCACATAGTAAAAAACTAGTCCAAATAGAACCAGAAGGAAAAAACAAAGTCATCATGAACAATAGTTATTATCTGATGTGCACATTCGTTTCGTCCTAACTAAAATATCATCAATACGAGACGGTATTGTGCCCTATATCCTTTATATTGTTGACTGAGGAACGTAGGACAACCGGACGTTAACATCACCTTTACGAATGTGTAGATCTGCAGTGGTAGAGCTAATTTCACACAAAGTCATCGATAATGCAACTTTAAAGCCAACTCACATTTTATAAAATATAACGAGACTCTAAATAGTACCAACACTATGGTTGAAGAGTCAGTACATTTTACCAACAAAAATAGATTTCATGACATGCTAAATTTCACAAAAATTGAGGATTGCAACTACTTCTGAACACACGTTACTCCAGTAATTACATGCACTCTAACACATATATATATATATATATATATATATTTATATAGTTCTTTGTAATAAACAATAACTAAATATCCTATATTTAATTGAATGATGCCATGATTACCGCGAAAAGTGACAACTGATATCGATCAAGACCAATGTTTATGAGTTTGATGGAGTAACAGGTGTTCAGAAGAACTTCTATTCACAATTTTAGTGAAATTTAGTATATCTTTAAACCCATAGTGTTGTTTTTCATGTACCAACTCGGCAACCATAATGTTGTCAATATGTTGTTGGTACTAGTTACAGGCACGGTATATATTATACATAGTGAGTTGGCTTTGAAGTCGCTTTGTCGAAGACTTTATATGAAGTTAACTACATTACTGATGGTATACAAATTCGTATAGGAGATGGTATAATCCAATTTTCTTACATTTTTCACAAAAATATATGGTTTTATAGGGCGTAATACCGACTCCTACTAATGAGTCACAGTAAAAAGGAAACGAATGTGAACATGAGATTATACCGTCCGTACATGCCCTATTAGGTTTATCCTTCTGGTTCTATTGGAATTAATGTGTTACTAAGTGCGCAACACGTGATACAAAATGACATATATATATATATATATATATATATATATATATATATATATATATATATATATATATATATTCTTCACAAGAAACGGTATCTAAACCATCCATTAGATAAATTCTTCCCTTATTGTGAGCTCATCAGGTACTAAACCGATGTACTTAGGTTCGAGCTCTGTGCGTGGCAAATTCTGAATAGTACGAGAATAATTCCCAATATATCCCAAATAAATGCCTTTAATGCCTGCCAAACCAATGTTCCTTTAATTATGTGATTGGTCAATTCCATACCACTTCCGCATGTAGCATGGTAACTGTTTTATATTTATTGGAATGTCAGGTATAAAGGGGTTCAATATAGGCTCTACCAAAATGGAATGTAACCAAAATATATGAGTTAGAATAAAACTGAAAATTGTGTGTAGTGTGGGGAACAAAAGGCTCAGTGATTAGAGCACCAGATTCTGAAGCATACGTGTCCAGCTTCAAGCCAAATTCACGACAAATTCTGGACAGTACTTGATGAGTTCTCAATAAGAACGAACCCCGTCTACTGGACAAATTGCCTTGTCTACACTATACAATGTTTAGTTTGTATTGCAAACGGATGCACCTAATAGAACAGGTGTTTATATCAAGATAGTAACACTGATTTAAATAATGGTTTATCGATTTTAGGCGTGTGTGAACATTTATTTTTCCCTCAAAATGTCCGCTTTTCGATTCCTGTATTTGTCTAATATGTGTACTTAATCCAACTTTATTCCCCTTGTTTTCTGAAACATTGACTATATAAGGTGAGAGATATTACGGTCAAGCTGATTTCTAGCTAAAATAATACTTTTCAATTGATTTTTATGTAAATACTTTTTGTGGTGGAGAATTAATATATATGCAATTATTTATTATGCGTTGCGCACTTAGTAACTAATTTTTTCAATTATATCCAGAAGAATAAAACAAAGAAAGCATGAACGAAAAGTATAATCTCGTACAATTTCTTTTCGTGTTTGCTGGCGACTTATCAATAGGAGCCGGTATTACGCCCTTTACCCACTATATATTTGGTTGAGGATTACGGGAATATAGGACGGTTCAATCTCTTATGCGAATGTGTAAACCTGCAATAGTGAAGCTAACATCATATAAAGTCTTCGACAATGCGACTTCACTCTATATAATATATATACCGAATCTATAAAGAATACCAACACTATGGCTATTTTGTCAGTACCCCATACCAACATTAAAGTACAGAAAAGATACATGGCACTAACACTATGTTTTCCGAGTCGGTACAAATGGTACTAACAGAATGGATTTCAACGTATGCTATAGTTCACCAAAATTAAAAATTACAACTTTTTCTGAACACCTGTTACTCCAGTAAATCCACTCTCTCTGGCCTTGTTCGATATCAGTTATCACATTTCGCGGTAATCATGACATCGTTCAATTTACTTTATAACTGTCAGATACTGTTTGTGGCGGAGAACTATTATGTATGCAATTGTGTATTAACTGTTATGGACCTAGTAACAAATTTGTTTAAATGTGACAAGAATCATAAACCATGGACAGCATGAGCAGAAAGTATAATCTAGTGCACCTTCGTTTCATGGTTACAGGCGACTCGTCAGTAGGAGCCGGTAATATGACCTTCATCCACTATATATGAGTGCACATGTGCACGAGATTATACATTCCGTTCATGCTGTCTTTGGTTTATCCTTCTGGTCATAATTGAATAATTTTGTCACATTATTGTTTTTTTATTTGATTTATAATAAGTTAATACTTCCATACATCGTTTTTTCTCCATGTGAATTAAAAATGTTTAATAATAAGAAATTTGCGCAAACACATGTTGAGCAGAACGTTCTTTTAATTGCAAAGCAAATTTGATACTAGTGAAAAATTTAATTTTATTGAGTGCGTCAGTTGCCGTATTGCACTCATCAAAAATAGGCCATCAGAGCTGCAAACTATGCTGAAATATTTGTAGAATGGAAATTTAACCGGGAGGCTGAATATGTACAAAAGATAAACTTACTACCTGTGTGTTATTTCGGTTCATTATCTTAGCTGATTAGACTTAATTCCAATGTGCATGAGTCATAAATAAAGGTTTATATTAAAAATATGTTTCTGAAATTAAATTCTATACTATATCAAATTAAATTTCAAGTGCTAAAATTGCATTTAGATTTTCAACCGTCATTTTATCATGATAAAACCCGTATTGTGATTCATATAGTATGAATAAAATGGAACAAAAATCCTAAATAAAATCGATATTTCAATGTAATTTGTATTGAAATATTTTGGACTTACATTTTACTATTTAGTGGAGACTATTTAAATAGATAGTTTATGCTAAATTTCCTTACGATTCTACACTTCCCGATCCTATGTTTCATTAATATAGACTTTTTAATACACATTATGTAAAAGCACTTTTTATACGAAACATATTTTTCATTTCAATTCGATGTAGAAAATATATCAGATTTTGTCTGAAATTGTCATAATATGATATATTTTAATGATCTATGTTTTCGCAGATATTATTTTTTATAATAGCTTATATATATTATAGTACAAGAATAATAACTTCTTCTGCTATGTATTCGACTTGTCAAATACAATGGGATTGATGCTTACTTCAAGCACGCAAACTTGATTTCAGTAAAAATACTTCTTCTTTACTTTGGATGCATATAGGAAGAATCAGTACGTTAATTACTGACAATATGTAAACGTTTATAGTTATTAAAAATGCAATATTGGAGCAAATTCTTAAAACGGAACATAGTGTTAAATCGTTCGAGTTCTGTGTTTATATATTTACCCAGGCCTTTGATCTTATACTTTAGAAACTCAAACGTTACGAACAGTACTTTCATTGGCATTTTGATTTCCAAAAATCACCAAATTAAATAAAAGTTATCATATATACTAACAAATACGCGAGATTGATGAATCTTTATTTACAAAAGTACCACATCCTCTCCAGTCACAATATATAATAACCTCAACATCATCTTTGGCATTTTCACATGCAGTTAAGAAATAGGTAAATGTAAAAGGCTATCATTAAAATTTTCATCATAAATATCCAAATTTGAGAATTATGTATTACGGTTGTTTCTATAAGCTACAGATATTACGTTGCTGACAGAAATATACATCGATAGAGCACATCATTAATTTTTAAAATAGGATGTATTAAGAATTATGATTTTAACCTGGAGTAACTAAAAATTCTAAATATCTAATGAATGACAAGTACCTGATAGGAAGAAGTCAGATCAAATGAATTACTTCAACCGAGATCACAATTAATTTAAGCAGAGTCAGATGTTTCCTATACACAGAAACACGCCTTAACATACTCACAAATCAAAAACTAATTCATTACAAGCCTTTCATACTGCAGTTTAAAAACTGTTTGATTAATTTGCATTAGTTTACACCAGTTACTCTTTTGCATTAAACAAGGTTTTCCAGCATACCATTGTTACTCAGAGAAGATTTTTTTGAAGTTTGTTATCGATCAAACTGGATGAAAGATGTGTCACATCGTTCGTCAACAACATCAACATGAAAAGGACGAAAATACATTGTTTTTTTTATTTGTTCGAAGTGTCACGTTGTACTTAACTGCTTCAAGCTTAGCATAAAATTTTAATTAAACAATGTAAGTAAGGAAAATTTAGCATAAACTTTTTGTAAATATAACGAGAGCATCATTAAAGACGGAAGAGAAATTTAAATTTGAATTAATTTTAGAAAAAATTAAAATTTAATATCTATATTGCTTTCTACACTGCACACGCTTAATTAAATATACGCAGTAATATTCACTAAGTTGGCTAGAAATAAAAGAATTAAAGGTTAGACAAGGGCATGAAATGGGGTTATAAAACTAAGTCATTTATACGCTTATAATCTACAATCAGAATAATTTCGCTATATCTTAACAGACGATAAGTTTAGCAGTGACGGGGCATATGTATTGCCAACGAGACAAACTAAACGTTGGTCTAAATGCTGAGTTTCCCCGGCTGCTCTCTAATAAAGACATAAAAATCAAAATTTAAATTGAATTTAGTAGCAGTTATGCTGAAACGTAATTGTGGAAATTAAAATTAGAATTTTAATCAAAATTTCTGAGGGCTGATTTCGCATCCAAATATCACCATCATAATATGACCGATAAATATAAAGCTACGATTCCAATGAAATAGTCAAATTATTAAAATAAAATGTCTGGTTAACCAAGTAAATACATTGCTATTTTTATTCAAAATAAGCATTACTTCATGTAAACGCTTGTGTGATTAATTTAAAAATAATTTTTTGACTTCAGTAGAGGCAAACTATATGTATAATTAGTCAATTTTTCTCACTAGTCAATGACCAATTACCACAGAATCTTATAGAAATTAGAATCGCATCATTTCTTTAATCAGAAATGGCTGAGGAAAGCAACTTAACGAATATCAGTGAACTGAATAAAAATTAAAGTTTGAAATGATGTTTCCCTAAAAGAAAATTGACATTGCGACAACAAAGGCAAGCAAAAACGATACATTTTAACAATTTCAAAATTTCCATTTTCATTACACCAAAACCATCACTGATAAAATCAAAGTTGCTAAATGAGCTTCATCATATACAAAATTATTATTCCAATTTACAAGGCCAATTGCAACAAAAATGACAATCTGAAACGTGTCATTTGCATATTAAAAATGAGAACTGCCAGTGGATTAATTCGCCTGACTAAGACCAAGTAATCTACTGATGAGGAATAAATTCATTGAAATTCGAAATCAATAACTGTGTCATCAAATAAAAATCAATCTTAGAGAAAATGTCGATTTAATAGCATGGAAAGAGATTAACAATTCGTAAATATGAAGAAAGTAAATAAATTCACTGTAAAATAATAATTCGGGCATAAAACTTAAATAACAGTTTAAAGCTCAAAATAAAGACAGAACTTGACGAACAAAGAACTACTTATAATACAAGACCAGATATAATACAACGAGCATATCTTCATTACCAATGGTCATATTTACTAATGAAAATTTAAATGATGATAGACAGTCAAATTTTCCTCAAACATCAATAACTTTTAGAAAGTTGAAACCCATAGAATAAAACTGGACCTAGCAAAAAATAACGGAGAGGAAACTTTTTTTCCAAATCATCATTCTAGAAGGGTCATTGAACAAAATTAATTTTAATAATCTCCTAGAACAGAACAAATAACTGAAGGCAAGTTACAATGACTCCACTTGTACACTAAATTAATACCTAATAAAGTTAATTCATCTAGCATTCATAAACCAATATAATCAAACTAACAATTATAAATATAATTAAGTCAAATTGGCGCACTTGAATTAATACAAAGTCATTTCCTTTAAACTGTAACGCAACATAGTAAGACTACTGACAATCAAATGTACTGGCGTGTTTCTAACTTCCGTAGTTATCTAAATGAACATTGGTTGCGCGGGCGGTGATAACAATTACTTTAATCAAGGTTACGAACTTGATGCAAACACTTGACTCATTATGTAGATAAATATGTCAGTAAAAAACAGTCATTGTATAGTGTAGAAAAGATAATTCATCGAGTAGACCGGTTGTGTCCATATTGGGATCTAATCACGTACTGCCCAACACTACACTCAATTTTCATTTCTATACTAACCAAACTTTCTTGGCTAGCCTTTCATTTAGGCGGAGTTTGTATGGCATCCCTTTAGACCTGGAGTTCCAACTAACCATCCCCAATCTGCCATTATAGAACAGACACCACGCTACATGGGAAAGTGGTATTGACATGAACATTTTTATAATTAAACGAGCATTGGTTGCGCGGGCGATTATAACAATTAGTGTTAAACTAGGTTGCAATATTGATATAATCACCTGCCCTATAAAGTACATGCTCGTGTCAGTATAAATTATGAATTTTATGATGTATAAAAGGCAATTCATCCAGTAGACCTCTTTCGTCCTTATTGGTTGTCATCAGAGCAGCACAATAAACTGACTATATAAAAAAGCAAAAGAGGACATGAATACATTGCGGTTGACTAGAATGTTGTCTGCACAATAGTTACGCAAACACGAGCATAACCTTTGCTCAACATTCAGAACACAATCAGTTAATTTTTTTATAAAGAAATCATTGATTGAGTAGTTCGAAAAAGAAATTATTAAATCCAAGATGCGCCCATGAGATGAACACAAATCCCATTCTTGTAATCAGTAGCTAATTAGGTAATATATTATTTGTACATTGTGACAAGATACTTTAATTAAGATCAGAAAGTATGCCAAATTTAGCATGAAAAAATGGTATAATCCCATTTATACATGCGTTCCGTGTTATTTTCGATTCATCATTAGGAACCGGCGCTACGCCCTGATCCCACAATCTATTTTGTCATAAAATTTTGAATAGTTTTACTATGCAATCTAATGTATTTATTTAGATGCAAGCAGTGGCAGAGATAAATTAAATTTAAATTCATCAGAAATGTGACTTCCAAGCCAATTCACTATGAATAATTTCTAGTTTAGCCAATTGTGTATATTAGTAAACTAAATTTAGAACTTTTCATCGGAGCCTAATAGTTTAAGGTGCGTCTATACAGCAGAGTTCGAAGACCGTTATTTCGCACTGGCTCAAAATAACTGCAATTTGAAAGGCAAAAGTGGATTAAATTGGCTTAAGTTTAAAAATTATGGACAAATTAATAGGAAGCGGGAAATTCACATAAGGGGTCAAGCACACACACTAAATGTACCAATATTTATTCACTTCATGTTTGAACAACATTTAATTATTTAGATGCAAATTAAGTATGTTCCAGCTGACAGTTTTCGCATTTTGTAACGCCTTTTCGAATCTTCATTTTTTAATACAGCCGTAAATCCGCTTAGTTTCGTGTGCAATTTTTTAAATGCATTGTCTTTAGCTATTAAGGAAAGGTTCTTCAACTTTGCCATCCATTTGAAGCCTAAGGTGCTATTAGAATTGCTTCTTTAAATATATTCCAGTCCGACCTACACCACAAATTGAAAAGCTATGAATATATAAATAAACCTTTTTTAACTATTTTATCTATCGAGCTTACCATATACATTTATATTCAAAAGGCGTGTTTCTGTATAAGAAATTAACTATTCTGCTTCTTAAAGAGCTGTCACTACTTTTTTAGTTCGTGGAATTATTATTTGTAGTGCTGTTTACCATTGAAAGGTACACCGACATATATCGCCATTTGTTTGGGAAAGGCCCCACCTCACTTTCATGCCGTTTAAACTTCTTGTTTATTTCGGTAAATCTTTCGGGATACACATTTTGTAGTAGTCGTTCTGAGCGGCACGATTTATTGGCATTGAGATTCCTCACAACAGATTTGCTCTACTCTGCAGGCTAAATTGTGATTGAATTTATTTCTTGAAATTGAAAAAGCGTTATGATAATAGCTATTCTATCCAGTCCATGCCTGTTTCCTATAAAATCTTCTTTGCAATACGAGAAATTGTATAGTCACCTTCGTAAAAATGCTGCGGTATCAAAAATTCAAAGCAAACTCATTTTATATAATATGAACCATACCTGCTTCGTTCAAATGTAGCACTTCTTGACCAAATAGAATGTGGGATTTTGGTGTAGTTTTGGCTCCAACCGATGAGTCACCAGTAAGCACGAAATGCATGTGTATATGAGATTTTACCGTTTTTTTCCTTTACTAAGTGGCATATCACAAAAATTATTAAGAAAATTATCATCGAAATTTATAATAATCTGAGCTTTAAATTATTTAACAAGAAAAAACCATACTCCAATCAATATTATTTGCTTTAAGTTTAGTTGTTTGCGACGTTGATAACTGAACCATAAATTTCAGAAATAATTGAGCACTTAATTGGCTGCTAAGTTGGATTACCACTTCAGTCAGAAAAAAGCTAAATATAACTAATTTTAAATAATCCAATTTTTTGCCGCTTTTGTGTATTAACCTGCCTAATTGTCTACACTGTTTTTAGCATGTTGATACAAGTTTATTAAAAATACTCATATAAAACATCTTAGTTCTTTTTAAAGTGACGAACAGATCGAAAGTTTATTTTATTAAAACTTAATAAAAGTGATAATGTAATAAACATTATCCCTGATGTAAAAATTATTTTCTCGCATATATTATTTTAAAAATTCTACGGCTAATACAGCTGCCTAAACATAATACGGAAACGCTTGTCTTTCATTTGAACTGGTGATAAATTTGTATTTTAATTATTCCGCGAGTGGGCTTAACAATGAACTATACTAATAGTGTAAATATAGATTACAAATAGGAAACCACGTTATGTTTTACCTCACACGCAGTACAGCGAGACGAAGTGTGGACTTTTCGTTTTTTCATATCTAAAAACATTTTTTTAATTATATAAACACGAAAGTGTTTTTAGATTTGCTACATAACTACGAACAAATAAACTGAAGAAATATATGGGCATACATTTTTTAATTATATAGGCTTATCTAGCCAATACTGTATAAATATTACGATAAATATGTTTAAATTTATATGCGGTTTTATTTGGTTATAAATATAAATATTGAGATTCAATATAACCAAGACAATTTTATGTATATATTTTTCTCTAGCTATACGAATTTAAAAGATCTTTTGAATTAACTTAAATTGAATCAAAAATAGGAAATGAATACTGCTTTCTTTCCTTAGAAGTGTTATGAATTTAAATCCGTGTAAAATGGTAGTAAATGGATATAACTCTCTATTTAATAAAAGTTTGAGTTAAAATTTACTGTCATTTAAGGAAACATTCATTAAAGAATCCATTTTAGAATGTTATCCTTAGTGTCTTATCTAAAAATACAGAAATTAACAATTACTTAAACTAAACATATATTGAGGCGAAATGATAGCTTAATTTATTATGAAATAATTTTAATTTCTTTTGTGTTGATTCTTTTGAAATAGCAATCAACTTTGTTGTCATTATATTATAAATTATAGAAAAATCACTTAACTAACTATAGCAATAGCCACCTTTGTGGCCGAGAACGCTCCAATTTTCCTATCTAATGCTAAGGTGATTACAACACAAAGTCCTCCCTAAAGTGCACGAATTAGGATAAGGCAGTCAGCGCAATGATGGAAGCAACCTACAAGCCGCAAAAGTGAATATGAAGTAATAAATATTTATATTTGTTTACTAAATGGACGCGTTTTATACGTGCAAACACTCATAAATTATTAATAAAAAGTAAAGCATTTGTGTTGACCAAATTGAGTACTGACGGATTAGAAAACTTAGTAAGAGTATTGTCTGTACAAATGAAGACTTTGAATGCGGAGTTATGGATAATCAAGTTTTGGCTGTTCGACACATTTATAATAAATTCTAAACAATATAGGTGAAGTCAAAAATGGCGACCGCGTCCAAGAGGCATCAAACAGACATATGCCAGTGCTTTCACTCGAATCGCCGAGTATTTTTCTGACTGTCATCAAACTTTTGGAAACGCCACAGATGTTTTTCAAAAAAATTGAGCAAGAATTTTCATTAGAAGCACCTATTGTGCGCGTTGCTATCCAGGAATTCGTTAATTGAACAGTTGCAGCCCAGTAATAATTGCCTGTCGACCTGACGTATATAGAATATAAAAGACGAGTGTTGGATCACTTCGAAGCCAGGCGTCATGAGTTGCCTCCACAATTGTACAGACTCATACCACTTCCAGATGAGATACCCCTTGATATAAATGCACGCATCAAACGGTGGTTATTAAAGCTACCTGAGTTTATATCTCGGGGTGCGACCGTATAAGGCTACCATATTTATGCTGCTGGATCCTACCAGATATGATGCAATATCGAGCGAGCGTGAAGGCCTGAAACAAATGAACTCAGGCTTTACAAAGTTCGGCCATGATGGAATTTTTCGCGGTATAATCAGCGAGTCCGGGGGGAACTGTGGCAGCCAGTGGCATGGAACAAATGTCAATATATAAAGACACCAGCTGGGATGCATACAAGGCCTAAGGGGCAGCAAAATCAGTATATTTCTCCTAGAGAGTGGCCAGTTCACCAATTCTGATGGTCACTGGCCATTGAAGTGTTCGAGGAATACTAGGTAACAATTCATCATAGAGCCGGTATCGTGAATGCGGTAGACGATGCACTCAGCTGAATTTCCGCTGTGCGAGTTTTGCCACTTATAAGGGTCTCTGAATAACAGGGAATTGATGCCACATGCCAAGAAATAGTCAATCAGTTAAAAAACGGCATAGTGGCGTCCGCTCCATATAAAGTGTTGAGCCTGCAAAACGGCCTATTGTTGCGAAAAGAAGGACAAACTGTGCAATTGTTTGTGCTAGAGTCTATACAAGCATAATTGATGGCTTTCTGGCATGAAACTTTGGGTCATCCCGGCGCCGGGCGCCTCATTTAGACACTTCAGTCACAATTGTATTGGCCTGGCATGTCCAAAGAAATTCTTAGTTATTGCCAAAAGTGCTCTGTATCCTAGCGTTGTAACCCACAAAAAAGAAAAAAGGTCACTCCGACTACTTCCATAGCCACTGCACAGAACTAATTTCTGAATTTTGACCTGGTAGGTCCACATTCAGGGGCTCGTGGCGAGGTAGCCTATGTGTACTCCATGATTGATAAGTTTACCCAAAGGTCGAGTTTGTACCATTGAAGAAAATTACGACAGAGAAGATTATCAAGTGCATAGAAGAGCGATGGCTCTGTCGATTTGGCGCAACAAAAGTTATGGTTATTATAATCAAGTTTGTGGTCTTGATATAAGCACCTGATCCTTTAATTACTTACATATATCAGTATAAACAAGGAATTGTATATTGTAGAATATTCTTAGTTTATACTGACATATGTAAGTAATTAATGGATCAGGTGCTTATATCAAGACCGCAACCTTGATTATAATAATTGTTATCACCGCCCGCGCAACAATTGTTTGTTTAAAATGAATAGATATCAACCAGTTTGCACAATCAGAGACGAGAGAATTTAATCAATGGTGCAAGGACATTGACTTGAAACATTCTCGCGCAACCACTTACCACCCGCAGACCAACACGTCGATTGAGCGTGCAGCCTTCGAGCCGCAGAAGTGAATATCAACTTATAAGTATTTTTTATTATTTTTTCCGAAATGGTTGCTCTTTATCCGAGTCAACTCCTTCAAGTAATTAACTAAAAATAAAGCATTGTTGCTGAGCAAAATGAATTCAGATGGATTGAATACATAATAAGAATATTATCTTGACAAATGAACATTGACTGCGAAATTATGAATAATGAAGTCTCGACTAGTCGACGCACGTAATAAATTCTGGGGGAATCCGCATGAATTCCCCAACCAATATAGGTGAAGTAAACACTTACATCATATTCGAAACCTGTGACTTTCACAACGGCATAAGAAGGCAATTGAAAAAAATTTGAAAAAACTAAAACTTGTACATTTTCTGTATTAGTAAGCTAAACTGTTTTTGTTAATCTGAAATTATAGTAATTAAAATTCCATCAATAGACAACATTTATTATAATCAAGGTTGCGTTCTTGATATAAACACCTGACCCATTAATTACTTATATATGTCAGTATAAACTAAGAATTGTATAGTGTAGCAAAGGCAATTCATCCAGTAGACCGGTTTCGTCCCCATTGGGAACACATCATGTACTAGCCAGAATTTGCCGCGGACAGGACTCGAAACCTGGGCACGTCTGCTTCGGAATCTGGTGCTCTAACCACTGATCCATCCTGCAACAACATGTATCTGAAACCTACGGGATATATTTTTTGTTATGTGCGTGGTAAATCAAGTTTTTGGTCTTAATTTAAACACCAGTCACTTCACATACATACATTTGCCAGTATAAACTATGCATTGAATAATGCAGACAATCAATTCGGCCAGTAGACCGGTGACGTGCATATTGGTACTCTTCATTTACTGCCCATAATATGCCTCGGAAATGACTTGAACTCTGGCACGTCTGCTTCGAAAAATATTGCTCTAGCCACTAAGCGACTCTGCTGCACGCTACACTCAATATTCTGTTATACACTAACTAATAATTCTTGGTTTTCCTTTCCTTTAGGAGGAGCATAAATCGCATCGCTTGGATTTTCGGTTTTTTACGTTTTTTAAATATATACCAGTCCAGGTTCAATCACAAACAGTCGTCCGTCTATTAAATACTGACATTTTGAATCTTGCTATAAGTGACTTTGGTGAAGATTTGTTAAAACATACATGCTTAAATAAAGAGATCGGTTAACTCCGATCGCTAAATAGCAGATCAAAAACGGTGAGACCTTTGTCACAAGCAATAGATTTTAAATTCCAACACAAACAAAATACACTTCACTGTATGATTTTATTTTAAATTATTTAGTTATGCTGCTTCTTCTAAAACGGATTTAAATTTTTTTTTGCTCTTAGCTAAACCATTCTTTCCATTTAAAAAAATTAATTAATTAACTGTCGCAGAGATAATATTCTTCCAATGTTTATAGGCCTAGCCTATATAAATCTAAAATATTAATTTGTTAATGGCTCTTAATCCTTTATTTATGCCTTAGTTTGCTCATTTTGAATTGATTCTAGCCAGATTGGGTGAAATTAACATACATTATAGAGATCACACTATATGTTCATATCATCAAATGAATTATGGAGCAATTTTTAGTTTCAAAAGGTGGTGGCTATTGGAAAAACGCTAAGCCCAATGAAATAGAAGCACTTTATTTGCTAGAAGTTAGAGTCAAATATATCAATAGGTATTATTATAATGAAGGTTGCGATCTTGATATAAGCACCTGACCCATTAATTATTTACATATGTCAGTAAAAACTAAGAATTTTATGGCGTAGAAAAGTTAATTCATCCAGTAGTCCGGTTTCGTCCTTATTGGGAACTCATCAGGTACTGGCCAGAATTTGCCGCGGTCAGGGCTCCAACCTGGGCACGACTGCTTCGGAATCTGGTGCTCTAACCACTGAGCCACTCTACCGCACATCACACTACACACCAGTTTCAGTTATATACTAACTAGTGTAACTTGGTTAGTCTATTTTGCCTTTTGGTGGAGCTCATATGGCATCCATTTAGACCCAAAGTTCCAACTAACCATCCCCAATCTGTCAGTACTGAGCAGACACCACACTACAAGGGGAAGTGGTATTGAAATGAACATTTATATAATTAAACGAACATAGGTTGTGCGGGCGTTGATAAGGTTGCGATCTTGATATAAGCACCTGACCCATTAATTATTTACATGTCAGTATAAACTAAGAATTTTATAGTGTAGAAAAGGCAATTCATCCAGTAGACCAGTTTCGTCCTTATTGGAAACTCATCATGTACTGGCCAGAATTTGCCGCAACCAATGTTCGTTTAATTATGTCAATAGGTAATTGAAAATTAATATGCCACGTAGAAAATACATTTAGGAAATTAATTCTGATACCTGTTTGTGCGATGTAGAAATTAACATGGTTCAGTACGCCCGCGATGGCTTAAACCTTGTCGTAAATGATAACGTTCCCTTATGCAAAATCAAGTTTCCGATGTTCACTATTGTGCACTGATCTGAATTCCTTCATTCTCTTTCGTAATCTCTTCTGTTAATCAGCTTGTAGCATATTAGATTATTTAGAGGACAATTTGCAAATATAGCTTATCCGAGGGCATAGATCCGTTGTACTAGAATTCCTCCACTAAGCATGCCATTGGGCCTTTAAGAGGTTAAATAACATTGCAGCAGTCGCAAAATTTTATTTTGATCCCATTCGCCACAATAGCATGGACTTTCACGCTTAACAGATTCTAACGCAGTGTGAAATTCAATTAGTAACGTAGCGGGTATTAGATACTTCACGTTTGGAAGCAAGGCGTACATTTGACCAATGGACTTAAGAATGGGTGGAAATCATAATTGGTTTGATCGATTTTTCATATTTTTTTGTGAAAACTATGTGAAAAAATTATAACTACGGCTTGGCTATACTAAGCATCCAAATTCTAAATTAGTTGTACTATTAAGAGTACAACCATTGCTTAAACAATGGAAAATTGCTATGTTCATTTTTACATATCGTTTACATCAGCGGAGAATCTAACTATATCATTTAACTATGATTTTGTTTAGTTTAACAAAGGATAAAGATCAATGTTTCGTTCGCGAAAGTTCCTATCTAGTGTCACCGTGGGTTTTTGCCATCGGCGAATTTATTCAAGAATTTTACATGATATCAGGAATTGCGTGCCTAATAAGACTTAAAAAGGTCAGCATCAAGATAAGGTATATACGTAAGTACACGCATATGTCGTGCTTAATGGAGACCTATCATTTGAATTCGGTAATAACTTCTACACACGCCATATATTTAGTCAAAAAATGTGGGACAGTATGACTTCAAAAAAGTACATTTTCCAATGCGTATTAAAACAGTAATGTGTTAACATCATAGAAAGGCTTCGGTAATATGCATTCCAAGCCAATTTAATATATATAATATGCACAGAGTATTTAAAGTTTACTAGCCTAAGGGTTTTCGATATACAAAGACATGTAAATGATAAAAAAACAATGGCTTTTAAAATAACAATCCTGCAAATGAAGCAAGCACAATGGCTTTCTAGCCAGGACAAATTTGACCACAACTTACTTTAACAAATATTTATGAATATCTATTGCTCACGCGAATCCATGTCCTCTAGCCACGATAATTAACATTTATCACATTTCTTGTTGATCATTACCTCTTTTATTAAATAACACTATTAACATTTTTGCGTGTAAATAATATATATGCAGATGTGTATTAGCTATTGCGTAATTTATAAGAAATTAGATCACTTGGACAAAGATGATATACCTAATTCGGTATGACGGAAAGGTATAATCCAATGTGCGTATACATTTTGTGCTTAATCGCAACTCATCAGTAGGAGCTGATGTTTTGTCCCATAGCATATATCATGTCTATAAAGCAAAAATCCGAGACTGCACCAGTTATAAACGCAATAGATTCTAAAAATTGGGTATATTCGATGAAAATTGAGATACATGAACAATTCTTATCGTTTTTGCTCCTGCAAATCCGCATAACCTGGCCTCGATGAAAATCAGCTACCAGTTTCTTTTATGCACTTTGTGGTAAACTAATGTATATGCATTTTTTATTAGATATTGGGCACCTGGTAAAAATTAGTTCAAATAGAACCAGAAGGTTATAACAATGTCAGCATGAGCTGAAGTTATAATCCCATGTGCAAATTTGTTTCGTGCTTACAGGTGACTCATCAGAAGGAGTCGGTAATATGCCATATACCCACTATACATTTGGGAGAATAATGTGGAAAAATTGGATGGTACAATCTCTAATACGAATGTATTAACCTGCAATAGTGGAGCTAACTTCGAAAATGCGACTTCAAATATAAATACCGAGCCAGTAAAGGGTACCAGTAATATGGCTGTTGTGTCGGTATCTGATAACAAATTTATGGTTGCCGATTAGGTACATTGTACTAACAATATAGTTGCCGAGTCTATATTTGTAACCAGCACAATTAATTCCAAGATAGGCTAAATTGTACTAAAATTCAGAAATAAAACTAATTAAACAGTCTGCAGCAAGCAAACAATCTATGCCAATATCTAAAAGTCAGTCTGAACTAAGGCATAACCTCATGTACACATGCGTTCTCTGCTTGGTGACCTCTTATCAGTAGGAGTCGTTTCCAATACCTGTAAATTCTATATATGTTGTCAAGATATAATAGATAGTTTTACCATACGATCTCCTTTACGAATATATTAATTTAATTTCATGTCTTCTGCAATACGAATTCAAAGCCAACTCACTCGATATAATATATACTGAAATTTTACTATATACCAACGAGATGAATTTAAATTACCGTGCCACTAAATGTTACTTATGCAATTTCTTTCGAAATAATCAGCGTACATGATTTCAAAATACCCAGCCTGTATCTAAAATCAGCACAATGGATTTCTTGATTAGTTAAATTTAACCAAAATTGAGAATTCCAAATGCATCCGATCAAATATTTCCCTAGCAAATCCATACACTTTTTCCCTGTTCGGAATCAGTTAACACACTCTGTGTTAATCATTAAATCATTCGTATAAATTTATAATAACTATACATATTTTGTTGCGGATAGCTAGAATATATATAATTTTGCGTCAGGTATTGCTATCCAAATTTAGCATGGGCGGAATATTTTATGTCATACAATACTGGCATCGGGCATACTGGAGACCTATTTGTAGGAGAAAATGCATCACCCTATACCCTTTTCAGATTTGGTCATAAAATTTATGACAGATTAGCAGTACAATCTCTTACACGAATATTTATTCGAGCAGTAATGAAATTAACCTCACATAAGGATTTCTGTAATGCAGCTTTAAAGCCAAACGCCTATTTGCAAAATATATGGACCCTTTAAAGTTTGCCAACGCAATGATTTCAAATTGCCGAACTACTGAAGGGTGCTTAAACAAATGAACCAGCATGAAAATCGTGCCAAAGCAATGCCTTTCAAAATACTGAGTCTGTAATTGAAACCAGTTCAATCGATTTGGAGTTCGGTGAAATTTCACCAAAATTAAGAATTATAAATAAAACTGTACAAATTGAAAAATAATATGAAGAAAATGAAGACAATCAATTCGAACTTATTGAGAAAGATTGCTTACACAGATATATTAACGTAGGTATGACTCATGTCATTAAGTGCTGACATATATGGTTCGTTATTTTATAAATTATGTTGTTCATTAAATTTGCGAAAATGTGTATTATGAAACCAGGGCACTCTAGAATTTGGCAACTGTAATGCGTGCAAAATATTCCGATATCTGTATATCTTTTTAAAAATTTGAAGTATAAATAATAAATAGGATATACAAGAAATGTATAAATAATTTACTGAACTTGAGATTCATGTTACATATGCCTAAAATTAACTAAATTTAAATTTAAATTGTTAATCAAACTGTTACCATTCTTATCAGTCGGATAAACTCAAATAGAAAGAATACGGAATTTGAAGGTATCGCCATTACTTTTTTGGGATTTGTGTTTACTTCAAGCTCGCAAACTTGATTTAAAGAATTGTTATCACCACCCGCGCAATCAATTAATGTTTAATTGTATTTTCTATATATGTGTTTGTAGCGAAAGCTGCAAACAGTTTATGTTCGTGACTGCATAGATATTGTGCAGCCGACATTTCCAGTCAAGTACAATCGATGCGAGACGATTGGAGGTGAGAGCCCCATTTCTAATTTTGCTTTCTAAATATATGCAATGCGGATCGATCCTTGCCAGTCAGTTTGCCATTGTACTTTATTGATGATCATGGAAGGTTGAAACGCCTCAGTGCGTGTGACTGGCGGTAATTTTGTTATGTTGTTCGACGACTGATTAAATACAATGGGATTGGTGTTTACTTCAAGCTCGCAACCTTGATTTAAAAAATTGTTACCACCATCTGCGCAATCATTTAATGTTTAAGTGTATCAACATTACTGTTTGAATATATGTCCGTATAGCTTAATGTTTTGTCAAACATTCCCATTTTGGGCGTAGTACCGTCTCCTTCTGATGAGTCGTCATCATCACAAAATGCGTGTGTAATGTTCATGATAACATCCACTTAATAACCTATAACACGATTTTGTTGTCACCGATGTGCGTAGAAATAACCACAGTTTGTCATAATTTAAGAATAATAAATACGCAAAATAAAAACCAGTATTATTCTCAGATTTAAAAAAATCCTTATATTTCAACCAGTTTAACTGAATTAGTAAGCACAAAACAAATGTGTACATCAGATTATACGTCCCGTTCATGATGACTTCGGTTTATCCTTCTGGCAATATTTGAACTATTATTTTACTAGGTGTGCAAAACCTAATACATAATTGCACATTTATTAATTTTCCACAAAAAAAATATCTAACTATCACATATTTAATTGAATGATGTCAAGATTACCGCGAAAAAAAGATAACTGGTATCGATCATGGCCAGATTGTATGGATTTTCTGTAGTAACATGTGTTCAGAAGTAGGTGTCATTCTCAATTTTGGTCAAATATAGCGCATCTTAATATCCATTGTGCTGGTACCATGTACCGACTTGGCAACCACTATGTTGGTAACCACAGTTTGTCATAATTTAAGAATAATAAATACGCAAAATAAAAACCAGTATTATTCTCAGATTTAAAAAAATCCTTATATTTCAACCAGTTTAACTGAATTAGTAAGCACAAAACAAATGTGTACATCAGATTATACGTCCCGTTCATGATGACTTCGGTTTATCCTTCTGGTAATATTTGAACTATTATTTTACTAGGTGTGCAAAACCTAATACATAATTGCACATTTATTAATTTTCCACAAAAAAAATATCTAACTATCACATATTTAATTGAATGATGTCAAGATTACCGCGAAAAAAAGATAACTGGTATCGATCATGGCCAGATTGTATGGATTTTCTGTAGTAACATGTGTTCAGAAGTAGGTGTCATGTAACTATTCGGCAACCATTGTGTTTGTATCAGGTACTGACACAACAATCATAGTATTGGTATCCTTTACATGATCAGTATATATATATATATATATATATATATATAATTTATGGTGAGTAAGCTTTGAAGTCGCATTGTCGAAGACTTTACATGAAGTTAACCGTACTACTGCAGGTTTACACATTCGTACAGGAGATTTATTCCATCCAATTGTCCCACATTCCTCAACCAAATATATAGTGGGTAAAGTGCGTAATACCGGCTGCTACTGATGAGTCGCCAGTAAGCACGAAACGAATGTGCACATGAGATTGTAATTTTCGTTTATGCTGACTTTGATTTATCCTTCTGGTCATATTTGAACTATTTTGTTACTAGGTGCGCAACACCTAATATTTAATAGCACATTTTCAACAAACCAAAGCAGTCATTCATTCTTCTATCAATAGACTTATAACTTACGATTTGATGGTTGGATCAAATATAGATCGCTAGCGATTTGTGAAGCGGTTTTGTGCAGATTTTATGTCAAATAATTCTGTTAGTACTGATTGAGTTAGAATCGATAAATTAGCTGAGATTTAAAAACTATTAGGACGCAGAAATATTCATTAGTACGGCATTGTTCGGTTGTTTGCGTAACTCCAGCATGGATTTCCATACAAAATACAACAGATAATAGACCATAATTTTGGGTCCATTTTTATATGCGTCTATAGCTGCAGCTATAAAAATCAAGATGATAAAGATCTGTGAAAATAAATGGTTGCAAAGATATTTTCGGAAAGTGACAAAAAGAATTAACATAAGCTTTAGACATTGCTGTCAAAGGCGTCTAGCTAACGAGGCTGCCATTTAATTTGTTTTTAATCAGAGCGATATCGTGAACATTTGTAGACATCTATTGCATAATTTGTGTTAAGTGGGTTGTTTCGTTTTCCTCTGTATTCCTATCAGAAGAAAAGGCGAAATTAGCAAGTGGTTTTAAAACCAAAATCTCAAGACGAGATTCTCAAGGTTACTATGTTACAAAGCGCACTTGTATGAATTCAAACAGATATTGCTGTATGTTTTCAGTATAAAAATTTAAAACGGATGGAGCATAGTTATGTTGGTACGCATTAATCACGCTCTTGCCTAACTCGAGACGGAGAAATATGTCAAAATGTAAATTTAGGTAAAAGAAAACTACCATGAAACTCCGCATATTTAATGTTCCATACATTTTCAGTGACACAAAGCTTAAATATCAGCGAGTAAATTATAATTCCATTTAAAATCAGGAGCTGTGTCGGAAAACATGAACACCACGACGAAATGCCCGAATATACATCTTTCAAAGAATGTATCATAAATATCACAAGTACAGTGTGGGAAGGAAACGCTGCGCTTGAATTGATAATCGACATCTGTCGAGATTTGCAGAATAAGAGGAAGCTGTGGAGACCAACTTAATGTCTAGAATGATAATAAACCATTAGTATATGTATTATGTACACAAACTATAGGCTGTTAGAAGTAGGAAACAGTTATATGGCAATTGATTGTCGCTAAGAATGCTTGTTTCATTAATGAGACAATTTTCGCGAACTTTTTGAAACCTAGTGAGCAGAAATGCCAACGGGATATTGCAAGAAAAGAATTATTCCTTTCTTCCGCAAAAAAATTTAATTTTGCATAAACGATTGCCGTATTCAATGACAAATGCATTAATTGAAGTGGATACTTATATACAGTACTGCTAGATTAATATTTAGAATAATATAAATTTTAATGCATTGATCAGTTGTTTCAGACTACAAATATGTAAAAGTTTCTTGAAATCAGGTTTGCGAGCTTCAAGTAAACACTAATCCAATTGTTTCTAACCAGTCGTCGAACAACATCACAATACTACAGTCAGTGGCACGCACTGACGCGTTCCGACCTTCCATGATCATCATCAGATTACGACGGCCAACTGACTAGCGTGGATCAAACTGCATCACATATACATGGAAAGAAATATTAGATATACAGCTCTCAATCCTGGTAGTTTCGAATTGATTGTACTTGACAGCAAATGTTGGCTTCGCAATTTCTATACAGTCACGAGTATTAACTGTTTGCAAATTTCGCAACACACACACACACATATATATATATATATATATATATATATATATATATATATATATATATATATATATATATATAATAAATGGCCTTTATCAGCAAGTCAGATTTGTTGCTACCATCATAATCAATTGAATACCCAGAATATATATATATATATATATATATATATATAGACAATACAATTAAACAACAATTGACTGTGCTAATGGTGGAAACAATTCTTTAGATCATTTTTGTGAGCTTCACATAAATACCAATTATATTGTACTTAACCAGTCGTTGAAAAGCAGTACAATTAAACATTAATTGACTACGCGGATGGTGCAAACAATTCTTTAAATCAAGTTTGTCAGCTTGTTATAAACACCAATCTCGTTGTTTTTAACCAGTCGTCGAACAACATAACAAAACTACCGTCAGTGGCACGCACTGACGTGTTTCGACCATCCATAGTCATTATTAGAGTACGACGACAAACTGTTTAACGAGGATCAAACCGCATTATAGATATTTCTTAAGCAAAATTAAACAAACGGATCCCACATCTGGTAGACTCATATACATTGAACTTGACTGCAAAAGTCGGCTGTACAATATCTATGCAGTCACGATCATTAACTCTGTAAATTTCGCCACACACATATATATATAGGCAATACATATAAACAATAATTGATTGCACGGGTGATTGAAAAATTCTTGAAATCAAGTTTGCAAGCTTGAAGTAAACACCAATCCCTTTGTATTTAACCAGTCGTCGAACAACGTAACAAAACTACCGCCAGCAGCAACGCACTGACGCGTTTCGACCTTCCTTGATCATCATCAGAGTACAACGGCAAACTGACCTATCCTTGAGGATCATCAGAGTCCGACGGCGAAACTGATTCATGGAGATCAAATTCCAGACATGCGGCTCTACATGGAAATCAAATTTAGATATGCGGCTCTCACCTCTAGCAGTCTCGCATACATTGAACTTGACTGGAAATGTCGGCTGCACAATTTCTATGCAGTCACGAACATAAATTGTTTGTAGCTTTCGCCACATATACATATATAGGCAATACAATTTAACAATAATTGTTTGCGCGGATGGTGGTAACAATTCTTTAAATAAAGTTTGTGATCTTGAAGTAAACACCAATCCCATTGTATTTAACCAGTTGTCGAACAACATAACAAAACTACCGCCAGCCGCAACGCACTGACGCGTTTCGACCTTCCTTGATCATCATCAGAGTACGACGGCAAACTGACTATCGAGGATCAAACCGCAGTGAATATACATGGAAATCAAATTTAGATATGCGGCTCTCACCTCTAGCAGTCTCGCATACATTGAACTTGACTGGAAATGTCAGCTGCACAATGTCTATGCAGTCACGAACATTAACTGTTTGTAGCTTTCGCCACATATACATATATAGACAATACAATTTAACAATAATTGTTTGCGCGGGTGGTGGTAACAAATCTTTAAATAAAGTGTGCGATCTTGAAGTAAACACCAATCCCATTGTATTTAACCAGTCGTCGAACAACATAACAAAAATACCGCCAGCCGCAACGCACTGACGCGTTTCGACCTTCCTTTATCATCATCAGAGTACGACGTCAAACTGACTTTGGAGTATCAAACCGCAGTGAATATACATGGAAATCAAATTTAGATATACTATACTGCGAGAATGACCTTTACATGCAAACACGCACACACACAAACACAAACGCATACACACTTACCAACCAGCCAAAACAAGAAACAGAAGTAAAAGCGAGTCAGATTTGTTACCACTAGCATAATCAAGTGTGAACCCAAAATGTATATATATGTATGATTGTAAAGCAATGATTGGTATTCACGAAATAAATAGCCTTTATCCACTTTGTCATTAATGTGTTTTTTCTTCCTAATTAGAAATACATGTAAACAATAATTGATTTCGCGGATGGTGGTAACAATTCTTTAAATCAAGTTGCGAGCTTGAAATAAACACCAATCTCATTGAAACTCCAACGCTGTCGTTGACATAATTAATCTGCAATCTATTAGAATATAACATTTTATTTCTTGGTATACAATGAGACCATCGAAATGCCTTAATTTGGAAATAAAGCGGCATGATTACCTATTTACTTTTGAAATCACGGCGTAACTCCCATGACCGATATAATTTATAATTATAATTCTCACCAGAATTCATTTATTTGGAGTGAACCAATATATGATCTTTCAAGTATAATAGAATTTTCAAAATACGCAAAATATATAAAGAGGCTAATAGTATTACATAAAAAGTATTTTATATGATGCTAAGCAATACACAAATATAATTTTTCACAATAAATTAAAATGATAGTATTTTAAATAATGTCTTAGTGGGAGTAATTTCTCTAAACTCGCTTGGTACTTGATTCCAAATATCGTATATTTATTAAATAATAAAGAGTTTTTGTGCTAGTTTTCCAACTACTTGAGGAATGACTGCATGTATAGCCCATCTTGTCATTGTTTCATACTACATTTTTTCAGGTTCAAGTGAAATCTTGTCATTTTGTAGCAATGTCATCCAAATTATAAGAATTGTAAAAATAAAAACTTCATTTCAAATATATGTATTTAAATAGAGATAGTATTGATGCATTTCATATCCTTCTTTTATACATTTGTTAAAATGTTATGAAAACCAGTTTTACTTTAATTTAAAGTTGCAGCGTGTATTGCAAGATTAAGCTAATCCAAATTGTATGCACTTATCCTTTTTAGCATAGCCTTCGATTTTTGCTGTCTCTCGGCAAAAGATGTATAATGAACAGTCATAACAAAATTCTTGATTACTTGTTGAAATTTAACCTGTAAGTTCATCGAAAACATCATTACGAAAATAAATATTGTAGAATTCAGACCTATTCAGGATTTCAAGCACTAGGATCTTTGCAAAAGTATTCATCAAACGAAGAAATATTTCAGGCCTACTCAGATCGTCAATATATATCTTCTAATTATTTTATGAGAAATTCATTTCCCTTAGGTATAAATTTAAGCTCAGCCATTTTTATGCATTTGAGATATGAAATGAAAATTAAATCGTGTATTGAAGCAAAAATGACTGATATAGCAGGTATACAGAACATAGTATAAAAGACCATTGTCAATTAGCCAGAACTCAATACAATTTTAATATTCGTTGCTTGATACAACGAAAATAAAAAAGCAAATTGGATTAAAAAAAGCATTTTTTCGAGCACTGTCCGCAGCAAATTCTGGACAGTAAGTGAAATATTCTAATAAGGACAAAACCGATCCATTTGGTGATTTGCTTTTTCTATATTATAATTTGTTCTGTTTTCACTGATAAATGTATGTATGTAATGGGCCTGGCGTTTACATCGATTTCGCAACCTTGATTTCATTAACAAAATGGATTTAGCTAGACTGAAGGCATATATTTTGCACCAAATTATAGGAAACTGAAAACGCACAGGTTGATGTTTGCAGTGGCGGAAATTGCGTGATTGGCTCTATTTAGGGCTAATATAAATGAAATCTTTTAATCAAATCTTGGATATACGTTGCATTAATAAATTTGATTTGACCACCACTACCTCATGGCATTGGATTTATTCAGATAAGATTCATTTCATTCGATAAGATAAATTTCACAACAAATTTATCTTTTTGCAGATTTGGCCAGTGCTGCGTTAATGATAATACACGTCATTGTGCAATTTTACTTAATTGATGAAATCAAAAGTGTACCAAACACAATATTTTTAACATTGAAATTTGTACATGGCTTTAGCAAAGTTTCTCGTTCTTCCGCCAATTTTTTCCTGCACAATATTGATTGTGGACATTATTGATCTTAATGCCATAAAGTTACTTTTTTCAACTGGTTCATATATTAAAATTACCTGATCTGCGTTTTGACTAACGCAGCTTTCATTGTTCCAGTAATTTTCTTTTTTCATAATATTTCGATCTACATTACCGTAGATCTTCATCAGATGCATTTTGCTTTATTTGTTTCGTGAAATGCATTTGTTTCGTGAAATGCATCTGATGAAGATCTACGGTAATGTAGATCGAAATATTATGAAAAAAGAAAATTACTGGAACAATGAAAGCTGCGTTAGTCAAAACGCAGATCAGGTAATTTCAATTAATTCAGTATCGCAACAAGGACATTCCTTCAAGAAAAATTTAACATGGTTCATATATTTTCTGCTTGCCGCAAATTCTGGCAACGCAAGGGCAAATTGGTTTTCCTACATGAGACGTCGTATTACATAATAAATTTCTTTTGAATTTGCATCAACAGTTCGATTTTGAAATTCTTTGTGTGTATTTTAATTCACCCGCTGTATTGAATCTTCTGTAATTTCGTCCTCTTAAAGGAGTAAATGAATTGGCACTCGCGCGGCTTGAATACACAGCGTAGGGATGGCACACAAAGAGTTTGAAATTTGTACCGTAGCACGATTAAAACCAATGATAAAAACGATCAGAAATCTGTCGAGAGAATTGAAAACTATCTTACAGCAAGTACAAATTGAATTGTGAGACAATTGCGCTCGCTAAATTTTTCATGCTGTAAATAAAATAAAATTGTACAATTCCAAGAATTTTTATTTTATTTCATTCCACGTCAAATATCTATTTATAAACATCCCTGTTAGCAAAACCATCAATTATCTATAACTACATATCATCTATATATTTTCCCCAATATTTGCACTAAAGATGGTCAATTAAAATTTTAATAGTCAATGATTCACACAAGTCAATGTAATGTATATGAGGCCTAATAACTGATTCTTATATGTTCTAACATTAAAGATCAAAATTACAATCACTTGGTCAAAATTAATGGCGCGTATATGTTGTTGACATCTTCATAATCATAAATAATGAGGTAAAATTTAAAATAATATTCTTAAGGATTTTAGTAACGTTGACTATCGTATGAACTTTCCTTGGCGTATTGCTTTTGAGACAGGAAGTTATTAGGTTAAACGGAAATCAAAACCGAAATCAGATATGGGCTGAATAGAACATGCATCATCAGAGCGCTGTCACAATTTTTCGAAAAAGAAACTTTATATGAAAGTTATTATTTTGGATAATTAAAATCTGCTCTAAATATATATTCAATTTTAATTGTTGTCTTTAAGTAAAAATGCAGTTTAAAAAAGGACAAAAAGAATAGAATTCTACCCAACCATTATGCAATATATGATGGTACGCCTTTTAAAGGGACACGCGATTCGAAACAAAGAGATTACAAAGCGTTGAATTCTCAGATGATTATTACAAAATTAATGTTAATTTCTACAAAAAAACATTTCTAAACATAAACGTAAAGATAAGCTCCCTACAATCGAACATTCAAACCTTGTATTTTTACAACGAAATTAGCTTCCTATTGCGCTATTTAGGCTTAAAGGGTCAATTATAAAAGACGCAAATTCAAGAGTTATTTAGCCGTAGGCTAAGTGAAGGAAGTCTCCGCAGTAGCTGAGCACATTGTTTATAAATATCACACTCTAATTCAGAAGGATTTCCAAAAGTATTGCATACAAATAACGAAAATCATTTATGCATATAGATAGTTGTGAGTTAATCCTCAGTTAAATAATTAAGAGACTTTCTACGTGATTAAATATAGACTAAAGAATTGTTTTCTTGTGTATGTGTGTGCGTGCCTCATCATTTTTGTTTCCCACTTCATGTTTGTTGTTGAATAATATGAATTTAGTCACACTTAATTTAATTTGCTTTACAAAGTGGGCTATATATAGTACCGGATATTAAAGCCGAGTTCAGCTTTGGCATAAAGGAAATGACAATTATAAAATATATTGGTCATGCTAGCATTTTAATAATTTTATGCAAAAATACACCAATTATTTCTATATTGATTAAATCTATAGGTAAAATAAGCTTCAAATCATAAGCAAATTCGCATATTTTGCGCATATCACCGCATTCCGTAAAAGAAAAAATATAATTTTAATCATAATTGACCTGAGATAGAAGCATCCTAAAATAACGTTTTTTGTGACAAATATGATTTCATATTGTTCACCTAAATATCCTCTTCTATCTGTACAATTAGAAGATATGTAACCTAAAATTAAACGAATTTTTCTTTAAGAAACTATCCGTCTTAATAAAATCTTCAAGGGAAATGGAGTAAAATAATTTTGAGATATCAATAATGACTGTTAGAGCGTCCAATTCATACACACTCTGAACTGTAATATATTTTCACATGGACATGACATGAGAGATGATTGAGTGTCCTTTTGCAAAGCAATGACAATTTTATCAAAACGCAACGTTAAAATAGGATCTAGGTGATATAATATTAATCGACCGATTACACTCAAGGCAGAAGAAATCAAAAAAATTACCTTGTACTCATTACTATTCATAGGACGAGAAAATTTACGTAATAGATGAAACATAATTGTTTGAAAAAATGAAGGAATTTGTGTAAATCCAAAAAACTTTATTCATTAATTCTAAATGTGTATTTAAAATCAATTTATGTATATTTGTGGATTATCAATCCATATCCTAAGTGCTTCTTTTGAAATTGAATTTAAATTTTCCTCATTAATATTATTAGCGTTTCCCAGTCGGCAATGTATAAAGAATGCGGTAAAGCAGACATGATTTGTGGTTTGAAAATCACACATCGGCATCCAAAATTTCTCCAATTATTATATAAACCCCCTAAATGGTTTATCAAATGTCAGTATCATCTTTTAAAAATCTTATTTTTCAATAATTATTTCATAATTTTTAACCCGATTCAGGGTTACTTTTAAATTTATTTAATATAACGTCTTTAGATCGTCCACAGAAAGTCAGCAAAGAAATTAATCTTCCACTATACCAAAGCTCAAATGTTGGACGATATTAATCACATAACATTCAACAATATAATATCCTTTCTATCTTAAAAAATTCTCTGCAAATTCTTCCCGGTACCACATACACAATAGTGTCACTCGAAAAAAATTAATAAGCAGGTTAAGTACTGAATAAAAGCAAATCGTAAACGATCCATTAATAAAAAATATCTTTGCGAAACTGGATTAATCGAAATTATTTCATCTACATTTTGACTAGCGCAGTTATTTTTCCAGTACTTTTCTTTCTTCGACAAAATATTTCGGCTACCTTTATCGGCAGTCTTTTTCAGTTAGTCCGTCCTCACCAGTTTTACAAAACAAACTAATGAAGCAAGCGCGATATTCCCTCTGACCTTATTATATATACTTAAGACTTGTCTTTCAGTAGATATTTACGTATCACATGCGTGTGTGTCCATTTCCATAATTGTATTGTTCATCTAACGTCGTGAAACCAGAGTGGCTAAATTAGAATTTACCATTTGTATGCGTTAGAAGATTGTTTTTATGAAATCCACGTAAAATGACGTAACTAAGGTTGCCTTCATATGTTCTGAAGAACGTAGGCCAATAATTAAGAAACACTCGTCATAAAAACATGCCACTATGAGTGATAAAATTATAAATCCGAATAACCAATGCACTTGTTAAATTGCAATTCAAACCACACAGGTTGTACTCGTTAACTTGTTAATAACAGTTATTGTCATATCATTAAATAGGGAGCATTGTCTCACCAACATATATGAGTCTACAATCATTGCATGGGATTTCATACACTCCTAATGTTTACCATTTTACAATCTTTTCTTTTCGGTTAGAGAGTATAATGCCTGCTGTAAGGGACTGTTTTAAACGGTCCTTAATTTTTATTATAAAGCTATTGATTTCACTTTCCTACTTAATATAGAGACCAGCAATACTATGACCTTACGCTCTTCCTTGACCTTGTCCGCATTTATGTACCTCAAATTAGGATTAAATTTTGCACTATTAAATGAAGAGGATAACCATTATCCTTGAATATATGGCGCTGTCTACCCGATTATAAGTTTCTATGCTTTGTATCTGTTAATCTAACGTTTCTTAATGTTAAAGACTTTAAGATACAAATTTTTATAATATACGGGTAATTCGACTTGAAATTAAGAAGGATTCCGGAATAAGTATCCTTCATATTAATATCTCTTTCTATTTTCTGACGATTTCTAATTAATTTGGCATTCAAAAATGGTAATTCACCTGATGATTACCTTTTCAAAGTAAACTGAAGTTCGCTCATGTACATGCATGACGTGCGTCTATTCAATGATATGAAATTAACTGATATTAAGAAGCCTATCCTGGTTAAAACCTGAGTGGTTTTAACATGTGCATTAGTCAGTCGGATTTTTAATTTTATCACTCATAATGGCATGTGTTTATGACGAGTGTTTCTGAATTATTGGTCTCCCTCACCATAATATGTGAGAGCAATCTCATTTACATCATTTTACATGGAGTGTATAAAACGAATAGGTTAACGCAAGTAAATGGTAAATTCTTATCCAGCCACTCTAGTCACCTTTAGTTAGATGAACGTAAATGTTACAGAAATGTACACACGCACACACATGGGGCACCCAACTAGTAAAAGATCAGTCTGAAGTATAAATAATATGGCCAGATGAAATATTACGCTTGCTTTATTTGTTTGTTTCGTAAAATCTTTGAGGGTAGGCCAACTAAAGAAGGCTGCCGATAAAGGCAGCCGATATATTTTGTTGGAGAAAGAAAAATACTGAAAAAATAACTGCATTGGTCAAAACGAAGATCAGTTAATTTAGCTTAATCCAGTTTCTCAAAAATATATTCCATTCAAGGAACATTTAGCATGAAATTATAGCTATAGCGCCGTCAAATCGTATAATAATTACACCTATAGTAAGAAACAACTTGTGAGACAAGTGTCAAATAATTGCTTTTTTAATATTTGTTTAAAAAATGGTGTTATTCTTAAATGTTTGTTTTTAATTAAATTTCATGTTAAATGCGCATGGTATGTTTCTTAAGCATGATCTTTGTGTAAATATTATAATCAATTTGATTCGTGATTTAGATAAACTTAAATTTATGCTTATCAAGGAAAATCTAAATTAAGATCGATGTTAACTTCTCTTATGCATGCAGATGGTTTTAAATTCATTGAAGGTTTCGTGATAAAGCCTGTAATAGAAAAATAAAGAATTAAAGAATTAGATATTATAGGTATTTATAAATCCCAAGAAAGTAGTAAATTAATCGTGACTAATTAAAAAGTAAACCTATAAACAGTATACCTAAAGAGGGATCAAATTGAAATACTTAACCGTGGTTTAAACATGGTTATTCCTAATAAAAATCGGTTAGAAATAAGGTAATTACAAAGGCTGACGAAACGGCACTTCTTCCAGATAAGAATAGAGTGAAATTTGAACTAGACGTTGCCTCAATAGCATTAACTTACCAAGAGGATAATTTTAAGTCTAACTATGAAATTAAACGTATCGGAAAGGAGTTAGTATCAAGCAATGTTATTTGTCGAAAAGCGAATAAATAAAAAGAACTACAGTTCTGATGAATCAAACAGATTATATTAATAAAATATTAGAACAGTTAAGAGACAGAAGTGTACACTAAAATAAAAAATACTTAACAAATAGGTTACAAGGGCAAGTAAAATTATTAATCAATAATATGATTGCTAGTGATTAATTGGATTCGACGCATAGCAACACTCTCATACAAAGAGATACATTTGCACTCAACGTGTATGGTTTATTACATTAAGAATTAATGTGAATGTCCAACACTCACATACAGATAATCTTACTAAGTTTTTGTTTCACAGAATAAGAAAATATTCCTATTTCTTAGAACATACATTTGTAACGCGGAGCCGAGCGTTACAACTTATCCTGAAAATTGCTCATAATACAAATATGGTACTTTGACTTAGCCTTCTCCCATCACGACACTGGGGGAGAAAGGGAAGGACGCCAGCTATAAAGTGAGACTGATTATAAGCACGAAACACAAAACCGATTTCTTCCGACGTCAGCTACCAGGTATGTGGAGGTTAATTTAATTATTGGACACCAATTAACTCCTCATATAAGAATAAATCAATTTTAATTTTGGACATTTGATGTTATCGCTGGTTTCGTAAAACAATATTGTAATTTTTGAAAAATATTGTAATTTTTTTTGGAAGTTTCTTTGTTCATATTGTCGAAGTTTTTGACTTGTCTTGTCGAAGGAAAATGTTTTAGTTTTGATCTGAGTTGCTGAATTGCACAAGTGGGACACTGCGTGGTTCCATCTACGATATCTTTGCTAAAAGATTATTGTAATCTTCCTGTAGATTGTTCTTTTTAATTATCAGCGAAAAGAACAACAAATTTGCTTCGGGTAATTAGCGTGGATATTTGTTCTAAGGTCTCAATCAATCTGGTTCTGTAATCTGTGGATATCAGCGTATCCTGGTAAGCTTATTTAATATAATATATAAATTGCAAGTAATTTAATACTATTATGGCTGGTTTATTAAATACTGAGTATACAGAGCAGTTGGCTAGTGGACTTAAGGATTGTAGCTTAAAAGATAGTTCAGAGGAACTTAAGTGTTCCAAGATAGGTGATCATTTCGCATATATGAATTTTCCGGGCCTGGCATCCAAGAGACCCCTTTATGTTATTGACCAATGTGCCTCTACAAAAAATGGCGACCACGCCAGGATACTCTATGCGGATAGATATGATGTAGATGATCGTTTTTGCCGCAATTCTATGAATAGCAATGTTAAGCTCACCATGTACAGACCAGACAACCATTCTGAATTAGTCGAAGAAGCAAAATTTTATTTTAAACTAAAACGGATGACCGACCCCATAGAAAGGTTTGCCTCGGCCTGGTGGTGCTTATCTGAGCCATTAAAAAAGAATCTATTTAGACCCAGGAATTTTGTTACTGAGAACGAACCAGAAAATGCATTTGAGCTTCTAGTCGAAGAACTCCATGGACGATATCAACCCGAGAGGTTGAACGGATGACTGACTTATTACGTCAGGAAAAGATGGGAAATCTACTTCCATCTGAATTTTATGACAGACTTATTTCAAAATTCATCGGGCTTGATATATCTGAGGAAGTTATAAATAGTATATTTGTAGCAGAATTGCCTGCTAGACTAAGAGCCACCTTGGATGTATATGATACATTGGAACTAGAGTGGCCAAAGAAGCTCAAAGTGTTGGACAAAGTGTATCGTCAGAAGGAACCTAAGGTGTATGCAGTAACCGCAGATTCACGCCTGGAGCAGCAACTCAGACATCTCTCAGAGAGACTCCTGACCATAGAGAATGAATTAAGTACCCTCCGCAGGGATGTGGGTTGGATAAAAAACAATAAGGAAAGTTCCAACAGAAGTAGGGTAAATTCTCGGAGTCAACGTTCAAATTCAAAGCATTGGAGAGGCGAATCGCGTGAGAGTGTACAAGGACCACGCGAGTGGTGCATATCGCATCGTAAATACGCCGAGTTTGGAAAATGTCAGGAGGAGGGATGCACGTTTCCAAAGTTGGGTGGTCCCCGATGGAAAGGAAGTAGTCTTCCTGTAGCCTGGTCTAAGCTGCCGGAAAACTAGAGGAGCCCCCGCTAATAGGAGCCGTAGGGGGGGTTGCGCATGCAAGGCTCCAAGGTATGCATATTCGAGACATACTAAAATCTTCGAAGTTAGGTTCGGAAGCTTCGATGGAAGAAATGCGCGGTAATACAGTCCGTAAATCTGTTAGATTTCGGCTGGCAGGTAATCTTAAAGAGGTTGCTGGTTATAGCAACAATAAGTTCGTTATAACTGATGAACTTAGCGGCTTAAATTTCTTAATAGACACGGGTGCAGAGGTGAGCATAGTTCGATCTGATGTGGTGGAAATTGATAGCCCCACATTCGATTACCAACTATGGGCTGCTAATGGAAGTCCAATTAAGGTTAAGGGGGTTAAAGAATTGTCAGTGACATTGGGGCAGAAATCAGCGTTTACGTGGAATTTTCTGGTCGATGATATAAAGGATAACATCATCGGGATGGACTTTTGATCAATTTTAATCTCGCTTTAGATCCCAAATCTAGGACCATTGGACAAGGCACTGGGATAGTGACTTATGCTGAGACTAGGACCTCAGTAGTTAGGTCAGTGAGACTACCCAGACCCGTCGTCGCCGATGACTTGGCGGATGTCATCGAGAAACACCTGGCCGTGTTTCTGCCATTCAATGCTAAACGCAAGGGTTTAAAGACAGGCATAGAACACCAAATCGAGTTGGTGGAACCACTACCTTGTTCGCCGAAGGCTCAACCGTTAGCACAATATAAGCAGCAGGTTGCTATTGAAGAATTTACGCGGTTGGTGTGGCAATGGCCACCTTTAAGACAAATAATGAACAAAGGGTCTTATCTAGGGCAGACATTATTTCAACAGAAATTCCTCACAGAAGCGCCCGTATAAGAATGAAGCAGTCAGCCCAATGAGAAAAGCAGACTTCGAGCTGAAGTGAACATAAATTAATTAATGTGTAAATTTGTTTTATTAAATCGATGCTCGTTGTGCGAGCAAAATTCTATATATAATTGAGTAAAAATAAAGCATTTGTGGTACATTTAAAATGTCTTCTGATGGGTTGGAAACGTTGATTCAGGCATTGACTTCTCAAATGAATAATTTAACTGCAGAATTAGGCATAATTAAGGCTCGTCTAGACGATACACTAATAATAAACACTGACGACATACATGTACGTGGACCATCCAACATAGGTGGACATAACAATGGCGACCGCGCCGAAGAGGAATCAGGAGGAAATATGCCGGCGTTTTCAGCCGAATCGACGAGTTATTTCAGACCGTCATCAGAGTTTAAGCCGATGTTGGCACCACTAGATGTGGAAAGGCCACAGTTGTGGTTCGAAAAATTTGAAGCATCAGTTCGAGCCCAAGAATTTGTATTGGAAGCACCTATTGTGCGTGTAGCTGTCCAGGAATTAGTGGACCGGACAGTAGCAGTTCAATTGGAATTGCCAGTTGACCTCACGTATGAAGAATAAAAAAGACGCGTGTTGGATCATTTCCGGGCCAGGCCTCAGGAAGTGTTCTTAGAATTATACAGCCTGAAACCATTAATGGGTGAGATGCCCATGGATACCATGGCACGTATCAAGCGGTGGTTCTCGAAGCTTACCGAGTCTTTACCCGGCTTGCAACCACATGAGGCCATCATGTTCATGCTGCTGGATCCTACCAGATACGGTGAAATATCCAGCTCCCAGGGAGGCCTTGAAGAGAGACTTCAGGCTCTTCAAAGTTCGGCCATAATGACAAACAAAGTGGCAGCTGCATCTCCACGCATGGGTCCAGTTACGACATCTGACAGGAGCGACATACCGTATTGGAATTCTTCGCGGCATAATAAGCAGTTCCGCGACAGAAGGCAACAGCCAGTGGCCTGGAAGCAAAGTCAGTATATAAGGACTCCAGCTCCGACGAATACGGCGTATAAGCGTCAGCAAAACCCATGTACTGCCCCTTGAGAACGGCCAGTGCAGTAGGGTAAAAGGGTGCACAATCTCACAAATAAAGGTGGGAGAGAGCAAGACACAAATATTAATCCTTTGGTGGCTACGACGGGTAGATCGAATGAAGACCAGCAGAACAAACAAAAAAGTGGTCCGAACCAGATGGCCTTTGAAGAAAAGGAAGTGTGGTAAACATTGCCAAATGTAAGAATTTTCATTAAAGTTAAATTTTTAGAACTCTTCAACGGACAGCCAGTAATAATGCAATTGGATACTGGAGCTGATGTGTCGGTACTACCATTGACTTGGCCATTGAACAATGTAAAACCTACGAAAGCAAGTTTATGTCAGGCATCGGGCGCATCGATGGTGGCTGTGGGCGAGTGGGACACGAAGTTGTTAATAAATGAAAATGTCTATCATATGTCTTTTGTTGTTTCGAATACGCAAACGCCCTTATTGGGACTTGATTTCATTAGAAAATGGGTTAAGACGATAGACTGTCAAAATAAACGTGTATGCCTATCGCGGCCTGAGGGAATAAGTTCAATAAAGTCTATATGTACCCCTAAGATGCAGGAGGAAACCAGTTGTCTGCCTGGGTGGTGGAAGAATCTTCAAACCCAATATAACATTATATTCCAACTGCCTGATTGTAGCGAGCGTCCAGGGCCGACGGTCGACCAGTTTAAGCTATGGCTAGAACTAAATGAAGGTTACGAACCACCAAAAGTATATGGTGCTCCTCCAAAGAAATTAGCAGCAGCGACTCGAGCAACCCAAGAAATGATAGAAGCCGGCGTTCTTGAACCGTCATCATCTGTTTTTCGTGCTCCGATGGTTTATGTTACGAAAAAAGATGGTTCGCTCCGACCGGCGGCTGATTTTAAGCAATTGAACTCAATAACTAAACCGGACCCGTATCCCATGCCGGCTCTGCGTGATCTGTTCTTACAGCTAGCGGGAGGCAAATGGTTCGCCGTGCTTGATCTTAAACAGGGATTTTGGCAAATAGGCGTGCGGTCCGAAGACCGATGGAAGTTAGCGGTACAAGTACCCCAAGGTCATTTCCAATTCACCCGGGTACCATTTGGCCTTAAAAACGCACCGAAAGTGTTCCAAAGAATGATGGACTCGTTCGTGTCTGACTTAACTTGTACAACAGCTTACGTAGACGATGTTATTATATGGGCCACTACTGAACACGAATTACGTGTGAGGCTGCAGAAGATGTTGGCCAAAGCTGTAGAATGGCGATTACATTTTAATCCAGAAAAGGTACAGATAGGTCAAGAAGTGCGGTTCTTGGGACACTTAGTCTCAGCGGACGGATGCATGCCGTTAGATTCGAATGTACAACCTATCAGGGATTATCCGGTGCCTACTACTAGAAAACAATTGCGCCGGTTTATTGGTATGGTGAATTTCTATAGACCATACCTCGCAGGGATGGCGGTTACGCAACAGCCCTTATCTCAGTTAACTAGTGCCAAGATACCATTTCGTTGGACGGAGGAGGCTCAACAAGCGTTTGTGCTATGCAAACAGAAATTAATAGATGCAACTATTTTGACTTTCCCGGTAGGTAATATGTCAATTGTTACAGACGCGTCAGATATTGGGATAGGAGCGGTGTTACAAGCTGACGGACGTCCTGCGCAATATATAAGTCGCACACTCACTAAGGCGGAACAGAACTATACCGTCACAGAAAAAGAATTACTTGCCGTACAATGGGCGCTGCGGAAGTTTAGATATTTTGTCATCGGGGGACACGTGGACGTCTTTACCGACCACAAAGCGCTAGTGCATTGGAGATCACTATGTATTGAGAAGAAACGTGTACATCGAGCCATTGAAGAACTAGAAGAGTACGATATATCAATTCATCATAGAGCAGGAATCGAGAATGCGGCGGCCGATGCGCTCAGCAGAATTTCCGCTGTGCGGGTTTCGCCGCTTATAAAAGTCTCTGAAGAACAGGGAAGAGATGCTACATGTCAGGAAATAGTCAATCAATTAAAAAACGGCACAGTGGTGTCTGCACCATATAAAACGTTGAGTCTACAGAACGGCCTGTTGGTGCGGAAAGAAGGACAAACAGTGCAATGGTTTGTGCCAGAATCTATAAGAACAGAATTAATGGCATTTGGCATGAAACGTTAGGACATCCCGGCGCTGGGCGGCTCATTGAGACATTGCAGTCACGATTTTATTGGCCTGGCATGTCCAAAGAAATTCGTAGCTATTGTCAACAGTGCACTACATGCCAACGTTGTAAACCACAAAAACGAGAAAAAGTCACTCCGATTGCTTTCAATGCCACTGCACGGAACGAGTTTCTGCATATCGACCTGGTAGGTCCACTGCCGGTAGCTCGCGGCGGCGTGTCCTATGTGTTTTCCATGGTCGATAAGTTTGCCCGATGGGTCGAGTTTGTACCACTGAAGAAGATCACAACAGAAAAGATTATAACGTGCTTAGAAGAGCAATGGCTCAGTCGATTCGGTGCACCACAAGTTATTGTTACCGATCAAGGCGCACAGTTTGAGTCGAAAGAATTTAATCAGTGGTGCAAAGACCTTGACATAAAGCATTCCCGCACAGCCACTTATCACCCGCAAACCAATGCGACAGCTGAGCGCGCACATAGGACGATGAAAGAGGTACTGCGATGTTGGTGCCACGAGAGCCCGGGAACGTGGAGAGACAAATTACATTTGGTCGAGCGGGCCATGCGCTTTACAGTCTCAACAGCTACAGGATTCGCTCCAACGACCATGGTCTATGGAGGACACATAAGACTGCCAGGTGAACCTGTAATCCAAGGATCCCATGAGCGCTGCACCATAGCGGATATTCAGGAACGACTAAAACAGTTAACTGAATATGTAGGCGCCACACAGCGACAAAGCTATGCAAGGCAACCGACGCGCACTCGCCTAAATGTCGGCGACTATGTCATGGTAGCGAAGGTCGAGCCCATGGCACTGCAGGCTGTCAATGATGGGCCGTATCGCGTGGAGAGGGTGGACGCAGAGCACAATACTGTTTTTGTTAGCCTGCCCGATGGACCACGAGCTGTTGCACTGGATCGTTTAAGCAGAGTGCGAAAGCCGATTCCTGAGGGGGGGAAGATGTGGCAATGGCCACCTTTAAGACAAATAATGAACAAAGGGTCTTATCTAGGGCAGACATTATTTCAACAGAAATTCCTCGCAGAAGCGCCCGTATAAGAATGAAGCAGTCAGCCCAATGAGAAAAGCAGACTTCGAGCTGAAGTGAACATAAATTAATTAATGTGTAAATTTGTTTTATTAAATCGATGCTCGTTGTGCGAGCAAAATTCTATATATAATTGAGTAAAAATAAAGCATGTGTGGTACATTTAAAATGTCTTCTGATGGGTTGGAAACGTTGATTCAGGCATTGACTTCTCAAATGAATAATTTAACTGCAGAATTAGGCATAATTAAGGCTCGTCTAGACGATACGCTAATAATAAACACTGACGACATACATGTACGTGGACCATCCAACAGTTGGGAAAAGAAGGAATTTGTAGGCGTTCAAATTCCAACTTTGCATCTCCAATAGTGGTTGTTCCCAAACCTGAACCAGATCAATGGAGGGTTTGTGGTAACTATCGTCTATTGAATTCGGTAACGAAAGGTGATTCGTATCCTCTACCGAACCAGAGTACTTTGCTCAGGGATATAATGGGGTATGAGGTATATACAACGTTAGATCTGCAGAAGGCGTACTATCAAGTACCTATGGAGGCAGAATCTATACCGCTCACATCAGTGCGATTCCCTGGAGGAGGATCGCATGAATTCGTATGTATGCCTTTTTGGTTGAAGAATGCTAGTCAGACTTTCCAGCGTCTGACAGAGGAAGTTCTTCAAGACTGTTCATTTGCTAGAGTGTATATAGATGACATCATTATATATAGTCAATCTAGGGAGGAACACCGGGAGCATTTGGACATCGTTTTGTCTAAGCTGGAACATTATGGATTGGTAGTGAAACCAGAAAAGAGCAGGATTGGTTGCTCTACCGTAAAATATCTTGGACACACCATTTCCAAGGATGGAATCAAGCCCTTGGAAGACAAGGTACAAGCAATCAAGGATGTGCCAGAACCCAGAACTGTACGCCAGTTGCGTAGATTTTTGGGCATGATTAGCTACTATCGTCGTTTCATACCAGGTTTAGCTGGAATTTTGGGGTCGCTAACTCGACATTTAGTTCGTGAACGGAGCACGATCAAGAAGTCCTGGCCTATTAATTTTAGCCAAGACGACAAGGAAAAATTCCAGAGGGCCAAAGATCTGTTAAGCCAAATAACCACATTAGCACCTGTGGATTGGACTAAGCCGTTAGAGCTTGTCACAGATGCTTCTGATGGAGCCATAGGAGCAGTGTTACATCAACGGGAAAATGGTATAGTCAAGCCGATTGGATTCTATAGTCGGAAACTCCAAGATCGCGAGAAGCGATATGATACGCTTGGAAAGGAGTTACTAGCAGTTTATTCTGCAGTGTTGCATTTTGAGCATTATCTAGATGGACATCAGTTTATGATATTAACTGATTATAAACCGTTGTTGAGTATCCTTGGGAAAGCGAATAGGCTAAATTATTCTCGGCGGGTGAATTCACAAATAACCCGACTCGCAGAGTTTGATTTTACCATTAGTCATATCTCAGGAAAAGATAATGTGGTGGCAGATACTCTCAGTAGACCAGACGTATCAGATGAAGATATGATTCGTTCAGAGTCACTCGTATGCTCTATTGTATCTTCTAATGATTTTGTCCAGCAATTGATGGAAGCACAAGGTCTTGATCCTTTAGTAGCTGTGTTGGAAAAGAATCCTACATATACACGCAGGAAGATTGGAGATAAGTGGTTATTATGTGAAATCTCCAGGAGCCAACCTAGACCTTATGTACCGTTAGAATTAAGGTATAAGGTAATTCAACAGCTACATGAATTCAGTCATCCTTCCATTAAGGCAACTATCAGGATGGTCACTGATAGATATGTATGGCCTAAGATGTCGAAAGACATAAGAGCCTGGGTAAGGACATGTGCCCGGTGTCAAACTTGTAAAGTTTGGCGTCATACCAAAACTGAAAATAAAACGATTGGTATACCAGCGGGTCGGTTCATGCATGTTCATATTGATATAGTAGAAATGCCTGAGATTTCTGGCCAAAAGTATTTACTTCAGATTTAAAGCTGGCATCGCATGTATACATAACTAACGAAAACAGACAGAATTGTCTGATTCCGTTCTATAAGGGGCCATTTAAAGTCAATCATATGACTGAGAAAAATGCATTTATAGAAGTAAATGGCACAGTAGAATGTGTAACACTGGATCGCTGCATTCCACAGTTTATTTGGACGGAGGAGGAGACTGAGGAACAGTATTCATCGAAGTATCCAGAAGTTGAGGCGAGATGTGACTCAGAAATTGGTGAGAAAAACGAAGAGTCGAACAAATATGGAAAAGAAGTAAAGATTAAAACCAAGACAACTGAGAATAAAGAACAATGCAATATGAATATGAAATCTAGTGAAGTACCAGCACAACTTGTTGAAACTCGTTCTGGAAGAGTCATCAAGAAACCGAAGAATGAAGACTACATCATGTATGGTTAATCATCTTAAACATGAGGGTGTATGTGGAGGTTAATTTAATTATTGGACACCAATTAACTCCTCATATAAAAATAAATCAATTTTATTTTTGGACATTTGATGTTATCGCTGGTTTCGTAAAACAATATTGTAATTTTTGAAAAATATTGTAATTTTTTTTGGAAGTTCTTTTGTTCATATTGTCGAAGTTTTTGACTTGTCTTGTCGAAGGAAAATGTTTTAGTTTTGATCTGAGTTATAAATCCCAAGAAAGTAGTAAATTAATCGTGACTAATTAAAAAGTAAACCTATAAACAGTATACCTAAAGAAGGATCAAGTTGAACTACTTAACCGTGGTTTAAACATGGCTATTCCTAATGAAAATCGGTTAGAAATAAGGTAATTACAAAGGCTGACGAAACGGCACTTCTTCCAGATAAGAATAGAGTGAAATTTGAACTAGACGTTGCCTCAATAGCATTAACTTACCAAGAGGATAATTTTAAGTCTAATTATGAAATTAAACGTATCGGAAAGGAGTTAGTATCAAGCAATGTTATTTGTCTAAAAGCGAATAAATAAAGAACTACAGTTCTGATGAATCAAACCGATTATAATAATAAAATATTAGAACAGTTAAGAGACAGAAGTGTACACTAAAATAAAAAAATACTTAACAAATAGGTTACAAGGGCAAGTAAAATTATTAATCATTAATATGATTGCTAGTGATGAATTGGATTCGACGCATGGCAACACTCTCATACAAAGAGATACATTTGCACTCAGAGTGTATGGTTTATTACATTAAGAATTAATGTGAATGTCCAACACTCACATACAGATAATCTTACTAGGTTTTTATTTCACAGAATAAGAAAATATTCCTATTTCTTAGAACATACATTATCCTGAAAATTGCTCATAGTACAAATATGGTACTTAGACTTAGCCTTCTCCCATCACGACACTGGAGGAGAAAGGGACGGACGCACAAGCGGGACACTGCGTGGTTCCATCTACGATATCTTTGCTAATAAATTATTGTAATCTTCCTGTAGATTGTTCTTTTTAATTATAAGCGAAAAGAACAACAAATTTGCTTCGGGTAATTAACGTGGATATTTGTTTTAAGGTCTTAATCAATCTGGTTCTGTAATCTTTGGATATTAGCGTATCCTGGTAAGTTTATTTAATATAATATATAAATTGCAAGTAATTTAATAATATTATGGCTGGTTTATTAAATACTGAGGATACAGAGCAGTTGGCTAGTGGACTTAAGGATTGTAGCTTAAAAGATAGTTCAGAGGAACTTAAGTGTTCCAAGATAGATGATCATTCCGCATATATGGATATTCCGGGCCTGGCATCCAAGAGACCCCCTTATGGTATTGACCAAAGGGTCTCTACAGGTATACGTAGGAATCTCGTAGCTTCGGTAAATATACCACTACCCCGCAAAAAATACCTCCTACACATTGTTAAACTCATATCAGTCGGTTGAAATTATTGATAAATGTGTACTAGATGAAAATGATCGATTGATAAGTTTAGATGTAGTATCTATGTGCACGAATATACCGATACCTGAAGCCCTGTAATGTTTCAGAAGTTTCCTAGTCGATCACTCTTTAATATTAGAAGGAAGTAAAATGACGTTTGGACACGTCATGAAGATGAAGTATATATGTATGTCCTCTAATTATATTAATTTTAGGAAAGAATTTTATGAACAAATTTGAGGTGTGTCAGTGGGGCAACCTTTGTCGGTCCCAATAGTAAATATTTTTATGCATTATTTGGAAAATAACCTTTTGGATAATACTCCAATGAATCCAAAATTGTACCTACGTTTCTTGGACGATATATTAATTATCTAGAACCATGGAGATAATGAAATGGAAAATTTCTTAACGTTAGCGATTCGAATGATTGAAATTCAATTTACTCTGGAAAAGGAATCATCAGGTGAATTACTATTTTTGGATATCAAATTAATTAGAAATCGTTAGAAATTAGAAAAAGATATATGTAGAAAGAATACTTATTCCGGAATCCTTCTCAATTTCATGTCGAATCACCCGTATCGTATGAAAACTGGCAGTTTTATGTCATTAACATTGATAAACCTTAGATTAACAAATATAAAGCATAGAACGCTAGAATTAGGTAAATTGCCCCATATATATAAACCTAATGGTTATCCTCCTCATTTAATAAATGCTACAGTGATGAATGGCGTGAGAAATTTTAATCCTAATTTGAAGTACATAAATGCAGACAAAGGAAAGGGAGAGCGTAAGGTTATGGTATTACCGGACTCAAAATTAAGTAGGAAAGTACAATCATTAGCTTTAAAATACAATATAACGACCGTTTTAAAACAGTCCCTTACAATAGGCACTATACTCTCTATCCAAAAAGAAAAGATTGAAACCTTGGAAATAACAGGAGTCTATGAAATCTCATGCAATGATTGTAGTCTCATATGTGGTGGTGAGACCATGAGCCCAATCAAGGTAAGAAGAGGTGAACATAAAATTGCCTTTAAGTACGGTCATATTGCTAAATCTGATCTTGCTCGTCATGTAGTGGAGACTGGACACAATAATAACTGAGATTATTGCAAACGCATAGCAATACCTAGCCGTAATAGGATGACGAGATTGATTAGAAAATTTATCGAAATTAAATCTAGAGATAAAATTATGAATGAAACAGCTGTCGAAACATTGTTTGGTTCGATTTGGAATACCGCATTAGCCAATGGCAGGAAAAGACGATTGCATGAATTGGAAACTGAAGCTAGCTCCAGTGAAAGATTAAAAACATCGGATTAAAACTGACTTATTATTATGCTTATTATTTAATTAATTGCTAATAAATTATTAAGAATGTATTCTTTTCAAATTCCACCCCTAACTATTCGTTTCATTTTAGATCTCTTAGAGATTTAAACACTTATTTTTGTGTCTTTCAACCCAACTCTACCTAGTGATATCATTCTAATAGTTAAGCATTTCAAATGTTTAGAATAAATAATTAGTCTGACACGTGCAAAGGGTAAATTAATGTCTATTGACTGCAGTTTCGTTTAGCTGTAGGTGCATATGTATCAATTATATTTAACTGAATCTTCTTAGTTGTGTATACACATACACATATACATGCGTGACGTGCGCCTATTTAATGATATGAAAATAATTGTTATTAACAAGTTAACGAGAATTGCAATTTAACAAGTGCATTGGTTATTCGGATTTATAATTTTATCACTCATAATGGCATGTTTTTATGACGAGTGTTTCTGAATTATTGGCCTCCGTCCTCCAGAAAAAATGAGGGCAATCTCAGTTACGTCATTTTACATGGAGTTTATAAAATCAATCTTCTAACGCATACAAATGGTAAATTCTAATTTAGCCACTCTGGTTTCACGAAGTTAGATGAACATAACAATTATGGAAATGGACACACACGCATGTGACACGCAAATATCTAGTGAAAGATCAGTCTGATGTATATACAATATGGTCGGAGGGAATATCGCGCTTGCTTCATTAGTTTGTTTTGTAAAACTGGTGAGGATGGACCAACTGAAAACTGCCGATGAAGGTAGCCAAAATATTTTGTTAAAGGAAGAAAACCACTGCAAAATTAACTTCGTTAGTCAACACACAGATCAGGTAAAATAATCTACGTGCCGGATAAATTCACTAAGAGCTTCCCTGGTAATTCTTTTGAAACTGGGATTCCCTGCTCATCGATATTCAGTTTATTCATCTTATAGTATCTTTTACATGGAATAATTCATGTAAACAATAGAAAACCATAACATTGTACTAAACGAACAAGTCTTTTTCTGAGCCACAAGTTGGCCCTCTTAAATTTTGCGTTTGACCATGTTTCGAGAAAAACTGGTTATTTCACAGTTATGAAGTCCAATTTAATTCTCTACAACAGCATTATACCTGTAACTAGATTTAATAAACAAACTGCAGATGTGTATTTCCACTTATGCAGTCTCGTGACATTTGAGACGTAAGACCGGTTCAATACGATGATCCCAAATATCGACCTATACTAAATATCAAATGGCTTTCTGGATCCGACTAATTTTTGTGAGTTCGCTTGTAACCACACAGCTATGTGGGAGCTTTCTTTGGATATACTCTATACTGAATAGACAATAAAGAAATGCACAGTAGGCGCGGCTTGTGCCAGGGTTGAATATTCGTCCTCAGAACACAGCTAAAACTATCTTAGCGTCCACAAGTACTATCCATGCATGGACAAACGAACGAAGACCACTGACTTAATTTCAAATTATCTTGCTCTATATAGAATTGGCTTAGATAAAGCATTCTATCAAGATCATTTTAATCATTCAACCAAATTGATTAAAATACCAATTTTAATTTTATTAAATGGCATAATCATAATTCCAAGGTGTTTACTCCTTCCTTTTTCTAATAGGAAAGAAAAAGCTGCCACCGCAGGGTGGACTATTAGTTAAACTAGTTAGACAACCCGTTTATGATAAGATGATAAAGAAATACTTTTAAAAAACTCAGTAAAATTGCAAGTGCAAGACTAGAAGAAACATCACTTACTGGTTGGTGTACACTTGATTATCGATATTTTTATGATATGATGCCAAATAAATATTCAATATTGCTTACACTGATCTTGGCTACAAAATTTCAATAAAAACTTACTTGGAAAATGACAGTAAGCTGAAAGTTACTGATTGCTTGTCTTAGAATAGAATAGAATAGAATATAATATCTTTATTTGGATTCAAACCACACATGTTCCATCAAATAATAAAATTGGAAAATGTACAATATAAAAAAAGTTATCACATCACATAAAAATGTGCAATTAGTCTCATGTAGATAAGTAAATCTCACTAGTTGTACTGTACAATATATCAATATCAGAAAGTTCGGCTGTAAGGAATAATAGATTCATCATCAAAATAGGAAAAATTAAGGTATAATTCGAGTGTAACATTATGCAAAAAAATGAGAACCATGACTAGCAATTGATTGTATGTATTGTTGACTAACATGATGATATAATGCATAACATTTCAATTTTAATAATACAAAACTTGGAAATAAAAATCTCAAGAAATTCTGTTTCCGATAACAATTATCCTTGTCTTTTATTCAACCATGAGAAAGTATTATCATAATCAAAATAAAAAATTTCAGAAGGATTGTAGACTTTTTCTAGTTCAGTAGATAAAAATTTAATAGACATCTTAGATGGAGGCGTTTCTCTAAGCCCTTTTGGCAATTGGTTATAAATTTTGTAGATTTTCGAAAAAGAGAATAACTTGCTCGCAACATTCCCCACCAAAGGAGGAGATATTGCCAAATATCCAGACCTAGTTCCAACTTCATGACTCTTTCTTATCGGATTCATATAGGCACCAGTCATGTTGTGGTCATGATATTTGTAGAGTGGTCTTTGTGCAATTGATGAAGTTGAGATATGCATTGAAAGTAGCCTGTACCATGATATGAAGCTGATAACTACTTAGTGTTGCTACACGAAAGCGTTAGCTCCAAGTAGCTGGTCATACCAAAATAGGCAGTGTGATGTCATGTGTGAGAAATACATTATAATGTAAAAATATATACATTAAAATTAAAGGTAACTGCATAAAAATATGTACACGAACATTGCCTCAGAAATGGCATAATACCAAAGAACTGATCAAAAATGTTACACAATTGTTAGCTAAGAACAGCTGGCTATGCCACGTGAGATAAATGCAAAAAATAACGTTAGGTTAAAAAAAATTTTTGAAACTTAATATTAAGGTTAAAAAAATATCAATTACGCGTTATACAAAGCAGGCTATTGAGATTGTGGGCAGACGGAGCCTGAGACGTGTGTAGAAGGTTGAACGCTCTCAGGATCAGGTGGTTCGATAAACGGTTTCAACCTGTCTATGCTTACCGATGGCGGTGTAGCGCCTTACATAATAATGAAGTATTTTGGTTGTCTGAGCAAAATCGGATAAGAATCGCGATACTTTGGTTGTAGTGGTGCAACAGCATTGTCGTTGCGAACGAGTACTCTCTTGCAGCTGTGGAGCTGTGGGTGAACGAAGACTGGACGAGGCGTATGTCTCGGCTGCTGTTCAGACATGTTACCGAAATGAAGTCGAAGGCGGGTAGCTTCGTCTTGTGGGTCATCTTGTGCCGGTAGTAGACGTGGGAGCTGACTAGGCAGGCGTAGATCCATGCCATACAAGAGTTGTGACGCAGACGTTTTAATGGATTCACGAGTACGGGAACGCATGGCAAGCAGAACTAAAGGTAGTGCATCGACCCAGTTGCCATTAATGGACGAGGATGCTAAAGCTGCTTTGAGTTCCCTATGCATTCTCTCTACCATGCCATTAGCTTGGGGATGGTAGGCAGTCGTCTGGCGTAAGATGCATCCCATGTACCGCAAGGTGGTTTTGAAACGATCAGATGAGAAGCAAGTGCCTCTGTCCGTGATAACCTCATTGGGAACACCATAATTGGATATCCATGCAGAGATAAAACCGTTAGTTACTTCGTCTGCAGAAATGGTGCCAAGAGGTAATGCCGCAGGCCACCGTGTAAATCTATCGATCATAGTTAGAAGGTAGCTGAAACCTTGAACCTTTGTCAGATGAACTATGTCGATGTGGACGATGGCTAGGCGAGAAGTAGACCGAAAATGTTGCAACTTAGAACGAGTGTGTCGTGTGATCTTGTTTTTCTGACAAATAGCACACTCTGAGACCCATCGTTTAACATTCTGCCTAAGTCTGTGACCCCAGAAACGATCTGTAAGAAGTCGGACAGTCGCTTGGCTTCCTGGGTGAGAAATTGAGTGAATTGAATCGAAAACTTTTCTCTGAAGGCTGGTCGGCAGAACTGGCTTGTTGGGCTGCGTACCCGTGAAGTAAACAATTGGTAAGCCTTCCCACAGACGGCATATGAACTTGGTTGGGTGACGGGCTATTGATCTTTGAATGTGAATGTCACCGCGTTGTTCCGTTTGCAGGAGGGTTGGCGTTAGTGCAGGTTCACTGAGTGTCACGGAGTTGACAGTGAATGGCGACGGCGAAGGTGGTTGTAGAGAGACGTCTGGCCTGGACAGGGCATCTGCAATGAAGTTCTGTTTGCCCTTGACGTGAAAGACGTCAAATTGCCATTCGCTTAGACGTGAAAGCTGTCTTTCCACTCTGGCAGGGTACTTGGCGATAGATGAAGTTGCGTTTCGAAGTGCGCTAACTAATGGTGCATGATCTGTGAAAACAACAAATCTGCTACTGCCAATGATGCTGATAAAATGGCGCACTGCGTCGTGGATGGCGAGAAGTTCTCGGCCGAAAGTGTCGTACCTCGTTTCTACTGGTTGGAGAGTACGCGAGTAGAAACTGATAGGTTTCCGAACTCCGTCGATCTCTTGTTCCAACGTGGCTCCAATAGCGAATTCAGAAGCATCTGTCGTGAGTAGAAATGGTTTTTGAAAATCTAGATGTGTTAGCATTGTGGCATTTGCTAACGAGTTGATGGCGAGTCGAAGTAATTCCTCATCTTCGGATGACCAAGCAATGACGAAATTCTTGCTAAGTACTTTTCGGTTCCGCAGGTGCCTGCACAAAGGATAAAGTTGTTTTGAAAGGCCCGGAAGGAACTTGCGATAATAGTTTAGTACTCCCAGGATTTTCTGCAACTTGCTAACAGTCCTCGGTGACTTGATATTCTTGATTGAATTCGCCTTTGACGACAACGGTTGAATACATTGGGCGTGATACAATGCCCTAAGAAGTCCACGGATGTAATTGCAATCTGCGTCTTGTCACAATTGATCTTGAGTCCTTAGTTCGATAAGCGTGAAAGGACATTTCGTAGATGCTTCGCATGAGATTCTGAATCTAGACTGAATACCATAATGTCATCGAGATATGACATACAATAAGCAGAGTCGTCGCGAAGTATTTTGTCCATGAATCTTTGAAATGTCTGAGTAGCACACTTAAGTCCAAAAGGCATGTAAAGATATTCGAAAAGGCCAAATGGAGTGATGACTGCAGTTTTCTCGATATCCTCTGGTGCTACCGGGATGTGATGGTAGGCTTGTCTGAGGTCAATCACTGAGAAGAAATTGCTGCCGTTGAGTTTTTCAAGTAAAGTGTTAATATTTGGAATAGGATATGCATCAGATTTTGTCACTGAATTTAGCTTACGGTAGTCTCCGCAGGCTCTGTACGATCCGTTTGATTTTGAGACTAAGTGCAGTGGTGACGCCCATGAACTTTTCGATGGTCTGATGATTCCCTCTTCCAAAAGCCTTGAGAATTCTTCTTGGGCAGCTTTCAGCTTAGCAGGGGCCAGTGGTCGCTTCTTGATTGCAATAGGTTGTCCTTCTGTGACGATATGATGCATCGTGTTGGAGACTCGTAGCTCTGACTTGTTAAGATCGAAAAGCGATTTGTATTTTCGAAGAGCTGCTGATATCTGTGCTGAATGATGCACTGGGGTTGGCTGAATGACCTGTAACTCCAAACGCTCGGAGGCAAGTGTCCAAAAACTTTGCTCAAGTCCGGTGGAGGGGTCGATGATCTTTTGATTGGCAAGATCAACAATGAGCCGAAATTTCAGAAGGAAATCAAGGCCTATTATATTATGTGAGACCTTGGCAATGATGAAATTGTGAGAAAATTCGCGTCGTAGACCTATGTTGAGTGTGCGGTACCGGCAGCCATAAGTTGGTATGGGCTCGCCTGTAGCTGTTGCGAGAAAAACGCCTAGCGTCATCTCGGCCATTGAATCACCCTTGATAACTGAGACTGCTGCACCTGTGTCTACGATGAACTCTTCGCCAGTTTTGAAATCAAGAAGGTGCAGAAGCTCGTTGGGCTCTTTGGCCGGGTCAAGTAAGCAAGTAGGCTGGTGATTGCGACCGGCGTTGTCCGTTTGGTTCTCGATGTAAAAAATTCGGCGTAGACAAAAAGAGTCGACAGGGATGTCGGATTGTAATTGGTTTCTTCCCTGTGGCGTCGTTGATGCCGTTGATGTGCAGAAAGTACGGTCTTCTACTTCCTGCGCCAAACATTTCCCGATCCTGATGCACCGTTGCGCCTGTGGTCTGTTGTCCTTTCCGTCAACTGTGGAAATTGGCACTCATTCGGAACGACAAAGACAGACTTGGCATGAATAAAAAAAATTCTGGTGGTTATAACACCAGTTTTTTGGGGCATATTTGTTAAAGGATTGCGGGGATCTCGATCGCCGCCTACCGTTATAATTAGGTTTAGGAATAAATTTGGGTCGAGCATTCAGTTGATTTAGCTCGGATTTCGTAATGGCCAATCCTTCTAGAACTTTAGCCATGTTCGCCACTGTCCTCTCTAAAGAGGAGAGCCTATCATCTTGCGGGGGTGAAGAAAAGGATGACGGATTCACTTTGGGTTCCAAAACCCTATATTCTAACTCACATCTCTCAGATAAGTCATCTATAGAGAGAGTGTTGGGAAGTTGTCTGGCAAATAGTTTTAATGCTTGTGGAAGATTGTTAATAAAAACAACCTTAGCCTCATGATCAGAAATATTAGTTTTATACCAACGTTTCCGTAATTCCCTCAAAATTTCGATGGGGCCAAGGATTGGCATGTCTAACTGCGCATATTTATTTATTATCTGCTCAGTTTCTGTGGTCCCAAGCAAGGATTCAACTTCGTTTTGTAGGTCCAAAATGGGATTATGTAGCTTCCTAATGGCCTCAAGCTTAGGAAAAATCCGTTGCTGCAATTCAGAAGGTAGTTTAGCAAAAACCTTCGACAGATTTTGATGACTGTCATAATCAGGAAACTGGGAGAAAGCGGAGTTTACGTGCATAAAGAATAGTCCACTATCTCCATACCAAACAGGAACATCAATATCTAAAATTGGACCTGACATTCTAACAATCTTACGGGATCTTAAAAGCATAAATTTATAAGCAATATGAAAATGTATAAATATACTTTAACGAAACGCTTACCCACAAACAGCTTCCACAGTTTAATGAGCGCAGAACACAGATGAATTAGTTCCTTCACAAAACACGTCACAGTAACTGCTTCCAAAAATTGAAATTATCCGTACGTACGGTGCAGTTTTGTACGTAGGAAAGTTGAACAGAGGGCCAGTTGGCCTTTGATGCCAAATAAATGTATTATTATTATTATACCCCAAAAAAATTCACCAGAAATCCACGAACATATACCCAACAAAATTCCCAGAAGACCACGATCAGGGTAAAGAAGACGTAAACGCAAATGTTAATCTATTTTTATCCCAAATAAATGAAAAAGAAAGTTAATTTTATTTATACCAAAAAACAGAACAATACTCAATATCCTGGCTCGGTCGCCAATTTTGTAAACGCCCCGACTTCAAGTAAATGCCGTACGACGTTATAAACTCGGTTAAGGTACTATGGATATAGAGTTCTTGTTATGATCGGGGGCCCTTAACAGGGCCGGTCGTGCGTTCTCCGGCAAATGCCGAGAATGTTTCTTCAGTGTGAAGATGTCCTATAGCCTTGGGTTGACTCTGGCGGTGGTTCCTTCTGTGGTTGCGTTGTAATCTCGATGTGAAAACTTCTTTGAAGTTCTGCATTAAATTGCTCGTCCCGCTGGTTGTACCGCAACAAGATGAGTCACTGATGTTGCCAATTGTTGTTGAAACAAATCCAATAACCAGCGTAGGTAATGACAGCCGACAGCACGCACACGTAACGCAAAGCAGAAGGCAAATGCGACAACTGACTTGCATGGTAAATTTGCCGTGCTTAAATAGCCATGCCATTGTAATATATGTCTACTTGCACACTATTGGTTAACGGCAAGTTTCGCTTTTTTCTCATTGGTGCAACGTAAATAAAATTTAATTTAATTTACGCAATATGTCGGCAATTAATTTGTGTCGTTACATCTGTTACCTATTTTTAAAGCTCTCGTCTTTTTATTGTTTATTCTCAGCCCTAGTGTAATCAAATATCTACTCAAATCATGCAAATCTAATGTCACTTTATTTTTGGAGAATTCGACATTTTTTGGATCACTTGGAAAGATTATTTTTAAATCATCAGCGAATTTGTTAACTCGACCGTTAAGGATCTTAGTTTCCAAATGGGCAAATAGGATTTTAAATAAAATTGGCCCCAAACTTGATCCCTGTTGAATTCCACTTGTTACACTTTTCGATTTTGATATCAAATCGTTTACTTGAATACTCATTCTTCGATTATATAAATAGTATTTAAAAAATCTAAAATATTCGGATCAATATTCCAATTAACTAATCGCATTCAGAATAGCATGAAAAGATATAGAAGCAAAAGCTTTCGAGATATCTATAAATACAATTAAATACATCTAACTTATTCCCATCTAATGTAATTACATGTTTCCACATAGAAAGCATATTAGTAGTTGTCCGATCCTACCTTTCCTAAAGCCGTGTTGACATAAATCAAAATCAGCCGGCAACATCGTTCTAAATGATCTAGTATCAATCGTTCTATTATCTTCAAAAACGAAGGGATAATAGAGATTAATCTATAGTCACTGGCGCACGTTGGCTTACTTACTTTTGGCAACGGTTTAGCTACTATCGTTAGTATATTGATTGGTAATTTCCCATTCTTAACAATTCTATTTATAAAGTTGCAGATCGCATTCATAAAAGTTAAGGGTAATTGAAGCAGGTTATCAATCGAAATACCAAGGTGGTCTGTTGTTTTTTTATTTGATTTTTAACATTAATTTTGTCAATTCATCACTGTCAACAACAAGTCCTGCTTCCTGGTCTCCAATAGGATCAGGTAGCTCCATGAAATTTCTTTCATTCTTTGGATTACATATCAAATTGACAAATACTTCATCCAATTCACAGAGAAATTCATACTCAGTTTATCCACAGGTAATATAAGCTTTAACTTTTCCTTATATTTATTGTAATCTGTGAGGAGTTTGTATCCTAATCTAGGATTATTCTTCATTTTGGCCAAAATAATTAGTTCTGATCTTTGACGGATTATCAGCAGTTTGGATTTCCATAATATTACACTGAAATTTCATTTGATTTAGCATGAAATATGTCTCTGGGCAAACTGCCAAAAAATCATCAATAATTGAATATGATATTAAGGTTAGTTATTGGAGAAGTATTAGTATATGCTCTCTGTCAGAACCATGACATGCTAGCGCACGTTTTATGACAACACAATACAAATACAGAGAGCTTGTAATGCTTTATAAAAATGTCCAGCTAATGTGTCGATTCCATCAACATAATTGTTTTTGCCATTATATTGTATCAAAATTTCTTATAATTGCTGGATGATATCGCATAATCATAATGAGAGCTTGGACAGTGTAATTTTTATATTAAGATATTAATACTTTTAAAATAACTGTAAAAATCACATGTTAATAAAATCATTTAAAACGTTTCTTGGTAATCCTCTTTAACCGCTCCGTCTACAGCACTATAGATGTTCTGGCCCTATTAATTGTGGAGAGCCCCATAGATGCGAAGTCCAAATCAGTCTTAGTGTAACCGTAGGAGTCTAATGGATTAATGTTTCCTTCCACATATATCAGGCTCGCACCTGCGTTTCACTGTAACTTGCCATCAGTGTCCTCAAACTCTATGTCAATCCCAATTATATATACTTAATTGAGTAATGGGCAAGGGACTGTGTGCTATTTACGCAATTTTGTGCACCGAATATTTGATCTAGAAAGAGATTTGACAAGAAAATCATAATAAGTAAACTAATTGTTCCTGGAAAATCCCAATATGTTAAACAAGAAAATAAACCCGAGGTATCAGGAGTATATTTTGAGGATCAAATATTGTAAAATTGATAAGAGAAATAAGATGGCTGCTACACGTCAACAGAGAATCTCATCCAAGTCAGGTAGAAAATACAAAATAAGAGACAAAATAAGGACAATTCAACAGTATAAATACTCAAAAGTATACAGACAAAGAATTTTGTCGAAAATAAACAGATATTTTCTTCTTCAATAATATTCATTCCAGTCAGCCTCGGTGGAACAAAATTTATCAATAAATTGTTACCTTATTTTTGTCGGAATATATATCTTCCTCTGCAATTTGATACTAAAATTGAACGTACTTTTTATGGAAACTGCTAGTTAGAAATAGTTGATCACATTACATCTGGCGGATAAGTAATTAAAAATTATATTGAACAAATTACTTGACATAAAATACGAAAATGATGAAAAATAAATAGGAAGCGTTTTCTATAAAAAAATGAAATTCAAAGTTTATTCAAAGGTCCACTCAAGCAGATACAGTAAGGGAGGCACATCACGTATTTTAAAACGTGCAGGATGAGCTTAACTATCCACTTGCATAAATAAAGATTGGCAATTATCTGACGATATAAATTTTTTTAAACATATACGACCTAATAGTGAGGAAACAGTAAGACGGACAAAAAATTCAAACCAAATCAATTGCGTTTAATAAACGCTAATCGTGATAATAGACAATATTCAATTATCGACCCACGGTGCCATTGATCTAAATATTCATCAGTATTTGAATGCAATAAATCTCATTTAAATTTCACGTCATATATGAGATTAAAATGCATCGAAAGCAATAATTAAATTGCTCAAACGATCTGCTAAAATAGCAGGATTAATTCAAAGTACTAGACTTTGCGGAAATACACTAATAAACGAAGAAATTATAGATTTAATGAAAATATAGCTGATACTGTCTTAATGCAAAATTTATAGGAAATGTAAAACTGCAAAACTGTTTCTGCTAAGTGGTAGACAACTGTAACGCGATTGCCTGGATTGAATGTCGGTATCAATTTCAATGTAGACAATTACGCTGCATATGTTCCGCACAAAACATTCCAAGTGTTGTACCCAATTGTTAATGTTTTAACAGTGCTTCTAATTTGTGGAAAGTCTGAAACATAAATGGATTGTTACCGGTGATCAAACTGCCATTTGGAAGCCGGTCCGTTTTAACGCCATTTCTGTTCACGCTTCTTATAGAATATGACTTTTCTTGTTTTTTGCAGGCTATGTTTATAAAAGACGTCAAAACATATTCAAGATCATTATTTGATCGATTATGGCAAAATAATACTTCTAGTTTTATTTGTATACTTTCTCATCCAGCTTTTTGAATTCCACATTCTGCTCAACACTCTCTCTTATGCAATTCTCCTAAGGCTCTTAGTCATGTGCTTTTTCAACAAATTTCTTGCTTTTACTCTACTGTCAAAACAATATATATATTTTAAATAATTTTATTAAATCTTGACGCGAAACAGCTCAACATCACACTGATTTCGGTAGTAAACCTAGACGAATACCAAAAACTAAATGTAGAGAACCGAGACCAAATTACCTGAATTAAAAAATTAAGATCCTTCCTCCTTTATCAAAAGACTTAAAATCCTCGTTGACTCAATTCAATAGTTTATTGGATATAATGTGCATTCGAATTGTCTCAAGACAACAAAATTGTCTCACGGGTATGCGCTCACCAGACAAGTACGAAACCTTGTAACACGCGGCTCCGCGTTACAATTAAACGAAGTTCAATTTTAACAAATATAATTCTCTTCAAGGTCAAGTAGTCTAATTCTGGTTTTACACAGTATTTCTCTTAACTGTGATTTTAGCAACAATCTCTGTTAGTTTCAAGCAGTTTTAATTGAGATTTCTTGAACTGCAAATTTAATTGTAATTAATAGGGTTTTGTTTAATAATAATACACACCCGCGCGCAATACGCAGGTAACATGCAGTGGATTTATGTGACTTAACGCTCAAACCCAGGATTTACTTGTTTTGCATGCCTTAACCATTTTTACACAACTACTAACAGTTCAGTTATGATTCTCCTGATCCAGACTTCAGGTGTTTCTCAATCATTTATCCGAAACCCTATAGTTCAATGGATTTATGTGATTTAACACTCAAAACCTAGCAAACAGTGGACTAATTATTTGTGGTGCTTATTGTGACTACTTTTACACGATTTTTTCTTTGCTTAATAACATTTTGAATAAAACAATGATTCGATGCTGTGGCCTTCTCACATCACCCTTCGGGAAAGGGACATGGATTAATCATGAACGCGGATCGTAATAACAGCTACCAGATATTATATAGGAGGATAATTTCGTAATAAATAGGCAACTAGTTCGCAGAACCTCTTACATGAGCTACAGAACCTCCAACATAAATGGTGCCCCGTTTCATCGAACTCACAGCCAACAAAAAATTAATCAGCATCTAGCCTTTGAGTGCAGTGGATTTATACTTTGTGTGTTTTTATTCATTTATCCATGAACAGAAACTACACTGCTGAGACATTCTGGATTTATTTATTGTGTTTATTATGACTTTGCTTTTGTGCCTATATATCAACTTGTGTTGACAATATTTTATTTTGTTGCCGTCTAGAGCACGGCCAATTGAGACTAACAGTGAATTTTAATTTACTTTGCAACCTTGTTCATAATACACGTATGATAACTCGACTTAGCCTTCACACATCACCTGTTGAGGCTCCTAACCTATTATTGTCTGAGAACCCCATAGATGCCAAGTCTTGTTCAGTCCTTAATTGTGTAATGGAATCTGACAAGCTTGTACTTTCATTCACATCTATCAAATTCATGCCTGCTATATCTTGAGCTAATTTGCTATTGTCCTCAAACTTAAGATTAGCTTCTATGCTGATCGTACTTAATGATTAATTAGACACTTAATGTTAGGCAATCGGAATGTGAAACCTCTTACGTAGCAAAACACCCGATCAAATAACCTGGAAAAAAATAAGACGTGAAAACCCGAAATATTAAATTACCTGTTCCAGAACGTCCTCAATATGTACGATTCAAAAGACAAAAATAGCAGCAGGAATATATTGTGAGAATCGAGTAAACGTAAAATGGAGGATATGAAACAAGTGCAGCTTGCCGAGGAAATGACAGACCAGTCACGTACAAATAACCGAATCTGAAACTGAGCAAAATTCAAAGTATATACACTGTCAAGTTTTTAAGCAAAGAATATTCTAGAAAATAAACTAATAATTTCTTTTTAAATAAAATTCGTTTCAATCAGCCAAGGTGGTTTAAATTTATCAATAATTGTCACTTTAATTTTGTCGGAGGAAATATCTTCCTCCACACACCTATTGAAAAGAGGTCTGAGACATTTCATAAGCACGGACCACGAAACCCATTTCTTCCGACGTCAGCTACCAGCCATATGTAGGAATAGCATGGCATCACTAAATAAACAACTACATCGCATAACCTCTTACATAAATTGCACCACCTCCTACAATACTACTTTAAGCATATTCTTAAATTTGTTTAGCTGTGGGAATTGTTATCCAGTCTCTCCTCAATGTGTTATACTACTCGATATTATCACAGTCAGTGTGAACTTTATTTACCTAAGTGCGTCACTGCTATAAAATTGCTGAAATCAATTTCCTTGTGTTATTGTTTTAATCCAATAGATATCACTATTGATAAAGATTAGCTAACCATAAATATTCTTAAATTTGAATTGTATCTTGAATTTTTCAGGTAATGAATTACATTATGTTTGTTCAGAATAAAAATTAATTATTATTACTATTTATATGGAGATTTATTGATAAATTTATATTAAAATTCCACAAGTTTACGGTTGTAGATTTTCTTAACGCGCTACCTTGTAACACGTGGCTTCGCGTTACAACCCAACGATGTCTCAATTTTGACAAATATAGTGCTCTTTAAGGTCAAATAATCTAACTCTGTTTTTACACAATATTTCTCGTTAACTGTGATTTTAGAAACAATCTCTGTTAGTTTCAAGCAGTTTTAATTAGATTTCTTGAACTGCAATTTTAATTGTAATTAATAGGGTTTTGTTTAATAAATAAAAGACACCCGCGCGCAATACGCAGGTATGTCTATATGTTCAAACATTGGATTCACTTAGTTTACTGGTCTTAACCAGTTTTTATATGACTGCGAACAATTCAGTTACGAATCCACTAATCGTGGCATCAGGTATTTCTCAATCTTTTATCCGAAACTCTATAGTTCAATGGATTTTTGTATTTTATCATTCAAAACCTAGCAAACAGTGGAATTATTATTTGTGGTGCTTTTTATGACGGTTTTTACACGATTTTTATCCATCAATTATCAGTGACAATATTTACCAGTGACTTTAAACTAAATTGCTAATCAATCTGGATTTATATCATCATATATTTTCAATTATTTACATGTATTCATCACGATTCAGACGTTTGTGTTCCTGATAATTACTTGTGTATAAGACATTCAATTGTGTTGACAATATATCGTTTTGTTGCCGTCTAGAGCACGGTCCGTTTTGTTTAACTGTGAATTGATTCATGCTTAGCTACACCACTTGCAATAAACGGATGAAAATGGATGAGTTTTCTTACTTCACCCTTCGGAAAATGTCAGGGACTGATCAAAGAACGGGTGGGGAAAACGACCACCATGAAAATGTAGGAAATCATTACTAAATAGACAGTTGCCCCGCAAATTCTATCACTATAACTACAAAAGATCCTACAACCTAATGAGTGTAGCATAGACGTGAAATTCGCATTTGTAAGACCACTAGAATAATCGCCACTATTGTAATGACAAAATTCCTCATCCTTCTCAGTGTCCTCACTTAGCCTCAAGTTTCTAAGGTTCTCGGTAGAGTGCTCTGTGTCTTCACGTTTTTATTTTCTATTCATAACGTCAAATTAATTTTATTGAAAATAATAATTTATTATATTTGGGTGTGTTATAGTTTGCCGTCTTACTAGCATCCAATATGTAACTTTACAAAATTTAATATCTTAAAACAGAAAAACTGTATCAAAAATACCTGAGGAACAATTTGTGATCTTTCCCATTTTAATAAATGAGAATAAATATATGTGGGAATAATCAAAATTTTATTAGTGTAATATACAAGGTTTTTGTCAAGAAAAAGTAATCAATACAGGTAGTATATCCACGCGACAAAGGCGATACCAAAACCATCTTGAAAGCTCAAAAACGTTTTAAGTCGCTAAACAGAAATCAAAAACTTCCTCATTTAAAAAAAATAAAATTCCAGAAAATAATATAATAATTTTTTTAAACATAATTTTTTTAAATAAAGTTAATGGAAATACAATTTCAAAAATAAAATTTTATTACTGTTATTTGGGCAGATATTAACTTCAAATTACACATTCATTTTGTAAATGTCTGCCTTCGCATAAACTTAGTCGTCATTCTTTTAGTTTTCTGCCAACTTTTCCGGAACGCGTTGCCCCAGAGGCTATTGATATTTTGCTAGGTTTCATTTTCATATATTGCTTGTTCGTCTCTCGCTCTTTTCCCGATATCTTCGAGCGAGGTTTCATTTCTATTTCTGTTCTCAACGATAACTTGACATCAGAACTCGCCTTCAATTTCTGGAGCCTTAACTGATTCTTGTCTTCAGTTATATCCTCCGTCAAGGTAATTTTTGTAACAAAGCCATCCTACACTACAAATTAATCTGTGCCATTCATCTCTTTGAATGCATTTTTATCAGTCCGTTGAGTGGCAATTTATAAAATGGGGTTGGACAAATCTTGTTGTCATTAGTTATGTGCACGTTAAAGGCCAGCTTAAATCTGAAGTCATATAGCACATTAACCTTATGATTCTAATCTTGGTTGGAACTAAGCAATTTATTTTGTCACTAAGAGCTCCCAAAAACCAAACTACTGAACTTAATGCACAATCAAAAATATTTTCGTTTATATAAGAGCTTCACAAGGTAATCTCAGTAGCTGTCTATAAACAAGGTCTGCTTCTGACGTTCTCAGCTTTTCCCTATATTTGCCTCCCTTTGCCAACAAAACTATAGGCAAACTGAGCACACAATTAGATCCTCAAGTGAACTGTATTGCTACCTTCAGTGCTCTAAGCAGCTTTTAAACTAAATTATTAGTTCTGTGAGTGTATACGTCTGTGTAGTGCACTTGAATGTCCATGCATTCAACGACCGGATAAAGAGTTCAGATATAAATTATCTATCATGTTCACCAGTGACTCTTACTTGTACAATTTTTGGATGTATACATTGACGAAAATTAAACCCTTAAAACGGAGAACCAATATAAAAAATTTATGGAAACAAAATTTATATCCTTTCCGTTATAATATTTGAAAATAAATATGAGATGTAATAATTCAAATTTTATTAAAGTTATGTACAATCAGTTTTATCTCAAGACACATGCAGCGCTACAAAGAAGACACCGAAACAGCTCAAAATCTCAAAAAGTGAATTTAATAGTCACCAAACGAAAATTGGATACTTGCCTATCTCAAACAACGAAAAATTAAGAATAATCTATGACAATTTAAAAATACATAAACAGTATTTAAGTAATCTGCAGAAACAGCAATATCCAACAACAAAAATAAATTAATCCTTAAATAGGTAGATATTGACCTGCACACTCTTCCATAACAGCATCATTTATTGTAGAGGCTCTTTCCATTTTACGTATTGGGAGCCAAAAGGCACAAAGCTAGCATCAGTCAGAGACTGTTCTTATGTGGTAGGTCTATTCTGAATGAGATATAACCTGAAGTTTAATGAATTAGAATTTTCCTCTAAGTTTATCAAGCTCAAACCTGCGGCTCATTCACTGACGCAAGATGTGTCCTCAAATTTTCGAATAGCCTCCATGAAAAACACAATTGTATTCAATTAATTACATAGAAGGCAATAGAATTTATCACTTATCACACAACACCGCACTCAAACAGATTGAAATGGAGTGGGATTCGGCAAGAAAGTACAAATTAATCAAATAATGTGATTCTAACAGTTTCCAATTTTCTAGAATGTGAATATAAACTCGATTTAGAATAATAATGTCACGTAGCAGAAAGTCAAATTTATAATTCTTGCAAAGGTTAATCAAGACGTAACCAAAAATGAGTTAAAAAACAATACGGCTAAGACAGTCAACAAGATTGTCTGACGCAAATCAGACCAAAATATGAATAAATTGAAATCTAGCACAAATCAACAATATCCAAACTTAAAAGATTCTATAGGGAGAAAAATCCCGAATTTAAACGAATATTTTTCTTCCTTTATAATATTCGTTTCAATCATCCACGCCTACTCCTGGAAAATCTTTATCCGCTTTGGTTCACCCGTCACCTTCGAGTCATTTCTTTTATCCATAAGATCACAACTTGCTTACCACTCTCCAACTTTGCCCAGCCAAGTCACCACTACGCCACACGTTCTAGTAAATCTTCTATCCAAGCTAACCATACCCCCACCATATTTTAAAAAAAATCTATATCTTCTCCAAAGCCACTAATGTCTTCAACGCTCTTCCCAGAGAAATAAAGCTCCTACCCCAGCACGAATTCAAAAAGGCAGTCCATCAGTACTTTTTCGACCAACTTCTTTGTGATACGACCGATTGGAAACGAAACTGGTTCCTTCTCAATCCATAACATTTACTTCACCCCAGGCTATTCTCTTTACTAACTTCGGAGGGCGAAATCCCTCAGGCAGTCATCTAATCTTCCACTTTACCTCTCTGGTCTTAATCTTTTCTTCTAGACTCACTGATACCACTTCTCAGCCCATTCCTGACCCCATTATATCCACGTTGTGGATACTTTACTACGTTTTGCTCATCCAATTCTTTTCTTTCTTGTTTCAGCGGAGGACCGGAAACCCAACAGCCCTACCGATCCACCAACGGTTCGCTTCGGACATCGACTCCCCCTGGTCTTCCTTCAATCACAACCACGTTCTACGGATGCCTGCGACCCCTGCAAGACTCGCTCGCTTCAATCCTGCAGATTCCATCCATGTCCATGCTTTGCTCCATCAACTCAATCTCCACGACAATGGACTCCATCGGTCGACGTCTACCTCCGGTCCGCCATTCTTTTTCGATCTCACATTCACCTAGAAGCTCTGATACTTCATGGACTATCTCCAATTGATCTTGTCTAGTCAAATGGAACTTCGTTTCTATTTATTTTTAACCAGATTGAACTATCTTGATGTTAATGATATTTTTTGACTTCCCCAACCCCTGCCCCTGCTATTAAATACCTTGCTAGTCACAATTCCACTCACCTCCACATATCCTACCCTTGATTTGTTATTTCAATGGTCGGGCCAGTTGGCCTTTGAATCCAAATAAATGTATTATTATATGGTTTAAATTAATTCGCAAAAAGTTACAATTGTATGGGTTCGAGTTATTTCGACGATATCTTTTAAATTAATTCAAATTAAAAAAACAATTATATTGACTAACGATGGTTTAATGAGAGCGCGCATTTCATAAATCAATCTCTTGGAGCCTGCATTTATTATATAAGCTCGATATATTTCCTATTTAACACATTCTGACTTGGTTCTTACTTGCAATTTATGCTACATTGACAACAAATGTCTTTTCCAGTGAATACCTGTCTGGTTCTATTAAAGGCCACCCACAGTACTTAATTTTCTATTTCTTATTGTTCTTTCTTATAAAGGTACTGGGCAGTTGCTATCAGCCGGGTTATCTTAACCTGTTACGTTTAGTTTATATACTTATATTTTACAACAAGGAATATTTGAAATACACAATATTGTATAATTAAATATAAAACTAATTAAGCAACGTTTTGGGTATAAAAGACGTGTGACAATATGAAATTCTCATTGTTTTTATTATGATTTATAAATTTATTTGACCTTTAATAACGTATTCATTAAATTATCTTGCTTTTTCTTTAATGTGTATCTGATTAATTTAAATAACTAATGTTTTGGAGTCCGATACGTTTATCGTTATTCTTTATATTATAAAAATCAGCATTCATTTCTGGTATATATAATTTTTAATTCAAGTTTCTTTACATTTTATTTCTAATGGCTTTTAGTTTACTCGTTAGAAGCTTAAATAAGACATTAATTAGTTTTATACTATTTATCTGAAACAAGAAAAATATTTCAAACATTTTAACGTTTTGGATGGATATTTTTTAAATTTGCTATGATTATCACTAAAGCATACTTATATGGCCGCTAATTTTTATGACTACTGCTCGTTATTTATTTATTCAATTGTCGCAGTCTTAATTTTCTTTCTTTAATGTATTATTATTAATAATGAACGCCTCTGATGTGAGTTCATTGTTTACAAAGCTTCTAGGATCCTATCAAAAACTATCGTAAATGGTTTGACCAATAAAACTGGTAACCCCATTCCTATCAACTTTCTCCCTTAAGTTTGACTTCTTAATGCTCGCAGACTAGTTTTCTGCGTCCTGATCTTTGTTGCTCATCATGGTACATGACACTAAGACTCAATTAAATCAGCCGGCAGTTAGCTCGCTGTCTCAACTTTTCCGTTGTATGTTTAGTTATTAAAAAACCTACACGAAAAATCGTGTCAACCTTACTCTTTATCCTCCAAAAAATCCTTTAACAAAATAAGTCTTTTTACAGAACACCTTATGCAAAACGGAAGTACTTTATTGAAAGGCGTTTTATTGTATTTAATCGAATATAACAGCTACGTTCTACACTTATACGAGAACGAACTCATCCAAATCGAATGCATTAAATTTTACAAGTTATGTTGAAATAACTATTAAAATCAATTTTACACTGAATTTTTAAGAAATCAGCGTTAGTTTAATCCAAATAATTTTCTATTTAAAGCATATTTTATTTCTTAATTTCTACAATATATATGACAGTGCAGATGCTATTGCTCTGCTATCGCCAGTATCCATATGAAATTCATGGTCCATTTCCATCTTAGTATACCATTACGCCTAGACTATTTTATTTTTGGTGTTCAATCGAGGTTGACATCCCAAAAATTTGTTAATCCGCCTAGACGAACTTCTTTGAAGTTACAACTTCATCCTCCTCAGATTTAAGACGAATAGCTACGTTTAACAGTATGCAAAATTTTATAATTACTTTAGTATTCTTCAAATCATGGTCATATGGTTTTCTTTCGTTATACGCCTAACATTAACACAAGGATAAATATACGTGCTTTCAAAGTAAATAAGAAATGATGCATTCAAATAGACAGAATATATTTAGCAATTCTTTATATGCTAAACAGAAAATGGATGAAGTTAGTAAAAGCCGGAATCAAGTATGCTCTTTATGCAGCACCGTACTCCAAAAAAAATTAAGAGACTAAAATCGCGCACAAATAAACAAAAACCTGGTCAACATAAATTTAACAAAAATTTCCCAGAGGTATAATATTTTCTACCCAATATTTTTTGAAGTAACCAGCGGTGGTTTATACGTCCAAATAAATAAATTGTACAGAAGGTCTTGCTGCTTTGTTTCTGCGTCTATCCAGGTAGATTGTCGAAAACTACGATTCAGTCCTTGAACGGTCTATTGCAAAAAGAATTTACGCAGTTCTTCCTCGTCTTCTTCTGGACAAGCAATTCCGGTTTCAATCCATTGGAACCATAGAACTTCGGCATAACAATCCTAGTCTTGGCTGCAACTAGGCGACACCTCGCACCTCTCAGAGTTCCATTGAATCAGTCTAATTCTGCTCTATACTGATTACGCATTGCCGTTATAACTAAAAAATATTTTATATCCGATTTATTCTACGAGTAGATCTCAAGTCACACTTATCTTGATGCGCCAAATTTTGTAGAGCCTATGTATAAATCTTCAAAAAAGACTTGTAACTTCGCATCGATTTTGTGCTTGTCGCAATTTTGAACTATCAAAAAAATTAAATACAATAGATTGTTGAAATTGTCTGTATAAACAAACTAAAGCTGGATTTATGCTATCAGAAAAGGCATGTTCGAGCATTGTGCTTGAACTGGAGGTGTTGTATGCAATTGATTTTTTGTTCTCTTACTTTAAATTTCTATTTTGGTTGGACCTAAATTAAACATATAAACAGATTTTCATTTGTGGTTACTTGAGAAAATTATGAGAACGAAAATTTTCATGTATATGCACATGGAAAGAGTACTGTGAATTTTATTCAGGCTCGCATTCAAAATGAATTGTCTGTATGTTTATCGGTGCGGAAATAAAATATTAATGCGCAGATGAAACTGAATAGTAACTACAAATAGCGAAATAAAAGGTCAGTTACAGATGTACAACCACAGTGTAAATTAAATACAGTGTGTTTGGGCGATCATATGTCAGTAATACTTGGTTTTACAACTTCACAAATTATAACCATAAAATTAATCTACACAGAAATAGTAAAACTAAGATTACCTTCGCGTCGTTATCGGTTTCGTCAATTGTTCCTTTTTACATTAACTGTCGGGTATATTGTTTCTAAAGGGACATAACTATCATTCCGTTTCATATGAAGCCTCGAGTTCAGTCTAACTACGCAGTAACACGTAGTGTTAAATATGTAGTGACGGAATGTGAGCAAGCGTGCCAGATGCGAAGGGCAGGTTTTGACTCCTGAAGGAAAATAGTCACTGGCATCTTGGCAGACAGTTATCATCAGCCTTGTTTGGCAGACTATCTAAGCGAAAGGAAACTCCGAATACAAACTATCCTCACTAATAATGGGCGATCTAGCGTTCATTTGCAGTCTACATATAATCATGAACAATACAGATTATAATGATTACATACTGCGTCGGCCGCCACGCTGTTTAAAATCTTATCAGCTGAGTTGTGCAAGATGGATAAGCAAAATTATGCTACTGCAGGCACCCTCATCTCGGATTCTGCTTCTTTTCCTTGGTCATATCATTGACCCGAAATAGGGTTGCCATATGTCGCAAATAGTATCAGTAGGCTATCATTCATTAAACCGAGGTTTTAAACCGGGCGCATTTGATTTGCGAACATTTAAAAAAACTTGGACAACAAGAACCTCTTGCACGTACATAGGATAAATATATTTGATCTCAGAGTTCAAGCAAAACTGGTCGGGCATCGATGTCAATCGGTGATAATGCATTAGATTTCTTGTTTCCATTTTTACTAAACCGCTCGGAGGATTGCTTTCCGATGTTTAGAAGCCGTCATTGAGTGAAATCTTTTTACCAAGCCTGGATATAAATAACTCTAGTTCATGAAATGGCGATTTTAGAGAAAGGTATATTTTAAGGTTTGAAGATTAGTATTGTATTATGTATAGATGTTAGTGTGATTATGATTATCTATTGTAAATTGCTCACAGTACCACTGAAACTGATACCGAATATGAATACTAAAAATGCAAGCTTAAGATTTAGCATTCATTGGTTGCGCAGGTGGTGAGAGCATTTCTTTAAGGTTGGCTGCATATAAGTATATGCATGAGCATTGGATTTCATAAAGAAATTGAACTTCATATAGTTTTTCTGTGGAAATCAATTGAGATTAAAATGAAATACCATTAAGTCAATGTTCAAAATACCTGATCTGCGTTTTGACTAACGCGGCTTTTATTGTTCCAGTAGTATTCTTTCTCTAAAATATTTCGGCTATCCTTATTGGTAGTCTTCTTCAGTTACTTCATCATCACAAGTTTAACAAATGAAACTAATAAAGTTAGAGCGTGGGATGATTACCGACTTCACACGCTCCAGTAATTGAGAAAACTCTGTTTAAAATTTTGTAGGAAGAGTGACGTGCTTCCAACCCAAGCGTACTGCCACGGTAATAGTGATTGAATATTGATCGTGCTCGTGCTTTGGTTTGATGTCTTCGATGGCCTGAACAGCTATGGCCGATTAGCACGAATGTAGTGCAGACTCTTCGTGTTACTTTTATTAACTGCCAAAATCAAATTATTGGATGTGGAACTACTATTTGAGTGACTGCTCGAATAATGTGCGAATTTGTAAAACAGCGCTTTCGAATGGCTCCAGCTTGCCAGGAATTTGACGTGAAATGTAAACTATTTCATGAGTTCAAAGAAACACATAAATTTCGTACGTTTTCCAGGATTTGTGACACAGTTGGTCTCTGATAATGGAGAGTTTCTGACGTTACTTTAAAGCCGGTATTTTGAGCTTTTCGACGCCAAACGTTTATTTGGTTAGCGTTAATCGACTAAGAGCGTGAATACTTTGAAGATAAAAAGTGGGCTTCCGTTGAAGTTCAAAACCACGAACTTTGGATTATATTATATCAGGTCTTGACTAGAGCATTTAACCCTTATAAGTTCCATATATGACAGTGAAGCATGAATGCGTTATGCTTGTGTAATTCTGTAATTATCATTATGCGTGCGTATATTTAAATGTCAAGTTGGAGTTGTTTTTTTCGGAAAACTTTACTCGAAATATTCAGCGAGATGATATTATTTATAACTATAATTGCAAATGATCGGGTATGATGTCACCTACGGATTTCAAAGTTTTTTTAAAACTTACGCATTAATAATAAAAGTTAATTAAAAGATTTTACATGAACACCTCCATGAAGCTTGTACTTAAATATTGTTTTCTTAAAAATTTCAGTTCAATAAACAGTAATTTACTTACATTTAGCTCGTAATCTTGAAAGAAGCACTTAAGGTTGTCATCACCATAATGAGATTGTCTCTAATGGCAATAGGTCAGCTATTTGTCTGCGCATTTAAAGCATGCTTATAGTGAGATAAGTGACTAAAGCACTTTCTAATACCAGATATTCTGCTCTGATTGTGCTCGTCAACCTTATGTGGCAGGCCAACTAAGAGCAGAATGGCTCTGAATAAAAACCATTCAACGCTACTATATTTGGATAATCTGGTTTTCTCACTCAACGCCAGATTTTCGTAAGAAACAAGGTGGTCCGATTTTGACAGGGCAGAAACAGCTAAAGTCAACTTCATTCAGATTGTGTAGTATGGCACCCAATCTTTTCATTCAATGGTGTCCACGTGCACATTAATATTCTATTTTGGAAACCCTGTGCGATATGGCACTGAGTCGAGCTCAGTAGCGATCTTGTTGCAGATTGCTAGTAGAATCATCTTAACTTCCCTTTCTTAATTCTGTATTTAGCTACAAGGTTTGGTTTTGCTCATGATGTGATACAGTAAAACTCGCAAGGAAGCTGTATTGCTGATGTTGACTTAAAGCTGACTTGGTAATAATGGTGTTGTGTAGCGGTTTAGTTTTCCTCATTTATGTGTGTTATATCGGTAAATATACTCATTTTAACTAGATTCTCCTTCTTTCATAAATTACTCTCCTTTAAAAAAATTTGTTTTCTTATATTATTATTTATCATTAATATTACATTTTTTAGTTAACCTTGTTTTCGTTATTTCTAATGGTTATATGACAGTGAAAAATTAGTTACTAATGGCTTTTTATATTGCTGTGCATGAAGATGATGAACCTGATTATCTATTATAGGCCAAGGATAACTATAATGTGAAAAGCAAAAGATATTCCATACTGCATCGGTCGATACGCACTTTAGAGGGGTCCTATATCTGGTGAATCATGCAGGTTTGGTAAGTAAAAACGAGCCTTAATGTGAATCCCCAGAGTGGAAGCATATTTATACGATTTTTGACCAGGGTAAATATCATCTTGTATTCGCTAGAGAGTCAACAAAGACGGTGCTCACTTAAAACCTTCAATTAAAGATGAGTGAGTATTTGATTGGCCTCTCTTTTCAGGTGGTAAATCAGAAGGTTCACCATACTTACGCATTTGTTCCAGGGATATATAAGTGGAAGGCGATTATTAATGCTACCGTTTTTATAATGGAGCAAAACACAAACTGAAATACACACGATTGACTTCCTACAGTCTTAACAGTTAAATACTGTTTGTTGCGGAGAACTAATATATATGCAAGTATGTATTAGGTGTTGCGAACCTAATAAGAAATTAGTCCAGTTCGCAAAACTTAATACATACTTCCTACAGCCTTTACCGGTCCTCGTATGCTGCTGCAACCACAGGGTATTTTATACATAGGCACTTTGAATCAACGGTTTTTGCTTAGAAAAAGAGTAATTTTTCTTCGGTCCATGAATCTGACCACGGTTTTATAGCCGTTGCATTTCAATTAAAGTTCCGCTTCATCTAGCAGTCTGTATTTTTCCCGCATGCCCGTGAAAATCTTAATACTTATCATAGTGAAGACCAGTGGTGGTAGGCAGCTAGATGAACTTGATTACGCTGAGAATACTGCTCCGTTTTCTGAATGGGAAGGCAAGCTTTATATATACATTATTTGCGCTCATGAACTTACAATACGTAACGGTCTGAATCTAAGCATTTATAACGCTGGTCTTTATAAATTGTTTTGTTATTGAGACTAGCCTTTGTGCTGAACAGTGCCTCGCTGTCAATCGCCAATGATCCATATTGCTATTACCTGATCTGCGTTTTGACTAACGTAGCTTTCATTGTTCCAGTAATTTTCTTTCATCAATATATTTCGGCCTAGCTTACCGTAGGCCTTCATCAGTTGCATTTCACGAAACAAATGAAGCAAGTGTGTTATTTCCTCTAGTCATAATATTTATATACCTCAGACTGACCTTTCATTAGATATTCGCGTGTCACATATATGTGTGTGTGTACATTTTCATAACCGTTGTTTTCATCTAACTAATTTCGACCAAAGTGGCTGAATAATAATTTATCAATTGCATGCAATAACTATTCGTTTTTTTAACACACTCAATGTAACTGACGTAACTGAGATGGGGAGACCCATAATTCAGAAACACTCGTCATAAAAACATGCCATGAGTGATTAAACCAGAAGTCCGAAAGACTAATGCACATGCTAAATTACAATTCAAACCACTAGGTTGTACTCAAGATAGAGAAGTTAATAACAGTTATTGACATACTATTAAATGGCGACGCCACGCATGTGCATGTGTATGTGTATGCATAACTAAAAAACGGTTCATGCTGCCTTTAGTTTATCCTTCTGGTCACAACTGAACTAATTTGTTACTAGGTTCGCAACACCTAATACATATTTGCATATATATTAGTTCTTCGCAACAAACAGTATTTAACTGTAATATATTGAATTGAATGATGTCATGCTTACCGCGAAATGTGATAACTGATATCGATGAAGGCCAGAGTGTATAGTTTAACTGGAATAACAGGTGTTCGGAAATTGTTGTAATTCTCAATTTAGGTGAACTTTAGCATAAATTTATATCCATCAGGTTGGTATCATGTACCGACTCGGAAACCATAGTGTTAGTATCCGGTACTCATCGATTTGAAAAAGGTATCAGTTACTAACACAGTAGCCATAGTGTTAGTATCCTTTACAGACTCGGTATATATATTATATAGTGTGAGTTAGCATTGAAGTCGTATTGTCGTTGACTTAAGATTATGTTAGCTTCACTATTACAGGTTTACACATTCGTCTAGGAGATTATACCGTCCTATTATTCCACATTCTTCTACCAAATATATAGTGGTTAAAGGGCGTAATACCGGCTCCTACTGATGAGTCGCCGGTAAGCACGAAACGAATGTGAATGAGATTATACTTTCCGTTCATGCTGCCTTTGGTTTATCCTTCTGGTCACAACTGAACTAATTTGTTACTAGGTTTGCAAAACCTAATACATACTTGCATATATATTAGTTCTTCGCAACAAACAGTATTTAACCTCTTTGTAATACAATAAGAATACCCTCTACACACACGCATTCACATAAACACAAGTTAAAACTTAATAAAACTAAAAATCAGACTAATTGTCATCCAGTTAATCAAAGGAAAACCCAGAATGCATATAACGGAAAGATAGTAATGTGCAGATAAATATTCTCGAAATAAACGGGCCGTTATCCATGATAAATGTACACTTCGTTATCAATGATTTACTTTTCTTAAAAAAGAGTATATATGTAGCAAAGCACATGTACTTGGGCCGTTCTTAGATACATTTTTATTTCTACATTTACATAACTATATTGTAGTGTAATATAAAAATGTATTCGTGGTCATTTTGTTGAGTTGAGAATAATGTCCATTGAAGTTGAATAATTCATCGAGAATACGTCTTTCCTTTTTATTTGCAAACTTAATGGTTATATACTGGTTGTGGCGGAGAACTAATATACTTGCAAGTATGCATTAGGCGTTGGAACCTGGTAGCAAATTAGTTCAATTATGACCAGAAGGATAAACAAAAGACACCATGAACGGACAGTATAATCTAGTGCATATTAGCTTCGTGCTTACTGGCGGCTCATCAGTAGGAGCCGGTATTACGTCTTTTACCCCCCGTATATTTTGATGAGAGGGTAGCGTGTTATTTTCACACATTCCTCATCCAAATATATACTGCATAAAGAGCGTAATACCGGCTTCTACTGTTGAGTCGCCAGTAAGCACGAAACCAATTTGCACGAGATTATACTTTCCGTTCATGCTGTCTTTGGTTTATCCTTCTGGTCATAATTGAATTAATTATTCAAACGTACAGTTTGGTTACAGAAGAGCGCTAACCTCTGATTTTGTCAATATCTCTTTATGAACAACAACAGACATTTGAGGATTTGTTATACTGTGTGCTGACATGACTGAATAAGTGTTAATGGATAAAACACGATTTTATGGTGACCTATTTAGCATGCCTTTCATTTTACGCCAAATTTAACTTTACCTTTAGTATTTAACAAATTATAGACAGTCTATTTCTCATAATTTGATCTCTCATATAGTGTATGCCTACTTTTGTGTCATAACCATTTAAATCATTTTTTATCAGTTTAATTTGGTCATGTCTTTAATAAGGACGTTTAATTACTAATGACATGTAATCTGTTCAATATATACATTTTTATACCAGAAATTTTCGAGTTTTCACTTCTTTACATGTCTCTGAATAAACATAATGAAGTAAATTTGGTCTTTAGATGGTACCCGATGTGTGACCCGTTGTGCAATTATGTCAGATTGTCGCCGGCGCTCGGATCCATGCAGTTCTTTGAGGTAGATTGTTGTATCAGATATATATATATATATATATATATATATATATATATGTATATGTGTATGTATGTATGTATGTATGTATGTATGTAGACGTGCGCTTATCTAATGAATGGTCAGTATATTGCTGTAATTTCTCTTGGATGAATTTACACACACACACATCCATGACGCACACTTGTCTCGTGAAAAGTCAGTTATGTTTAGAGTTCTCCCAGTAGGTATTAATGAAGCGGTTTAAACGAAATTGACCTCTACTTAATAATTCTGAAATTTCTCGTTGTTATGAGCTAATCGTTGACAAGGGATTCGTAAATATACTCCAAAATATTCAGAGTTAAAAATAAAGATCAAGTAAAAGAACGAGATTTGTTAAGCAAAACTATGACACAATGCCAACTTTATTTAGCGACGATTGTTCTCGAATGTGTTTCTGTAGCTATTTTTTTAAAGAATTTTCGACACTGTAACGCACTTAGGATAGATGGTCACGACTTTTATAGAAATTGTTGGAAATTTATAGTCTTGCCTAATGTGCAATTTTTAATCAGTTAGAATTTGAATATTTTGCCAAGATCTTATATTTTAGAATTTTGGCGTTTTGCATATAAATCCATGTTGATTCGGATGGTTAAGAAGAAAAGTTTCAAATTGTCATTAGGACAGACATTTTCAACCATTGTTGAAAATCAATCGATTTGTGGTCATTTTAGCATATATATACTTCTTATAACGTGTGCAGCTGAATGTGTTTCCATTTTTCAATTTTAAAAGTTTGTTTTTAAATATTAAAATCACTTGAATAATCTTGATGTCTTTAACTACAACGTAGATCCATGATCTATTGTTGCATTGCGTATGAATTTTCTACGTTATCTAGACAACGTTATAGACTCAGCACCTCCGTCTGGATCCATCCTTATTGATTAGTCTACCTGGTGTTGTTCGCAGCGGAAATAGTAGATTGCAAGATACTGTTCTATCAGATGCAAGTCACACCATGACGTCGAATTTGCGTACCAGCTCCGCGGGTGGTGTTGTCGTTTCTGACCGTATTTCTAGCTCTGGTTTTAGTAATGCTTATCATGAATATTCTTTCGATGATTCAATCACTCAGACACCATCGGGAGTCACATCATCAGGTCAATCCGGAAATTTAAACCATTGGGAATACCAAGGTGCGACGAGAGGTAGAGCTCAGGTGTCTACTGTAAGCAAAAGATGCGATCTGCCTCCTAAAGATTCATTAGCACATCCTGCAGTTGCACAGTACTGGTGTCACACGCTGGTAAGTGAGTTTAGAATACGTAATAAATTAAAAATAATTCAACCTAAATTATCATATATCTATTTTTTTATAAATCTTTTTTAAAATTCGCTGTGACACCGGGATGCTCGTTTATTAAGCTTTTTCGAATGTAATATAAACCTCATTATATATATTGAATTTAAGAATTAATTAAGGTCTTGATTATATAAATGTTGTCTTCATACAATTAAGGTGGCACTCGTACGTTAGACCGGTTTCGCATTTATGTGGAACTTATCATTAATGGCCAAAATTCATCCAGTAGACTGGTTTCGTCCTTATTGGGAACTCATCACGTACTGGTCAGAATTTTCCGCGGACAGGGCTTGAACCAGTACGTGATGAGTTCCCAATAAGGCCGAAACCGGTCTACTGGATAAATTTCCTTTCTCACTATAGAATTCTTAGTTTATACTGACAAATTTATGCACTTAATGGATTAGAAATTTATATCAGGTTCGCAACCTTGATTGAAGTAATTGTTATCACCTCACGCACAACCAATGTTCGTTAAATTATATGACTGATAATATATCCTGAGTGGACTGAACAGAACTTATTATGTTCAATTTTGTCTTCCGTGTCTAATTGATTTGAAATAGTAGTTCTACAATAATCTGATTGATCCTCATTTCAAGGTACTCATGGTGTCCGTCTCCGTGATTGCTCAGTGCTGGCTGGTCACGTCACTCCGAAAGCTTCTACACTTTTAGTACTAACTACCAAAAATATTAGAATATAAATTATTGTCAACTAAATGACAAAGTTTCAATACATTAGTTTCAGTATATTCATCAGAACTCTAATAATACTCAGTACGCTAATAATTAGAATATTCTTCGTCATGCACTAACTAATCAACTATCCTGTCATGGTTTTCTGTCAGATTATTTAATTCCAGGTTGCAATTTCATTCTATTGTCAGTATACATGAAGCATTGTATACTGACAAAAAAGAATATATATATATATATATATATATATATATATATATATATATGTACATTTCATGTTTGCATATTATAATAACACTTTCTGTGTCAATGCGTGTTGTATTATGGTGCAATAATTCAATTTTTACTCCGCCTCGACCAAAGTGTCAGCGTGTATAAATTCTATTATATTTATATAATTAGTGGGAGTATCGTTTTGACATTATATCTCGAAATAAATCTTGATCTATCGAATCACATGCACTTTTGATGTCTTATTTGGCGGGTATTTTAGAATGTCGGTGTACGTGTAACTTTTCCATGGTAAATATGTTTTCTACACAATTTTGTCCTAGTCGGGTCTCATCAATAGTAACTGCATTAATTACGCGTTTTTTAAAATATTGTGTCAGTCCACACAAACGGTACGGTCTCTTTATTTCATAAATGAATAAATATATGGCCATCGCGTTTCAAAATAAGTCACCAACTTCTTGAAATTAGGTCGATTTTAGATCATCGCGATATGCAGCTGTATTTTGTTTACAAGTTAAAATGGCATGGTGTGTCATTTAGTTTTGCATTGGTATGAGATTATTGTTCTACATTGTTCATACGATTATAAATTCTGGAATGAAGATTGATGCATGCTGTTAATTCTCTTGTAATTGTTGTTCAAACAAGATGGCTACTGCGATGTCTTCCTCCATTTCCTAGCCTTTCTAGCCTTAAAATATCCTTGATGAGCATTTGAACGATACTGTAAATAGGACGTAATAGATTTTCGATAACTTTTGTAAACCGAGTAAGTTGGAACTCGTCGAGATTAAGGAATCTCAACACACTTATCAGTAGCTCCTTGACTTAGTCTGCTGTAACCGTCCTTGACGAATGCCGAAAAGCCTTTATTGTGCATTGCGAATCTTATTATCGTACATAGTATGTTTTAATCTCTACCGCGGTAACCGGATAATTGAAATTCTATTAAATATTATTTTTGTTGAAAAGAAGGTTTTAGACCGCCAAATTTTACTTTAGGTTTATTATTGATTAAATTAATAGGAAAAGTGAGTCATCATCATCATCATCATGTCCAGCCAGACAAAAGTCAAAAGTGACTAATGTTTCACTGCCACATTAGGAAAAGTCAGTACAATTGCACAAAGTATAAATTCGTGGTCCGAGTCGGCACATGCGCCAGAATTTAGGTAGGTTTTGGTGGGAAATATATCATCTTATATAGTTTGCATATGCGCCGTTTGAGCCCAATTCTATTCTGGGGCAGGATGGCCCGACGTAGTGCGACGTCTTTCATTGCATCTTAAGTTTGTTCATATCAATTATAATCTAGGTTCTTGACAGCTATCCGAGTGTCCTTTTATTTTTTTAAAGACACGTTGATCTTACGGTATATATATATATATATATATATATATATATATTAAAATGAGATTCTATGTCATTAAGGCGTTCAACTTTAGTGTTCATTTCCCTCATTACTTTGATTTATATGAACTACTCTTATTAAAATATAACATAGACGAGATTGTTAACCATTCTTCCTGTCGTCTGCGCTACACTCGTTTGGAACGTGTAAGACTAAAACAAGAATAAAGCGCTGATTAGTGATTTTGACATTCTCTTTAATAAATTTATTTAAGTTTTCTACACAATGGGCTGTTTACAATTGCACGTTAAGTAAAAAAACAACCAGTTCATGAACTATGGTAAATAACGACTCTCTGTTATATGGCTTATGAAGATACAGTAATACCCGATTTTAAAGTCATTAAAGCTTAGATGAGGTTGGTCCAATTTTTTCAAATATTCGCGTAATACCAGCTCCTTCCGATGAGTCTCTGGTAAGCACGAAACGAACGTTCCGTTAATGCTGTATTTGGCGCATTACTTAATACTCAATTACAAAATGTTTTAATGTCCTTGCTCGCGAAGAGCTAACATATTTGCATTTAATTGTTGTGCAGGGAATACGTAGGAGCCCAATAATTCATATTGAATAAAAGATAAATCGACGCCAGCGTGAACGAAGGTAAAATCCCATTGGCGAAAGAGTTTTTGCCTTCCGCCAAATCATCAGTAGGAGGCTGAATTTTTCGCCATAATCGACATCACAATAATCGTTATAATCATAGGTAGTAATAACTCAGAGTTTGAAGATTGATGCTTCGCTAATGCATAGATGTTAGCATTAATCATTTTTTGTGTGAGCGTCCGATCAGTGGGAAAATGGATTATTCAGATTAGGTATTTTCTTCTCTGTGATGGTCTAGTCCTCATAGCTAATGAAAACCATCTATCCAGCAACTCTGTTTAGAGGCGCCAATGGCTGGTTTTCTTCTGCAGCGGAAACGCTTTCTCCATGACTGACACGTTTGCACGCATTTTGCTTCTGCCAACTTTATATATTTGGCAAGGAAGGTTACGTAGCCTAAGTCAACGAGATTCTGATAGGTTTGTTGAAATTCCCTATTCTAGAAGATAAGTTCATACTAATGCCTGATTGATTCCTTTATATAAAGGGTAATTCAACAGAAGCAGACGTATTACGGACCAGAAAAGAAAAGTCTACCTTAACATCCCAGTTAAAGGGGATGCAGTTTCCCGAATTGTACGAAAGAAAGTTAAAGTGGCATTAACACGCACAATTAATGCAGCTAAACTACGCGTGTTATTTAGGGTAACACACTTGCCGTTACCAGCAATCAAATTGAAACAGCCTTTAATGTCGACATTAAATATTATTCATCAATATACATGCGCAAGTTGGCGATCAACTTACGTTGGCCGATCGACCAGACTGTTAATTACTTGAATGAGAGAACATTGCAACTTAAACGCCTGTTTTGGTGAATAAACGTCTGCAATGGCGCAACACATCGTTGAAATATCACACGTATGTTATCCAGATGTACAATTAAAAATAATTACTAAATGCAATAACAAATGTGAGTTAGTCACATACGAAGCCTTATGGATAAACAAATTGCAGGCGGATTTGCAAGCAGAAGATGCATGTTCAGGCATTGAGCTTGAACTGGAAGTGACGTACGAAATTGATTGGTTGTTTCCCTTATTTCACACTCTCTCCATGTTTACATATTTCTATCTTGTTTTGCCTTTTAATTTATATATAAAGAGATGTTCATTGGTAGATGCTTGAGAAGATAATGAAAAAGAAGCGTTTCTTGTGTCTAATAAAATTTCTTTTTGATTTTATTAAAGCTTGCATTTCAATATATATATATATATATCACTGGAGACGACCGTACCGTCGGCGTGATTAGTTATGTGGCTCCGACGTACCAACTGGTGTTTATGCTCTGTTAGAATATCCCATAACCTGCAGGCTAATAGACAGACTCACAGTGGAAAACTCACTAAACCTAATGTGCATTTAAAGCCCATCTGTACGTATATATATATATATATATATATATATATATATATGTGTGTGTGTGTGTGTGTGTTGGGGGTGAGTGGGTGTTTTTCATTTATTATACATACCATATAAGGATTTCCTATTTCATCCTTTTATAGATGAACTACGTTTTACTAAAAGGGAAAATAACTTTTTTGCTTACGCGCTATTTTCAATAATGATTTTACGCCAGTTTTTGACACTATTTGACAGATTGCATGGTCCATTACTGCTTGTTCCCACACCCTGTTTTTTATATTTGTATTTATTTAAAACTTGTCTAATTTAAATGTGTGCTGTTTCACAATTCTTACGTAGCAGTTAAATCATGATATTTTTAATTGTATGCATTGAAACAACTTTTAAACATTCAAAAAGGTGGGAGTTACCAAAATACGCTATGTGTGGACGATTAGCAATTTCAGCTTCTGTCAAGATGAGATGGGTGACATCGTGAAGAGTTCATCGTTCTCCTCTGGACCGAAAGATTCATTCAAGTGGTGTTTACGCATAAATCCTAAGGGCCTTGACGATGAGTCACGTGAATATCTTTCATTGTACTTGTTGTTGGTTAACTGTTCATTTCGACCTTTTGTGAGGGCCAAGTTCAAATTCAGCATTTTAAATGCCAAACGCGAAGAAACCAAGGCAATGGGTAAGTATGAGGAATGGCGCTATGTGGTTGTGATTACCCAAATTGTACAGTTGTATGGTGGCATGATTTTTTATTTTGTATTTAATTTTAAATTAAATATTAAATGGTTAGACAAATACTATAGGATTTCGACCATCCGTCTACATTGGATCTATCATGTTCTTGTCTATGTGTTAAAACTGTCAAGTAGTGTAGGTCTTGCATATAATTCCCGTTGACATTTAATAATATTTATGTGGCACAATAATGTAGATTGGAATGGTTTTTGTAAACCACCTAGTCCAATTAGTTACTGCTTAACAAGTGAAAATGTAAAAAAAGCAAAACTGATTGTTTTGGTAAAATGGCCTACTTTCGGAAAACAAAGATTATACCTACTTGAAAATAAATGACATCAATAAAAATTTCTGCAAAACTTAAAATAGTTTTCTCTACGTACAAGCATAAAAATGTCCATAAATGTTGGCGTGCTCCATCACCCTCCGCCAAAATTGACGTTATCTACGTCAAATTTAAATCGCACACGAGGGCGTACGCAGACTATTTAAAATGCGTTGTAGCTGCTGTGTAAATTCCGCCGCTGGTGGTTCTTCACTGACTTCAAAACTGCTCATTAAACCTGTAGGGATTTGTGGACGGTGACCAAATGGGACCTGTGCAACCGATAGCTTTTATACTAGCGCGATACCTTGATCGCACACCAAGTAGTACTAATTGAAGTGCAGTAAGCAAATCGGATAGTTTGCGAGACGCTCATAACGACGCCTTTAACTCGTGATGTGCGCGCTCCAAAAGGCCGTTAAACCTAGAATTGAACGCTATAGTTCTTCGCAAATCGACTAGCAGGAACTGCAAGTTATCTTGTAATATACGTTGCATAAAATTTGCGACTTGAGCTTTAGCTACTGCATCTGGTATTCCAAATCTTGCCACCCAGTGTAGCAAGAACGCATTGGTAAGGGTGTCCGCATCTTGGCTATCTAGTAGTATTACTTCAAGCCATCTTGTGTGTCAATCGATTATGGTCGTACAATAATGGAAACCAACTACTTTTGGGACTAATTATGTCAATATGGATAAATTTAAAACGAGAGTTAGGCAACTCGTTACGGCCAAATTCTGAGTGAGTATGACAAAATACTTTCGAGATTTGACCTTGCTGGCACACTTTAATCCATTCGGTAATATCACGACATTATCGTACCGTCCACACCGGGATAACTCAGTTTGGGGTATTCATCAAATACCGTGCGTCGACAGTCTTGAGGGATACAAATGTTACTAGCCAACTATCCTTCAATATAACATTCGACGATTTCCGTATCGCCTAAACTTGAAAATTGAAAAACGATCGGGGTGCATTCGTCGTCATGATGTGAGTTGATTATCCGTCTGTTGTTTCGTCTCAATGAAACTCCAAAACGAATGCTTTGGTTTCTGATGAACAATTAAGTCTGATTGGCCACCATATTATCTTTTCCTTTCATATAACTAATACTAAAGTTGAACTCATTAAGGTGGATCATTTGCCGAATTACTCTTTGTGGATAATTATGTGAACCTTTCTGCTAGGCCTCCAGTGTCTTCCCCTCGAAAGGGTAACACGGAAGATATTGTTCAAAGTGGAGGCAACACTCGTGAAGAGCTAGAAGTGCTCTTTCCATTGCCGAGTATTTCTTTCATGTTGCTTTCAACTTCCTGGAATAAAATGCGATGGGATGCAATTTACCATCGGCTTATTGTTTTGCGATAGCACCCAGGGATTCATCGAATGCGTCGGTTTACATTTTCATTGATGCATTTGATTGAATGGCATGTTGTGTTGTATTTTGCGTAAGAAAACATTTTATTTGTTCAAACATTAGCTGGTAGTTGGTGTCCTAGTGTCAATATTAAATTGAATCAGCTTTTGAACGATAAAGCCACGGTCTCAGTGTCTAACAAATAACTGCTGCTCCTGCATTTGCAATCATTCAACTGTTACACTAAGAAATGACAACAGTTCGTAGTTATGAGGCATTCATCATCATCCTAACAGCCCATACTGTATTATACATTGCATTATTATACTTATTTATTTATACGCCTGACACATTTGCCGAACTTTTCAACGGCCTTAATCTTTTAAATTTAACTATAAAAGACAAGGAAATTATAAACACGATTCTCGCAGAGATGCTCCTTTGTCACGTTACTATGTAAAATAATTATAGTTGGAATGGGCTGTAAAAGAATACCAAATAGCCCGTTCTTAAAATTTCTCTACTCGTTAATGGTCTGTCATCCAAGGCTAACGAACACGATCTGTATGGATCTCGTTTATGGTACCAGCAGCCGAAAATTAAATCTCATCTTTTGACATTTTTGCTTTCATTTCGGCCCTAACGATTTATCAAGAAGTTTTATCTGCGTAATAAAACTGAAATCAAAACTTCATTCGATATTATATGGCTGTATGGCGTAATTACTGGTGCCATCTCAGTACAAATATCTAGGAACCTTTAGTCATCAGGCGTGAAATTTACTGATAATTAGTCTTTAAGAACATGTATTTTTATCCGAAGCATTATTCGGAGATTTGCTCGGTGAAAATTAAATAGACGCTTGCTTTGATTAATACGAAATTTTACAAAAATTGGCTAATTCTCCTTGCCGCGATGCTCAAATTTGATCGACATCATAGCTAGGCTAAACTATGATTATCTTTTTATTTCAGTGGCATATAATTTTTTTTAAAACAGTCAAGGATTTACTTCAAGAGCCTTATTTCCTTTTCGAGAATCAGTCGAAAAAGCCCCGTTGACTATTGTTTGCAAACTCTTTTGGTATATTAAAGCATTCACGAAGTTAATAGATCGACATCAATCTTCCAAAGTCCTAGAAGCATTTGAAGGCAATTCGGTATAGTGTCTTAACAGTAAGCTGTGTTGTTTTATAGTTTCTGTCGAAAATAAGTTTTAAAGGAGGAAATTTTCTCATTCGCCTTGTGGTAAAATTTGGCACGTGATTAAGATTAATTAGTAATAAATTCTTGTTTTATCGCTTTTATACTAGTAGAGTGTTTTGATTTCCTACTTAATATCTGTATTACTAAATTACTCTTTTAAGATAAAACATGTATGCATATTGATTTTAATTTTACCCTGAAAGAAAAAATAATTCGCCAGTGCTGTCTCTTTGAACGTTAAATTTTTATATTATCACCGAGCCCTCACGCGTTGTGCTGACGTTTGAACTTCGAGCTCCCGAAGTCATGCGCAAAGCTCTTTCAATTGACACACGAACGGTAACATAGAGAGCACAATAAACAATGTACAAGTAACATTCTTCTTCAGCACCTCATCCTCCTATAAACATTACTACACCTTACTATAAAATATTTCTATTGTTTCCTAACCAATAAACAAGCATACCTATATATTTGCATAACACTATGCAGATATTTACAACTATGCCCTTCTAAGTTTCGATACTTGCATCTCAAGTTCCACTAATTTAAAAGAAGTATCGAGTAAACATTGTTGTAGTGTCAATTGACGTATCATATTTAGAGTCAGTTGGTTATGTAGTTCACGTTAAAATTGCACACATATATCCAACATCACTCTACATCTATTTAAATTTACTGGGTTTGCGCATTTCAAAAAATACGGGATCACAGGCAAGCTTCCCAATTGTGCCTAATTGTTACGTTGTTTTCTCTACCCAGTGAACTCTTATCGCATATCCAGACTCATGTCAACATACAACTATGTCGATCTATAGATAACTTAATTCCGACTCGTAAGTTAATTAAGGTTTTTTTTATGTTGGGTTACTAAGTGGTAACATATGCTACAGTAAATTTAATTTGCAATCCGCGAATGATGTCTTGGTATGAGCATATTCATAGGCTTAAAAGTAAAATATTTTGCTCAACTGGATTAAGGTAGTTTTTCAGTAGTTTCCTTTCTTCAGAAAAAATATTTCGGCTGCCTTTATTGACAGCCTTCTTCAGTTTTCTCACTAGTTTTAAAAAACCAAGTTAATAAGAAAGTCAATTAAAATAATATTGAGGAATTATGTTATAAGTATATCAGGAGTTTTAAAATCGCTTGACCGAATATTCAATTACACATTATACGTAATCAGGAAACGAAGACATAATGAATTGTAGAAGTTAAACATTCAAAGTAAAAAATTAAGTCTGATAGAACAGAGAATATATTCAACTTTGCCATTTTGTTTAGCTCTTTAATTTTCTTCCTTTGTTTAACCTTTTAATTATTCATAAATTAGATCTGAAGTATCCACTTTAATTAGCCTTTCGCTCTTACTTTTCATGCTCTCTCATTTAAATTGCATTTGGTATATCGATGTAAGTTTGGCTGTGGATAAGCTTCAGTTTTCCAATTTCATTCGCGGATATCAAGTTCAACCTACTCTACCATTAACTTGGTTGTAATTTGAGTGGTAGTAACAATGCTTTAAATCAAGTTTGCGAGCTTGAAGTAAACACCAATTCCGTTGTGTTTAACCAGTCGTCGGACAACATAACAAAACTACCGCCAGCCGCAACGCACTGACGCGTTTCGACCTTCCATGATCATCATCAGAGTACGACGGCAAACTGACTATCGAGGATCAAACCGCATTGAATATATATGTAAATCAATGTTAGATATGCGGCTCTCACCTCTAGCAGTCTCGCATACATTGAACTGGACTGGAAATGGCTGCAAAATTTCTGTTGTCCGACGACTAGTTAAATACAACGGGATTGGTGCTTACTTCAATCTCGCAAACTTGATTTAATGGCTATGAATATGTTCATACCAAGACATCATTCGCGGATTGTAATTTCAACTTACTGTATCATTTGCTACCACTTAGTAAGCCCAGATAAAAACCTTAATTACCTAGCTAGTCGGAACTAATTTATCTATAGACTAACATAGTTGTAAGTTGACATGAGTCTGTATATGCAATAAGAAGATTTCACTGTCTAGAGAAAGCAACTTAACGATTAAGTGAAATTTGAAAGCTTGCCTGTGATCTTGCATATTTTGACATGCAAAAACTCGGTAAATTTAAGTGGATGTAGAGAGATGTTAGCTATATGTGTATTTTTACATGAATTGCATAAAATATTTCTCGTCTAAATATGACAGGTAAAATGACTTTAAAATGTTCTTTCCTCTATACTTCTTTTAAACTAGTGGCCCCTGATATTGATAGATCTAAACGTAGATTGATATAGTGTTATAAATTTGAATAGGTTTATACAGATGAATAAGCATGTATAAGTACGGGTTAAAAGAATCACTAGAACAGTTTATTAGTAAAATGTATTAATGTTTATAAGAGTATGAGATGTCGAAGAAGAGAGATACTGATACTTTGTTGTTTTGCGTTCTCTTTTACCATTTTTGTGCCAATCGACCGAGCTCTATGCATGACTTACGGAACTCAGTCTAAACGTTAGCAGAACTCTAAGAGGCTTTGGTGAAAATAGAAACAAAAATTTAGTATACGTAAAAAAGTGGAAAGTGATCCTTTTTACTCATATAGTAGAGTTAATTCTTTCCTACGCGATTCTTTATTAATTTTTATTATATAATAACGAAATATATCGGTATAATTTAATACACGTTTTTTATTGATTCCTATTTTACACTTACAAGGAAATTTATATCTCCAATACGGATGGCTTTATTTGTTTGTAAGGTCGGGACAGGACAAATCCAACCTCATGATATGACGCCTCGCTAACCTTGAAAAACAAATTTTTACTCATTGGTGGCTTGTTGGCGAAAATTCACCCCCGGTATTAAGGAGATCACCTGCTTATGTGCGTTCCTTGTGTTCACACTATATTGCTAGTCAATAATGGCTGCTATAGGTGTATCCTACTTGAATAAATTAATGCTTGCTTCTTAATATTATTGCTGTTGCCCTTCAATAGCTGCATGGATATTGAAAACTACTGAAATTTCACTTGTTGGTGCGTTAAATCCTTACTAGGTATGTTTCTCCTCACAAGTAGTTTTTCGTGTACCTTTCTGGTCTTTTTGAACTTGTTTTCTATTTGGTACGCAACATACATTTATAATAGTTCTCCGCAACAATCAGAATGGGACTATTATATATTTAATTGAATGATGTAATGATTACTACAAAATGTGATAACTGATGTTGATCAAGGCCAGAGTGTATAGATCTGCTGAAATAATATGTATGTATAATTGGCAATATTTCGCAGCTTTGGTGAAATTTAATCTATTTCGAATAAACTTGCGTCTTTTACCCTTTACAAGCTGGGTATATTGAAAAACATTGAATGGGTACCCGGTGCAGGTTTTGAAGCCGCAGCACCACAAACTTTATACAATGCTAACTACATTATTGGTGAACTACGCCGTTCATCTTTCCAATATTGCCTGACCAAGTACATAGTGGACACCGAACTTTGTAACGACTTGTACTGATTAGTCGCTCCTAAGGACAAAACGCATATTTTCATGAGATTATACTTTTTGTTCATGCTGTATTTGGTTCATCATTATGGTCGTATTTAAGCCAATATGATACTAGTTGTGCTTTAACTATTTCACAATTACTTTTCTGGTGTATTTCTTATCCATCGCTACTTTTTTCTTAACTATTCATTTGTACGCTTTTTATTCGTCAAGAGAGCCAGCGTGCCTATCGTTTTGTGCAAGGCAAAGATTGGGGTTTCAAAAAGTTTATTCGTCGCGATGTTCTCATGGATGAGGCAAACGGACTTCTTCCCAACGACCGTCTCACTATTGTTTGCAAGGTAATAAAATTATTGATTTAGTAGCACTTTGTGTCATGTTTTCAATCATAATTGTCGAACTCAATGCGCCTGAAATCTGTTGCCTAATTTATTGCCAAGATGTGATTTCTTTGGTTGTTTAAGGTCGTCATTGTCCTCATCTTCACTGCTATATAACCATAAGAAGAATAGCGCAAATTAGTCTGCGGCAAATTCTGGGCAATACGTGATGAGTTCCCAATAAGGACGAAACCGATCTACTAGATGAATTGCCTTTTCTACACTATACAATTCATATTTTATACTGACAAATGTATATACTTAATTGGTTAAGTGTTTATATCAAGTTCGCAACCTAAATTATAGTAAAGGGGAGATCTAGTTACTATGAATATATTTACTTGACACACAGAGTTGAGGAAAACTAAATTTCCTCACAAAACGATTGTTGCCAAGTTCTAAGACTAATATATTCTTATTATCAAGGTAAATGTTACAATCTTGATATAAACCCCAATCCCATTATATATCTATATATAAACTAAGCACTGCATAGTGTAGAAAATAAGCAATTTATCCAGTAGACTGCTTTCATCCTTATTGGGATCTCTGCAGCACGCTACACAAATTTGATCTATACACCAGCTTATGTTTTTTTGCTAGGCCTTGCTTCAGTTGAAGCCTATAGAACGAATGTTCCAACTAGCCACACAAGATCTGTCATTATAGAAGATACACCGTGATATAATTAAACGAACGTTGGTTGCGCGGGCGGTGATAACAATTATTATAATCATGGTTGAGGTCTTGATATAAACACCTGACCCATTAATTACTTTCATATGTCAGTATAAACTAAGAATTGTATAGTGTAGAAAATGCAATTCATCCAGTAAGTATGTATTAGGTGTTGCGAACCTAGTAACAAATTAGTTCAGTTGTGACGAGAAGGATAAACTAAAGACAGCATGAACAGAAAGTATAATCTCATGCACATTTGTTTCGTGCTTACTGGCGAATCATCAGTAGGAGCTGGTATTACGCCCTTTAACCACTACATATTTAGGTGAGCAATGTGGGAAAATAGGACGGTACAATCTCCTAGACGAATGTGTAAACCTGCAATAGTGAAGCGACAATGCGACTTCAACGCTAACTCGCACTATATATATAGTGGTTAAAAGGCGTAATACCGGCTCCTACTGATGAGTCGCCAGTAATCACGAAACGAATTTGCATGAGATTATACTTTCTGTTCATTCTGGTCACAATTGAACTAATTTTTTACTAGGTTCGCAACATCAAATACATACTTGAATATATATTAGTTCTCCGCAACAAACATTATTTGATTCATCAAGTAGATCGGTTTCGTCCCTATTGTGAACTCATCATGTACTGGCCAGAATTTGCCGCGGAAATGTCTCGAACCTGGGCACGTCTGCTTCGGAATCCGGTGTTCTAATTACTGAGCTACCCTGCCGCACACTACACTACACACAATTTTCAGTTATATACTAACTAATGTAACTTGGTTAGTCAATTTTTCCTTTAGGTGGAGCTCATATGGCATCCTTTTAGACCCAAAGTTCGAGCCCTGTCCGCGGCAATTTCTGGCCTGCATAATGAGTTCCCAATAGGACATTCGTTCTATAGATAGATTACCTTTCCTACACTATACAATTCTTAGTTTATACTGACATATGTAAGTAATTTATGGGTTGAATCTTATATAAGATTGAAACCTTTATTATAATAATACACCATGATACTTGAGGAAATTTTGTTTAATTGTGCACTATAACTAAGCCATCACTTGTTTCGCATATGTTTATATCGCAACCTTGATTTAAATAATTATTATCCCCGCCTGCGCAACCATTGATCGTTTAGTAAAATATAGTTATTTCTTATGAACCCTAAAATTTGCTATTGCTAGCAATTACAATCTGTTTTCTAGTCCTTGAATTCGATCATATTAATGCACTCAATGGTGATCAGGTTTGCTGCGATTGAAATCCAGCCAATGGACCTTTGGTTCAGAGCCATACAATTCACCCTCCACGCCATGGAATCTGCAATTTTCATGAAATTCTTGCTTTTATATCATGTTTTAATATATATATATATATATATATATATATATATATAGTTGCGGTGAACTGAAATTGTGGGTTTAACGACAAAGAATTTCATTTAAATTCAGGGTTTGCCAAATTGAACAGGAATACTGATCTAATATCATATACGCATACTTTTGGTGCTTACTGAGAACTCGTCAGTAAAAGCCGACACTACCCTTAAACTAATTTCTACATGGTGTATTTGCATTGTCCATTTGGTTCACATTGCTAAACCTCATACGTATATGTCTATATTGGATGGGGTCGTATTGCCTTTAGTCACGAAGTGCATGCTCAGATCAAATTCCGCTATTTCTTCATGCTTAATTCTTGGCTGATAGTAGTCCAAAAATTTGAGTGAGTTAAAAAGAAGCTATTTTGTTACGTGTGAAATTGGAGGTACATTTTGTTCGCGTATTCTTACTGTAACAATGCCTAGCTTTATCCCTATTATTTGTTGAATTAACTTAAACACTTAAGCGTGTATTAATTTCGCGAGTCGTGATAAAAATTCTTTATATCAAGTTTGAGAGCTTGAGATAAATCGCCAATCCTATCGTGTCTAACTGGTCAAATAGCATAGTAAAACTACCGTCAGTCATAAGTACGAGGCGTTTCGTCTTTCTATGGTCATTGACAGAGCACAGCGACAAACTGAATAATGAGGATCAACCCGCAATGCATATCCAAAGGAAGCAAATTTAGATATTCAGCTCTCACCTTAAGTAATCTTGCATACATTATCATTAATTGAAAATGTCGGCTGCACAATTTCTATGCAGTCACGAACATAACCATCTCGCAGGTTACGTCAAACTTAACACTTAGTGTTTAACAGGTAGTGACAGAATGAAAACAAGCGCACCACATGTGTCAGGACAAGTTTCAGCTTCTGAAGGAAATTTCGGCCTATGCAGATAGCTCTAGCCGAGCTTGTTCAGCAGAATATCTGATAGTCGAAAACCTCCGAAAGTAAACCATATCCGCTTGGAATGAACGTTCTTTTGCAGCCCACATATAGCCATGAAAAGTACGAACTTCAATGGATCCGTACTGCATCAAACGACGCGCAATATGTGTGCTATATCGTGCTGGGGGAATAAGCGAATTCAGGCTATTGCAGACACCGATTCTGCCTCTTTTTCTCTTCTTAATCTAACAATGACGCTCTTTTTGATGCCACGAATATGGTGGGTGCCGTTCATACGAATAAGTCCAATTTAGAATTTTCAAATATAAAAAATAGTTCAAGTAAACTAGCATTCCTTAAACCTGAGTTAAGTTTTAGCGTCAGCGCATTTAATGAGCGATCAATAAAACAAATGGGAAAACAAAAAGCCCTAGCATGTACGTTGAATACCTTTTAAATGCGAAATTAGGATGCAGGATCTAATGCGCATAGCAGAACTTAGTGCGCTATTCTTATTCACGTGTTATTGGCTTTGAACTTCTGGTACCACGGAATGTTCTAAAGCTGGAAACTAGAGAGTTGGCATTGCCCTTAGCTCTCGCGCTGAAGCTTATTTATCTGACTGGATCCCTGTAAACAGTTGGCTTTCGTCGGAACGCATAAATACGTCTACTAAATCCAAGCCAAAAGTTTTTCTTTTCCTTGTATTTGAACATGCTTCCACCGATTGAAGCACAGACGACAGCAAGTACGGTCTCTGTTCGGACAATGAAAAGTGCAAGCTAGCTTTATTTTCGATGTCGCATCGCTTTAGTGCTAATTTGGCCATGTTGTTGTGTAGAGATCTGGGTTGCCTCATTTCTTTATTACTTTGGTAAATATACTCAAATCAACTTGATCCTCTCTCACATTAATCACTCTCATTGCATCTTTTTGTGTAATTTTTTTATTTTTGTCATTATTATTACTGATTATTTTCAAATCTATATTATTTTTTCTCGTGGTCGTATGGCAGTGAAGCATCAATCATTACCGTTTTTTGTACTGTTTTCCGTGATGACAATGATGATGAACAGTCGGTGTTTGTTCCAACTTTGTCGCGTAGTTGGTCAGGTAACATTAATAGGTAGCGAAACAAGAAATGACTTCAACTATAACCTGTTAGCCGATTAAATATATTTTTGTGCTGGGTGACTCGATCAGTTCAAAGATATATTTTCGTTGGCACCTGTATCAGTGCCGATTCCCGAAAGAATACCTTTATCAAAAATGTGGAATGCTAATCTTGAAAAGCCTTCATAGTTTAAATTGAAGGATGGTGGTAGCATTCGTGAGGTGTTAACTACCCTTTATATGGAATGAGGGAACGGGCCGATTGCTTGGTGTGAAAGGACGAGTATTCTTATCTACAAAAAGGAAATCTTAATTCGTGTTCCTAAAAATTGGTACTCGGAATCCTTATGCTATTCATCGTGGCATAAGCCTGATTCCAATCGTATCTAGTTTATAAGCTTCAATTAACTTACGCCGTCTCAGCGCTTTGCGTGAAACACGTACTAGAGAAGAACAACTAAACAATAATTGATTGCGCGGGTGATGGTTCCAATTCTTTAAATCAGTAAACACCAATTCCATTGTATTTAACCAGTCGTTAAACAACATAACAAAACTACCGCCAGTGGCACGCACTGACGAGTTTTGACCTTCCATCATCATCATCATCAGAGTACGGCGGCAGTACTGGCAGTAGTTTTGTTATGTTGTTCGACAACTGGCTAAATACAATGGGATTGGTGTTTACTTCAAGTTCGCAAACTTGATTTAAAGAAGAACAAGTATGATTTCGGCCAGAATGAAGATGTGCTTAAAATATTTTTACATTAAGGCAAGATTTTGAATCGCGATACGTAGATCGCCTTCCCACCGTAGCCGTCGTTCTAGAGTTCACGTATGCATTTGCTACAGTGGACCATAAGAATCATTTCGAAATTCAGTTATACGCTTGTCGAACTTGGCCGTTTAGGATTAAATAACTTAGACGCTTACTGGCAATCGATCACCGTTGTTTTAGACGCATAGTCCATATTCTTAATTTATTACTAATTAGCAACGCTGACTTCCACAGACGTATTTTTGGTTGAGCAAACAAATCCTGCTCGTTTGACACACAAATGAGGCAGCCTCCACAGCGTTGGTTTGGCCACATTTTACGTATTGCTGCAATTTGATTGCCTAACAAAGCATTATCTCAACCAGCGCTAGATTTGCGCAATAAACAAGTCAGACGGATATAATTAATCGAACATTTTTGTGTGTACGATGATAAAAATTATTTAAATTAAGGTTGCGATCTATGTGTAAACAACAGTCCTATTATATGCATACATTTGGAAGAATAAATTAAGAATTGTATAATGTAGAAAAGGCAATTCAGTAGACCGGTTTCATCCTTATAGTGAACTCATCACGTACTGTCCAGAATTCGAACCCTATCCGCGATTAATTCTGAACAGTGCGTGATGATTACTCAATATGTCCAATACTATGGATAAATTGCTTTTTCTACATTAGGCAATGATTACATTATACTGACAAATGTACGTATAGATTTAAATAAAACAAAAGTAGACGGATTTTGACGTGATAAAATTGGATAGTATAGGGCTCAGTTTTCTACCAGGATGAATTACATATTCCCATTATAGTTCATGGTTCGAGATCCGAATCTATTTCAATGGCGAGCTTGCTGCCAATTTCTTGTAGAATTATATTTTCTTATTAGGCTATTTTTATGAAGCGATACAGTAAATCGTGCAGCGGAACTGTTTCCTTGACTTAAAGCAGATTTTGCCACAATGGTGACATGTATTAGATAGCTAAGTATCTCCATCTGAACTAGGTGCCACTTTCTATAGATCTTCTTCTTTGATAATTTTTGGTTTTGATTACTTTTTCATTTTTTTATGATTATTATTTCATTACATTTTTTCCTTTTTCTGATTGGTTTATTGCAGTGAAGCAAAAGTTAATATTGGCTGTTATACTGCAGTATGTGTTAATGATTATGATAATGCTCAAAACAGTAGACTCAACGATGCCTTCGTTTGTTATGGAAGGGCTAAGTAAATAAATAAAAATAAGTAAAATATTTTGGTTTTTAGCTCCTATATCTGCGAGGACCATTTTTGTATGTGAACACACTCCGCTTGCGTATGTATTATGTATGTATCTATGTATCTATATTTGTTTGCATGTATTTTTATATGTATGTATGCATGCATGTATGCATTTTTGTTTGTATTGATGTATATGAATCTATTTATTTTTTAAATATTGATTAAATTTTTTTATTTTTGCTTACACCAGCAACCTTAATATTTTAATCTCATAGAAACAGCGAAATAAATGAGATTATGACTGGATTCATATTTGTATGTGTGTATGCCTATGATTATATTTTAAAATTTTATTTCATTATATTCATAATACTGCATGCTTATTTTGTAAATTTATGATTGATTTGTGTATGCATTTATTTGATGGTAAACGTTTAACATATTTTTTTGAGTAAATTACTTGCGAATATGATGAATACCGGCCTTAATTTCTATGGTAAAACTATTCCGAAACACTTTAATAGAATTACCAGGTTATCTCTTGTTTATTAGATACATAAAAATGTGTTCCTACACGAGCAAATATTAACTTATTTTTTACTGCTTTTTATAAATCGACATTTCATCCTTTGTTGAATGGCATTAATTGTGCTTCATTTAAGCATTATATTTGATATTTTTGCTTCTCTCTATGTTTGTAATTATTTCGTGTATCAGCTGTTAGTCTTGAATGCGTCTTCAATAATAAAAAATGAAGCAAAATGAAGGGTATATGCCCTGTGTGTGTTTATGCTCCCGTCTGTATTTTCGTACTTATTTTTTCACGTACGAGTGGTACATTGGGGTCTGCATTGGAATCACCTATTAGCTGGTAGAATTAGTCATCTACTTAAAAGACCCAAACCACACAAATAACGATTATATACAATTCAACCTCATGAAATTTTCCGTCTTTCATTCGAAAAGTCGTACATACTTAAAATTTTATTTGGGTTTGTGTGTAGTTGAACTTAATCGAAATGTTATGTCAAATCGAATAGATAATATCTGCAGATAAACTTTCTTTCCCAGTTCTACAAAACAGACTAATAACGGTATCCGAAATATATTGAATAAACAAAAGAACTGGAATCAGAACTGCGTGAGTCAAAACGCAGATCAGATAATTCTTTTATTGTTGTTCGATAACTGGTTAAATACAATGGGATTAATGTTTACTTCAAGCTCGCAAACTTGATTTAAAGAATTGTTATCACCACCCGCGCAATCAAGAGATTGTTTAATGACAGTAAATATAATTAAGCAGTTGTAAAGTAATTTACTAATACGACATAATAAGATATGCTTAGCAATTAGCAATGAGCATAACATTAATATACCTTTATGCGGGTATTTAAGCCCAAATAATATATTCGACAAATAATGTCTAATGGGTATAAGGTATTATGAAACTAATGTTAGGAATGTGTATTACTTTTATATAAAACTTTTCGGCCCTTTACTATGCCTTATGTCGGCATAGCGAATATTCTCTAAACATCGCCTACGGTTTTGTAACATAATTCACTAGTTGTGCGAACTTATTTATGCTAAAAGTAGCATTACTAAAATGAGTAAACAATAATTGATTTCTCGATAGATCAACATGCTAAATAATAATTATTATTATCAAGACCGCAACCTTGATTATAATAACTGTTATCACCACCCGCGCAACCTATGTTCGTTTAGTGCTAAATAATAAAATTGGTCAGAGCAGTATTAGTTATGATAATGCGACTAAATAAGAAACTAAAGTTTTATTCTGTTATGATCTGATATATATATATATATATATATATATATATATATATATATATATATATCCATAACAAAAAAGCAGTTGATGAACAGCATCAATCAACAATTTCTCCAGAATAAGGTAATCACAAGCGATACAGGCCACAAAGCTATCAGAAAAAATATTCAATTATTTTATAAAACAAACTCAGATAGACATGGTAATACATGAGGTACTTGCTTTTAACCAACGAGAGCCGGCTTTCAACGTATAGAAATTTTACTCACACGATAGCCAATTTAGCTTGCTCACGATTAATAGAAATACAGTGGTGGCGGTAATGAACGAATCATTACGAAGTTCATTCGTATCAGGACAAAACCCGCACCAAGACCTTTACGGACATCATATTCAACAGTAGCATTATCACCTGTGCATGAATGTGTCTCCGAACGATAAGAATATAATGCCAAATTATTTGAATTTAATAGTGATGCTACAATTGTATTAAATCAGTCTTCGAACAACATAGCAAAACTACCGTCGGTCACACTTACTGACGTGTTTCGACGGCAAATATCTCAATATGTTAAAAAAATTTTACTTATACATTTAGATCACTTTAACGAAACCATGATTTTCACATTATTTAGTGAGAGCCCAAATAGAAAATATATGATTTGTAAAACTTAAATTACAAACGTGGCAATTTTGGCTACTACTGATAAGGTTTCATCTAGTAGAGGAATTGGTTTTCCTATCTTATAGAGTTTTTGGTTTTTATGGACAGATTATATATATATATATATATATATATGTATATATATATATATATTCATAAGGATATACACTAGCTTATATGTATGCAAACTGAAATCTGTATATCATTTTATGTAGTTCTCGTTTGTTTTAAGATTTATCATTATCGCATACTGTAATTCAACAACCGTTAATATCTGATGCGTCACTGTCATACAACCACGATAAATGAAGAACACGAAATGAAACAGATAAATTAAATTATTATAATCAAAGTTGCGGTATTGATATAAGTACCTGCCCCATTAATAACTTACATATGTCAGTATAAACTAGGAATTGTACAGTTTAGAAAGGCAATTCATTCTAGACTTCGAGGGTGCATTTGATGTTATGTATCGCAATTTTCTGTTCGATATTCTGTAAATATTATACGCACTCTCTAAACGAACACTTGGTCGCGTTAAGGTTGACAACGAATTAACGCACAACTTTACTACCAGCAGTGGTTTTCGTCAAGGCTGTTCAATTTCCCCTTTTTGTTTAACTTTATAATATATGCTATTATGAACAACACTCTTCCACATGTTTAGGATGTATTTTTTGAAATTCTCCTAGGCGGTAGATTAGTCGATCTTGACTATGCAGATGATATCGTGCTATTATTCGACAATTGAGATTCTGCTCAGGCCACATAAGCTGACGTTGTTATGTCTTTCGTTATAAAATCCACACCCTCTGAATGTAAGATACTTTTGTTGGATAAATCACCAGTACTCCAACTCTGTGTCTGCAGACTGAAGATCTGAACATAGTTGACTGGTTTATATGTCTTGACAGTTCTATCAATAACTCACGAAATATTTCTGGCAAGGTAAGTATGAGAATCGCGATGGTTAGAATAGCATTCTCGAACTTTCTCCATCTATGGAGCAATGCGATCACTTCGCTCTGCCTTGAAGTTCATTTTTACGATGCGTCTGTACGCACAGTTTAATATACTCTATTGAGACTTGGCTCCTTAGAGTTGTTGATTTTAGACGCTTACAGACATTCGACCATCGTAGGTTACTAACGACGAATAATCAACGCTGATATCCTTAGATGAATTTTTGGATCGACCAACAAGTGCTCCTCGATAGAAAAGAGAAGGCCTTGTCAACTATGTTAGCTTAGTCACGCTTTGTGTGTCCTTAATTTGATTGCCTAGTAGAGCACTATTCACTCAGCCAGCGCCAGATTGGTGTAAAGAACATTGTGGGCAGATTTTGAAATAGTCGAAACGGTTAAAGTCAACTACGTCAAAATTGGGTAGTATATGGCCCACTCGTCTGCCAGGATGGGATCTGTGTGCGTATCGTAGATTTTGGTTAGAAACTCTGCGCGATATGGCGTCGGGTCGAGCTCAGTGGCGATCTTGTTGCAGATTTATAATAGAATCATCTTCTTAACTTTCTTTTCTTAGTAGAGCAGAGCTAGCTGCGAGGTTTGCTTTTGTTTATGACGTGATACACTGAAAACCGCAAAGAAGCTGTATTGCTCATGTTGCCTTGCCGTAATGATAACTTGGCCATAATGGTGTTGTGTAGAGATTTTGTTTGCCTCGCTGCTACGTATTATATAGATAAATATACTCTTAATAACTAGGCGCTCTCTCATAAATCTCGCTATTAATTTGTCTACATCAATTATTATTTTTGTCGTTAACTATTTTTTTAAATCTTGTTTTTTTTGTTTCCTTATGGTTATATGGCAGCGAAACATTAGTTACTATTGGTTTATTGAATGGTTTTGCTTGATTAAAATGATGATGATAACTGAAATTAGGTAACCTAGACAATGTAATATCGAAAAAGAACTTATATGAAGGCTTAAGGTGAACGTTAATACAGTTTTGAATTTAAAGTATCCACCATAATATAAATGCATCCGTTTCAAAGTATTGTGTTATTAATAAAACATGTTACATAACAATGAGTTTGAACTTGGTTTATCAAATTACCTTTTTGATACGTGAAGAAGCGTAATTTTTTATGTCTTCAATAATGTGATAAAATAAATATGTAAATTTAAAAAATTGGAAATTCACTTTACTTTTTAATCTGCCACTAGGCAAATTTTGACTTTGATATGAGCAAAAAAAATTTTTTTCAAGCTAGGTTGTTAATTTCTTCTTCCTCCTGCCTCTCTTCTATGGATGAGCATTTTCCTACATCTAATTTTTATATTTTCTGTTTTTGCGGCCTTGTCTACGATTAAACGAACAATGGTTGCGCGGGCCGTGATAGCAATTACTATAATCATAGTGTGCGTCAGGGCGAGCCTATTCCGTGGCAAATGCTGGACAGTACGTCAAGAGTTCCTAATAAGGACGAAGCCCGTCTACCGGATGAATTTCCTTTTCTACACTTTACAATTCTTAGTTTATACTGATATATGTAAGTAATTAACGGGTTAGGTGCTTATATCTAGTCTACGATTGACTACTGTAATCACAATTTTGTTTAAATTAGTGGTTGATGTGTGTGTTTGCGTGTATATGCCATTGTGAGCAACATCCAATCTGTCAATAATCGCCTGTCCGTCAAATCACTTGAATTTTGTGTGGCTGGAAATGATGATGAAAAATGATGTCCGTCAAAAGTCGCCTATTGACAGTCGTAAGTATTTGAAGTAATCATTAAATTACACAATGCGCTTATTTTCAGCGGATTTACAACATTCAGATATAATTTTGAAACTGATCCCTTTTTTACGTCCTCCCATTTTTATTCATTATGGTAACCTATTTTCTTTTAATTTCATTATAAAGGTTCAGTTCTTTTTGTCTTAGTTATAGTCATGTATGTGTTGATATGCAATGAAATGTTCTTTCCTCTCTATTTCCATGTCTTTTGTTAAATCTGACAGTGCAGGCTTTTTTCTGCTCCACTTTTAACCATTCAACTTTCTCCAACGTTCCGTGGTACTCATTTTTGACCTTCTGTTTTTTTTCATTTATGCAATCATTAATTGCGCAAGTGGTGAGTGTACGCTTGAGTTAAAAACCAATCATAAATAGCATTTTCCACCGCTGTTTCAACCTTAATATCATCTCATGATTTTACTTTATTAGACTTCCGTATCATTCTCGGCGTTATGTTACGTTTGCATATGACTATGTGTCTAAAATAATGTCTATTTATTGTTCCTAGTCTTTATTGGATGACGGGCTAAATCAGATCTAGTAACAAGCTTTTACTTGCATGACGTTCTGTGTTCCTTACTTAACTTTATTGTACATATAGGTTCCCCAACATTCAATAAAATACAGTCTTTAAGTGATATTTAATATAAAACTAATTTATCTTATTTAAATCAAGTTTCCGAGCTTGAAGTAAACACCAATCCCTTTGTATTTCACTAGTCGTCGAAAAGCATAACAAAACTACCGCCAGTCGCAACGCCCTGACACGTTTCGACCTTCCATGATCATCACCAGAGTACGATGGCAAACTGACTAGCGAGGATCAAACCGCATTGCATATATATGGAAAGCAAAATTGAATATGCGGCTATCACCTCTAGTAGTCTTGCATACATTGTACGTGACTGGTGTTTACTTCAAGCTCGCAAACGTGATTTAAAGAATTTTTGCCACCACTCGCGCAATCAATTATTGCTTAATTGTACTGTCTATATATATGTGTGGCGAAAGCTACAAACAGCTAATGTTCGTGAATGAAGATTGTTTTTGCGAACCTGGATTAATTGAAATTACCTGATCTGCGTTTTGACTAACGCAGCTTTCATTGTTCCAGTAGTTTTCTTTTACCAAAATATTTCGCCTAATTTAATCGATAGCCTTCATCATTGGCAATATACCTCACTAGTTTAAGCTAATACTCGTGACTGCATAAAAATCGTGCAATGTATGCAAGGCTACTAGAAGTGAGAACCTCATATCTAATTTTGCTTTCCATATATTTGCAATACGGTTTGATCCTCGCTAGTCAGTTTTCCGTTGCACTCTGATGATGATCATGGAAGGTCGAAACGCGTCAGTGCGTTGCGACTGGCGGTAACTTTGATATGTTTTTCGATGACTGGTTAAATACAATGGGATTGATGTTTACTTCAAGCTCGCAAACTTGATTTAAAGTAATTGTTACCACCACCCGCGCAATCAGTTATTGTTTAATTTATCTTATGTTAAATTGTTTCTTCTTGGCTGAGAGGCATACTGCCCTGAGTTCTTACTTTGTATTTCAGTGCTATTAATTTTCCTCTTCCGCTTTATTTCGAGTCTGATAATATCATGACTCTACGATGCTCATTCTCTCTGTCAGTTTTTTAGTTTTACAACTTAGGATTAAATTTACATATAAAGTCCATCACTGTTTTTCTATTGACTTTCTAGGGTAACCATGAGTACTAAACATTTCCTTCTGGCTGTCTTACTTCAACTCCCTATACTTAATGTCTGCTAATAGGAGGCTAATGATTTTAAAATACTAATTTTTATCCATTTCGGATGAGTGGACTTGCAATTTGTAAGGTTCCTAACGTAAGTACATTTCCTATATATCTCATTCTAATTTCGGACTACTTATAATTAATTTGACATTCAAAAATAATAACCCACTCGATGATCTCCTTTCATTCCTAAATTGGAGCTCACTCATTTTATTGGTTAAGTTCAAGTAATATGACATATCTTCATCATCATGATTCTCGATCACTAATATATCATCCGATTATTGTGGATACAATTAATAAAATTAAAAGTTAGTGAAACTACAAATGATAGTAACAACAATTTAATAACCGATAAAATAAGTCATCTTGACAGATGGACTGAACACTTTAGAGATCAATTATCTTGGCCACACGCGTCAGTTCCGGTTCTCAAAAGAATATCTGCAT